>CM029020.1:134501036-135090197 GCA_016801055.1 Panax notoginseng | reverse complement strand
TAAAAAAAATCAATTTTGAACAAAATAATTTGCAATTTCAGCAACAAATTAGTGGTCTCTAAGCCTTTCTAGAGACATTCAACATAATGAATGTATCTGCCGAAATAATTGTTTTTGAATTGGTTATAAACAATATCTATATTCCACTTTCCATATATACAACAGATAAGTTAAAAATAAACAGTCACCTCAAAAGTTTCAAGCAATTTGTCGTCTACTCTTTTATTGATTGCAAATTGTTTTGAATTGGTTATAAACAATATCTATATTCCACTTTCCATATATACAACAGATAAGTTAAAATAAACAGTCACCTCAAAAGGTTCAAGTAATTTGTCGTCTACTCTTTTATTGATTACTTTAGGGGGCCCACCATGAACTCATATCCTTCTCTTCGCCTGAAATTTATATGGTTATATGTATATGCATGAAAAAGATGAATAATTCAAACCATCAATTAACTTCTTACATGTTCTCTATCAGTATGGTAATATGTAAAGTACCCCGTCCACTAACAATAAATGTATCTGCAGTTTCACCATCTTCAACTTTCATAGCCAAATTTCTCTCAATCTCACGGTAGAGAGCCGATCTCTTAGGTTTCTACTAGTAACATACTTTCCCTACAAGGGAAATATAGAAGTTTCCAACTGTAAAACATTAAGAGGAAACACAACATAAAACCTGAACAAACAATTAGGCTTACTAAAGAACAAAAGTCAAAATTGGTAGGCAAAATGTTTGCGAACAGACCATACTTCAATTACAACTTCAAAGTACACCTCTGAAAAAATGTTTTATTTATCTCACATGGTAATATGAGCACAACTAGATTAGGAGACTGACTGACAAATTTAACAGTGCAAAAAAGGCAAAATGGAGTTGCTGCAAGGCTTGCATGTCTAAGTGGGAAGACAAACATGCCTACCAAGTTTTATCATTTCTCAAGGGTAAAAACATGACCATACCTCAGAAAATATCACTCGGTACAAAATAACTACATACTTCAAGTCTTCCATAATTAACAGTATCCGAGAAGGAAAGTAGTTATGATATTTCTTGCAAAAAATTATGCACATGTATCAAAACCTTTGCTCGAATAGCATATTTCAACCTACCTCACGGCCAACAAAGGGTGAAGTATTGATAGAGAAAGCCATTTTCACTGTCGGTTCTTCCACCTTAATGGCAGGTAAAGGTTCCCAGAAACCTTATCAGCAATTGTCTCCCCAATCTGAGTATGGAGAACAAATTTCACACCATAAGGTTGCAGACGAGAAAACTAGGCTGTTTGATACAAGTAAGTCTCACAAGTATTGTTAAACATGACCATGCAAACTTGGTTCTACCTGAATATCACCTATACCGCAGACTGCACAGATATCACCGGCTTCCACAGTTTCTGCAGGAACCCTAAAAAATTTCTCATACACAAATAGTTCACTAACTCTTGAAAACCTGCATGCGTCTTCTGAGGTGCATACCTATAAATGTTGAGATCATGTAAAGAAAACATAGAAATTATCTGCTTTTCTTTTGGACAAAAAACTCAGTCAACTATGGTAGAAGCATATACTCACTTGAGCACGGATAACTTTAGACAATGCAACTAAACTGGAGTTTGAAATGCAAGGAAAAAAACTTCCCAGCCGTTTAAATCAGTTTACAGAGATGCTGACCTATACTTGTTATGGCCAAAAATTGATGTTATGGATTTAAAACGGCGATTCTATTTGTAGCAATTTAAGAGTTCAATTTCAGCGCCCGTGACTCTTTAGAAAACCTCACAGATGGGATCCTTGGACAGTTAGACCTTGTGCAGAGTAGAAGCATGAAAATATGTAAGAATCCAGTCTGGTCACTGTTTTAAAAATCCCCGCCTAGGTCCGCCTAGGCCCCCCCTTGGCGCCCCGGCTAGGTGCTAGGCCCCTCCTGGGCGCCTCGCCTAAGTGTTAGGCTCCCCTGACATCTCACCTAGGCCCAAGGCGGCAAAAAAATTCCTCTAAGAAATTAGGCGGGGTCTAGGCGGAGAGTTTTTTTATTTTATTTTAATAACTACCAAAACCAGATCTTGATATATTTATTTTTCTAATAATTTACTATATTCATAATACAGATTGTAGCATATCAAATCACAACAAGAGTGAACAATATCAAGTCAAAATGGATAATTGTATTATAGTTGTAATTTTTTGAACTTGTACCAACTTTTAAATTATATAAATGATGATACATTTGTAATATTTAATTTAATTCAATATAATTCTTAAATTTATGTTTAGTTTTTTATTTTAATATTAAATTAAATTCTTGAAATTTTAAATTTTATTACTCCCTCCGTCCCATGATAAGTCTTTATTACTATTTTGGGTAGTCCCATGTTAAATGTTCACTTTCTTTTAATAACCAAATTTTTATAAATTTTTTCCTATTATGCCCGTAGCATTAAATATCTCATATTTTTTCTTATTCTAATTCTCTCTCCATATTTAATAAGTATGGAGAGAGAATATTTTGAATTGAATAGTTAGAAAGTCACTCTCTCACCTACATTGAACATAATTAATGATATTATTATGGACAATTTTGTCATTTCATTCTAAAAAGTCCACCAGAACTTTTATCCTGGGATGGAGTGAGTATTTAATAGCAATCTTATTTATGAATAAAACTAATATGTTAAAAATATATTTGAACTCTGAACAATTGCATGCTTGTGTTTGAACTTTGACATTAACAATAAGGATGTGTTTGAACTTCAAGCAAATACCTTTATTATCTTTATTATAGGTTGTTATGCTTTATATTATTGTTTTGTTTGAATAAATGTTAGATAAAATATTAAAATTGACTTAAAATAAAAAATCCCGCATTGACCCCGCCTAGGCCCCCTAGGCGTTAGGCCCCCTCCGGCCGCCCGCCTCCCGCTTAGCGCCTTTTAGAACATTGAGGTGCTGTTTGTTTATATCTGATTGCCTCTTAATGGACTGTCTCTTATTCGCTAAGAGGCATGATGCTGTTTGTTTGTTTTTTGTTACCTCTGAATGCCTCTTAATCGGTAAGACAGAAAATGAAATCTTAATAATTAAGAGGTACCTCTTAATGAAATTTTTTTGATAATTTTTTTTTATAAATATATTCAACAATATTATGCTCTCATTTTTATTAAATTGAATATTTAAAATTATTAAATAAAATTTTACCCTTTAAAATGGTAAAATAGTGTCATTAAGAGACAACTTACTTTTTTGTTATCAAACAATTTTTTAATTCAGACCTCATAACTATTCAGATGATCTAATTTATTAAGACATCATAATCATTCAGATCTTAATTCTCAGATTTATCAAACACAACCTGAGTCTGGTTATGTCAGAGGAATATCAGAATATACAGTCAAATAAGCAATTTCATGGTTGAATCAAGTCATATTAAGCAAATCAACTCAATTGATGAGATTCAAATTTCAAGAATCAAATATAATAGATGGTGTTCAAACACTGCAGAAGTTGAAATAATCAGCATTCACACCAGACTCGTCGTTAAAATATAATTACAAGAAAATAATATAATTAAATGTAGCATAAGAATATTAGGGTGCAACGCAAACCTACCCGCACATCCATTCCTTTGTTCAAAACCCCAGCATGCAAACGTCCAATAGCAATCCTTCCTTTATGTTCATCATACTCCGTATTTGTAACCTGAAATAACAATTAGCAGCAAACCCTAGAGAAATTAGCTTCAAACTTCCTATAAATATTAAATGATGATCAGTCTTTACTGTGAAACATGTCTAGCAGTAAAGTCACATGGGCCAATTTAATTCCCTTAGGAAATGCATTAATAAAATAGTATCATCTATAAACCAGAGACTAGCAAAAAATTAAATTTATAATGTTAAAGTTTATGCCCAGTTGAAAAGGCAATTTCACAGTTGCATTCTCTGAAAAACGTTTCTATTTCCCACCATATCGTATCTATTTCATTATCTTATCAAGGAACCGATGCTGAAAACAAAGTTTATTTTATTATTTCCTTTCTCCATACTGTCCTATCTTTCAACCAACCCAGTCCCAAACCCGAAGAAAAGGAAGATATAGCATTTAGGGATCACAAATAGAAGGTTGGGTTAATACCCTTTAGTACTCCAGATCAAAGACAAACTTCCACAACCTTCCTAACCACAACATGGGTGCGTGGGACAAAACATAATTTTGTCAGGGTGGAGAAAAATTCTCTTGTAGATAAAACTGTGAACTACATTAGTTGCTTTTGCCTGTGGATGATAGACATGGTACATGGTGAGCATGTAATTGTAACAATCAATATGTACGGAATAGTCACTAAAATGAAATTATGGAGAACATAAAAAAATAAAATAAAAACAGTAATTAAAGGAATAATCACTAACAAGCATTTGAAGTGCACCATCTTTGTCGATACGTGGTCCTGGTATGCATCTAATTATCGTCTCAAAAAGTGGTCCGAGATCCTCTGCCAAATTCTCAGGAGATAGCCCAGCCTTTCCATTTATACCACTTGCATATATTGCTTGGAAATCACACTGTGCACAGATGAAAGTCATAACAAGAATAAACTACACAAGTATATATCCTATTATCTTAGGACATCAAGGTACCTCTATAACATATTGATGTTGAAAAATGAAGACAATATATGGTCGCAGTTGATATACATATTTTTTATACATTTTAATATTCCCATATTTATTATTTTATATGCTTATTTTATTTAACTAATACATTTTATTTTGTTTTGTAGGAGATAACATTTGGAGCAAATAAATGATTTATATCTAACCTTTAAAAATGAAAAAGGACTCTTAGAGGATAACCATATAGAGATGGAAGTCAAGAAGGAAAGAAGAGAAACTAGGGAACAAAACTGTCCAAGTTCAATGAATCTAAATTAGAGCACAAATGTATTCTCCCCATAAATAGGGCTCTTGTTTTAGAGAGAAGGATACCACTTGTTATTTTCTTTTTCTTAATTTTTCACTGGTGTAGATGGGAGTAAGATATTTAGAGTTTGTCTTTTCTCTTATTCTAATCACGTGCGAAACTACTGTCAGGGAGTATTTGTAATTTTTTTTATTGATATAATAGAAATTCTCTTTTAATTATTGTTCTTATTTCATGTAAATAGTAGTACTAATATTATTTGTTTTTATTTTTAATTTCATGGCTAGCTAAATTTTTAATACCAAGGATTATGATGAAACTAAGTATTTCATAATAATATTTTCTTCCGTTCCAAAATTAATGCCTAATTATTTTCGCCTTCATATTTTCCTTCACATAAATTGCATATGATTTTTATATTGATTGCGAGGTTTTGATAAGTTAATCTGTGAATTTTCATAACTTATGCTTGCCCATATTAATTATATGAATCATTATTTTTAAAGGGAAGGGAGAATAATTTGGAAATTAATTTAGGAAATAAGAAATTATTTATTATGTTAATATTTGGTGGATTCTGATTCCTAAATATCTTTTCTCATTAATAGTTTTCGTTATTAATTAATAGTTTGCATAATTTAGTTAATAAATCTTCTACACCATTTTTGTTTCTAATTTGCATAAAATACTAATTAAGGATATATTAAAGAATTGATCTAGTCTATGTGGGTTCGACCTGTACTTTCCAGTTCTTCAATTCGACATTGTATACTTGCAGTACATAATTTTAACACATCAAGTTTTTGACGCCGTTGTCGGGGACTAGAATTAATTTTTATTTATTCCTTAATTTTTATTTATTTCGAATTAGTTTAAACTCTAATTTTTTTCCAGGATTATTGAAGCGGATCGAATGAGCAAAAAGATAAAGATTTTGTTGCTGCGCTTTCTTCGGTACTTCGTATCTCCATATTTTTTTAAAAAATAAAAAAAAATAGTTTAGTTTTTTTTTAATTATTATTAATATTTTTTTATTTGCCGCATTCATGCATTCACTCACGTAGAGCACATACTGTTAGGTTTTTATTTTATATTATTTATTTTATTTTATTTTGTCAATTATAAACTGTAGTGATTGCAGGAAGATTGAGGTATGTCAAAATTTCTCCTTCTTTTGCAATTCACATAGTTTTAGGACATTTTATTTGTTTATAATTTTTTTTTATTTGTGCATTTTCATATTTAATCTAACATTAAAGGCACAACCTATAACAAGATAAGGTGGGGATTTCATCACCCTTCCTTGACCCACAAACAGCCCAATTTGCATTTTGCATAACCATGACCTAATAAAATCAAGTAGACATTGGTCCCTAGTTCTCTCGAGCTCAATTAGGACAAGAAACTCCAAGAGGAGGCTGAATTTTAAATTAATCAAACTATTGGTATCTAAGTAAGTGGTTCAAAAGGTAAACGCCTAAAGATTGTGTGGTTATTCAATTAGTCACTGTATCTACGGAGAGACTCCCACCTTTCTTACACTTACTTGGCTAGTAGTATGATTAATTTCGAATTTGGTAGACCTTGCGGTGCAACTTTGAACAATTAGAAGCTGTCTAGATTTTATTTAGGTCGACTTTAGAAGTAATTTTTTTTTTCTTTTTTCTTTTATTTTGTGCTTATCTGCTTATTTGCTAAGTAGTGTATGCAAAAAATGTAGATTAGAGACGAAACATCCCGATTAGTGAGAAAACTTGCTTTTTCGAATTTCACTTTAAAAGATCCCACTTTAAGAAAAATGGAGGGCGCACAAACTATTTCTTTAAGGGATCGATGTTATCCTTCCCGCTCTGCCCAACCTTCATGTATCAGTGTACCACCGGTAACTGGTAACAATTTTGAACTTAAGCCACATTTTATAAATATGTTACCTAGGTTCACGGGGATAGAAGATGCATATTTATTTATTCAGGAATTTGAGGAAGTTTGTGTCTTAATGAAAATTCAACAATTGTCTGATGACTCAATTATGCTAAGATTTATAACATTTGCTTTAAAAGATAATTCTAAAAAGTGGTTATATAGCCTACCAAATAATTCCATATCAACCTGGGAGGGATTTGTTACATTTCAAAAAAAATATTTTTCAAATCATAAAACTACTAAAATTAGGACTGCAATTCATCAATTTTGCCAACTTGAAAAAGAGTCCTTTTGGAAATACTTTGATAGATTTAAAAATTTGTTATCCCAATGCCGACACCACGGAATTGAGAAATGGAGATTGTGTCAAATTGCTTACGAAGGTTTAGACTATCCCACTAAAACAATGTTAGAGTCAATGTGTCAAGGGGATTTTTTGAATAATGATGAGAAAAAGGCTTGAGAGTTTTTAGAAGACTTAGCAGAAAAAACCATGCAATGGAAAACCACCCGAGAGACCGATAAACCTAGTTCATCTAGGGGTGTTCATACAATTGACAATTCAATTGCTACCGAAGCTAAGTTGGCTGGTGTACTTAAAAGACTTGAAGATTTAGAAACTAGGGGACAATCACACGTGAACCAAGTCTCAACACCAACACCTTTGTGTCCAAGTAATTCACCAAGCCATGTGATTGAGGAATGTCCTAGAGCCATGCCCCAACTTGAAGAATATGAACAAGTCAATGCAATGTTTCAAAGACCTAGGAATGACCCATTTGCACCCACTTATAATCCAGGTTGGACAAATTATTCTAATTTTGCATGGAACCAAGGACCTTACCCGAATAACTCTTCAAATCAGGTCAATCAGTCTCTAAATCAATCTTTTCAACCTTATCAAAAGCCAAATCCTGGTCCGTACCAAAATTCAAATTCAGCACCTCAATATCCACCAGGCTTTTCTAATGAAAGTGAGAAGAGACTTAACCTTAGAGAAGAGTGTGGAAACTTTAATAAAATCGACAAAGCACTAACCAAGCCTTATCTCGCCTAGAGATCCAAATAAGTCAATTGGCCACTACAGTTAGTGAAAGAGAGAAGGGTAAGCTTTCCAGTCAACCTGAGACCAAACTGAAATTTCCGGTCCCTACTCAAAATCTTATCATGTTAATTCACTTGAAAACAACCAAGTAAATCATGTGAATTCTGTAATCTCTTTAAGATCTGAAAATTATTTTAACAATCATGTTGGCATTGATAATGAATAGAAAAGATTAAATGTTGAATCTAACGATCCATCTTCAAAGTCAACCCAGCCTGAAAATCCCACAAACTCTGAGTCAGTAGACCCATCCACTAAGCATGTGTCAAAACATAATCAAACCACACCTTATGAGTCAACTGAAAAAGTCTTCAAACCAAAAGCCCCATTCCCTCAAAGACTTATTTCAAACAAGCAGTCAGCCCAGTTGGACAAAATTTTAAAAGTGTTCAAACAAGTGAAAACTAACATTCCTCTTCTAGATGTCATTCAACAAGTTCCCTCATATATTAAATGTCTAAAAGCTTTGTGCACACATAAAAGAATTACGCATGTTCCTAAGAAAGCTTTCCTAACAGCCCATGTTAGTTCTATTTTGTTATGTCAAGTCCCTGTGAAGTATAAGGACCCCGGTTGTCCTACTATTTCATGCATCATAGGTAAAACGTTAATTGAAAAAGCTTTGCTTGATTTAGGAGCTAGTGTGAACCTGTTACCATTTTCTGTGTACCAAACCTTAGGCTTAGGGGAGTTGAAAAAGACAAGTGTCACACTCCAACTAGCTGATCGTTCCGTTAAAGTGCCAAAAGAAATAGTTGAAGATGTACTCATTAAGGTTGGTGATTTTGTCTTCCCTATTGACTTTGTTGTCCTTGAAACCCAGCCTATTGTCAATCCCAAGGGTCAAATTCCTGTAATTTTAAGTAGACCATTTCTAGCAACTTCTAATGCGTTAATCAATTGTAGAAATGGACTACTGATATTGACATTTGGGAACATGACAATTGATTTAAATGTGTTTAATGTGGGAAAGGAACCTAGTGATTTTTCTGACCAACCTGTTGAAGTGAACATGATTCAGGAAATGTCTGACAATGAACTTACGCGAGAAGACGAAAATTTTAATTTTTGTATAAATCATTTTGGTCAAAATTGGGATGAAACAGAATATGTAAATGAGGTTAATGAAATGCTAGAGTCATCAACAACAATGTCTTAATCTAAATAGGAACCCGTGACCGAGTCATTCTTGCAATCTTCAGAACCTCTTGAAAAGAGTCCACCAGAGTTAGAACTCAAACCTCTGCCTGATAATCTTAAATATGCATATTTAGGTCCCTCAAAAACTCTTCCTGTGATCATTGCTTCTGATTTAACAAATACACAAGAGGAAGAGTTATTGACCATCTTGAGAGAGAACAAGGAAGCCATAGGACGAAGCATAACTGATATTAAGGGGATCAGTCCAACAATTGTCCAACTGTCCAACATAGGATCCACTTAATAGATGATGCTAAACCTGTGAGAGACCCACAAAGGCGGTTAAACCCGGTTCTAAAAGAGGTTAAGAAAGAAATTCTTAAGTGTCTAGATAATGGGATCATCTATCCCATTTCTGATAGCTCGTGGGTAAGTCCTGTTCAGGTGGTACCTAAAAAGTTTGGCTTAACTGTGGTTCAAAATGAAGCTAATGAGTTAGTTCCCACTCGTGTCCAATCTGGTTGGAGGGTTTGCATAGACTATAGAAAACTCAATGCTACCACAAGAAATGATCATTTTCCTTCACCCTTCATAGACCAAATTCTAGAAAGATTAGCTGGTCATGGCGTCATGCTTACTATTATTTCCTTGATGGTTACTCTAGCTACTTTCAAATTCCCATAGTCCCAAAAGACCAAGAAAACATCACATTCACTTGTCCTTAGGGAACATTTGCATATCGTCGTCTACCCTTTAGGCTATATAGTGCCCCTGCCACCTTTCAAAGATGCATGATGTGCATTTTTTCTGACATGGTGGAGAAATTCCTAGAAATTTTCATAGATAATTTTTCCATATTTGGGTCTACATTTCATGAGTGCCTTCACCACCTTGACTTGGTTCTAAGGAGATGTAAGGAAACAAATTTAATCCTAAAGTGGGGAAAATGCCATTTTATGGTAAAAAAAAAAAGAAATTGTTCTTGGTCACAGCATATCTGGAAAGGGAATTGAAGTAGATAAAACCAAAATTGACCTCATTGACAATCTTCCATCACCTAGGACAATCAAAGAAATTCGTTCTTTCCTAGGACATGCAGGCTTTTATAGGCGATTCATTAAAGATTTCAGTAAGAAAGTAAGATCCTTGACCAATCTTCTAGGTAAAAATGCAAAATTTGAATTTAATAAAAAATGTCTTCAATCCTTTGAACAACTCAAAAAGGAGTTGACTTCAGCTCCTATCATCAAATCACCTGATTGGAGACAACCATTTGAGTTAATGTGAGATGCATTTGACTATGCAGTTGGTGCTGTTCTAGGGCAAAGAATCAACAAGATTCCCCATGTCATATACTATGCTAGTAGGACTTTGAATGATGCACAATTGAACTATTCAACCACTGAAAAAGAACTTCTAGCTGTAGTTTTTACCTTAGAAAAATTTCTATCTTATCTTATTGGGTCTAAAATAATTGTTTACACTGACCATGTTGCTCTCAAACATCTTTCCAAAAAAGATTTAAAAGCCCGTTTAATTCGTTGGGTCTTATTGCTCCAAGAATTTGACCTAGAGATACGAGACAAAAAAGGGTCAGAAAACGTGGTAGCTGATCATTTGTCACGTTTAGTAGTGGAGTCTAACTCTGATCTGCCCTTAAATGAATCTTTCCTATATGAGCAGTTTTTCTCCATATCTGCTACACCTTGGTTTGCTGATATTGTGAATTACCTAGTGACTAGTGAGATTCCTTACCCTTGGTCCAAACAAGACTGATCCAAGTTTCTTTCACAAGTCAACACTTTTATTGGGATGACCCCTATTTGTTCAAATATTGTCCTGATCAAATCATTAGGAGGTGTGTACCCGACCACGAGTTTAGAAGTGTTCTGTCATTTTGTCATGACCAAGCTTGTGGAGGACATTTTGGAGGCAAAAAGACAGCCGCAAAAGTCCTCCAGTGTGGTTTCTATTGGCCTAGTTTATTCAAGGATGCCACATCATTTTGTGCCAATTGCAATAGGTGTCAACAATTAGGGAGGATCACTAGGAGGAATATGATGCCAATGCAACCCATTCTGGTCATTGAATTGTTTGATATGTGGGGAATCAATTTCATGGACCCATTTCCAAATTCTTTTGAAAATCTGTACATTTTACTTGTGGTGGATTACGTGTCTAAGTGGGTAGAAGTTATACCAACCAAGACCAATGACAACAAGGTTGTCAAATTTTTGAAAGAGAACATTTTCTCTCGCTTTGGTACCCCTAGGGCCATAATCAGTAATTAAGGAAAACATTTCCGCAATCAGCCTTTTACATCCTGACTAAAAAAGTATTCCATCACCCACAAGCTTGCAACATCATATCACCCTCAAACAAGTGGTCAGGTAGAAGTCTCAAATAGGCAAATAAAACAAATTTTGGAAAAAACGGTGAGTTCCAATAGAAAAGACTGGTCTCTAAAATTGTTAGATGCATTGTGGGCTTACCGTACTGCCTTTTAAGACTAATTTAGGAATGTCACCGTATAGGCTTGTGTTTGGGAAAGCTTGTCACTTACTGTTGAACTTGAACATCGTGCTTTGTAGGCCATAAAACAGTTGAATTTTGATATGTCCACTGGTGGGAGTCATAGACAATTGCAATTAGCTGAGTTAGATGAGATTAGGAACTATGCTTATGAAAATGCTAAAATTTATAAGAAAGAACAAAAGTGTTTCATGATAAATCAATTTTGAAAAAATCATTTTCACCTGGTCAAAAAGTTCTCGTATAATTCTAGGCTACATTTATTTCCTGGCAAATTGCGTTCTAGATGGGATGAACCTTTTGTAGTTAAGGTAGTTTACTCTCATGGGGCAGTCGATATTGAAAATCCAAAGAGTGGAGAAATTTTCAAAGTGAATGGTCAACGACTCAAACCCTTTTTAGATATGCCGACCGAACCAGAGGAGGTGGTATACCTTGTTGACCCACCTGATTCAACTTGATTGACACTGCACTTGTATTTGTAAGTTTGTACGTATATTTTTATTTTGTACAATGTTGTCATCCGGTTTCTGCCCCATCGTACAAGATATTATTCTTTCATATCTTTGTTCTCTATTTTTCATTTGCACATTGAGGACAATGCATGATTTAGGTATGGGGGGAGTTTGTTTGTATTATTGTATTTGATTTTTTTTTTATTTTTTTTAGGAAAATATAGTAAAAAAACACAAAAATAAAAAAAAATTATTCGACTTTCTATGGATTGAATCAATTCTAATAAGTGTTTGTGGAGCAAAACTCATGAGTAAGATTAAAAGATTTAAAACTCTTGAATCTTTAATAAGATACAAAATCTTAGTTCGAAACACCATCTGGATTAAAATTGATTTCATAAGCATTTTTACACTGCACATTTGCACCAACTCTTAGTTGCGGATATAAACTATGATTCGAGTAATTTCATAAAAAAAATTGAAAAAAAGAAAATATTTTAAAAAAAATAACTGCTTCAATGTCCATTGAACGAAATAACTGGGTATCCAAGCCTCAGGAAGCATCGATATTCACGCTGAAAAGTGTGATGGATAATAGCAGCTTGACTAGTCTAATTTTGTGGCATTTGTTACTCGAGTTAGTAAGTCCTTAGGAGTGTCTCTACACCTAGTGCCCTAAAGTTTGGGAGTCATTGGTCTAACACTCTGCATGAGTAACTCTAAAAAGCTTAAGAAAACGAGACATTACACAAGTTTAGAAAAAAAATTGATTTTGCTTGATTTCCACTGTAAAAATCCTTACTAAGAGTTGCATAATATTCACATGCATGCATTACATGGAATTAAATTTTTTTGAAGGATGGTGTCTAAAATAAAGATCGAGTATTTTTGATAAAGTGAAAGTGTGATTTTAAATTTAATCTTGCTTATGTATAATGTTCATGGATACTTAGAAGTTTTCTTTCAATTTCATAACTTGTTGAACTCAAAAATATTTTTGAATTTTGTGGATATATTCACTGCAAACCCTCACGAGACACAACTCGTCCACTTGGGATAACCTTGGGGTTTAAAGGCTTGTTGCATATGTTAAGTGCAATTGTGTTTCCTACGAAAATGGGATAGTATAATTTTTTTTTATTTTCTTTTTATTTTACTCGAGGACGAGCAAAAAATAGGTATGGGGGTATTTGATATACATATTTTTTATACATTTTAATATTCCCATATTTATTATTTTATATGCTTATTTTATTTAACTAATACATTTTATTTTGTTTTGTAGAAGATAACATTTGGAGCAAATAAAGGATTTATATATAACCTTTAAAGATGAATAAAGACTCTTAGAGGATTACCATATAGAAATTGAAGTCAAGAAGGAAAGTAGAGAAACTACTGTCCAAGTTCAATGAATCTAAATTAGGGCACAAATGTATTCTCCCTATAAATAGGTCTCTTGTTATAGAGAGAAGGATACCACTTGTTATTTTCTTTTTCTTAGTTTTTCACTGGTTTAGAAGGGAGTAAGATATTTAGAATGTCTTTTCACTTATTCCAATCACGTGTGAAACTACTGTCAGGGAGTATTTGTAATTTTCTTTTATTGATATAATAGAATTCTCTTTTAATTATTGTTCTTTTTTCATGTAAATAGTAGTACTAATATTATTTGTTTTTATTTTTAATTTTATGGCTAGCTAAATTTCTAATACCTAGGATTATGAAGTATTTCATAATAATATTTTCTTCCCGTTCCAAAATTAATGCCTAATTATTTCTGCCTTTATATTTTCCTCCGCATAAATTGCATATAATTCTTATATTGATTGCGAGATTTTGATAAATTATAGTTAATCTGTGAATTTTTCATTACTTATGCTTGCCCATATTAATTATATGAATCATTATTTTTAAAGGGAAGGAAAAATAATTTGGGAATTAATTTAGGAAATAAAAAATTATTTATTATGTTAATATTTGGTGGATTCTGATTCTTAGGTATCTTTTCTCATTAATAGTTTCCGTTATTAATTAATAGTTTACATAATTTAGTTAATAAATCTTCTCCACCATTTTTGTTTCTAATTTGCTTAAAATATTAATTAAGGATATAGTAAATAATTGATCTAGTCTTTGGGTTCGACCTGTACTTGCCAGTTCTTCAATTCGACACTGTGCACTTGCAGTACATAATTTTAACACATCAGCAATCTATCAAATTTTCAGTTCGAGTCCACTTTCAACCTCCTTTGGAAAGAGCTTTTGGTCTCAGAACTATTAGTCTTAATACAAGTACCACCAAGGTTTGGCATATAAAATAAAAATTAAATTTCTCTATTAAAAAGACCACTTTTTCCCTTCCATATTATGATAGACTTCTTCACACCAATCTATTCCAATGCAAGACCAATCCAAATAAATATTGACAGTGAAAAACAGATAAAGTTCCAGATTTTTTTTAGACCTACAATAAAAACTCTTCTAAAAGTACTTTCTAGGCATACCTGCTCATCAGATGCATTAAGTTCAATGAAGAGCTCAAAAGTGGAATTGACGACAAATTCAGGACGAGCTGAAGGTCTATCAATCTTATTAACCACAACAACAACAGCATGGCCAAATTCTAGAGCCTTCTTCAAAACAAATCTTGTTTGTGGCATTGGGCCCTCAACAGAATCAACCTACAAATAAAAGACGAGACATCTACTTGTTAGTTAGTTATATATATATATATATATATATATATATATATATATATATATAAGAAGCGTATCAGGTGCGGGAGTCCGCATTTTGTTAAAATGCGGAATTTTTTTTTTGCTTTTTTTTTTTAAAACAACTAAAAAAAAGTTTAATATTTTATGGAACTGTAATTTTTACATAATACAGTATTTTAGGTGTGATTTGGATACATATAACAAAACAGTTCTTAAAAGTCCCGCATTTTAAGAACGTCCGGGATCCCGTATAAGATCCGGACTCTATATGTGTGTGTGTGTGTATATATATATATATATATATATATATATATATATATATATATATATAATTGATAAGCTATTTGTTAGTTACATAATTCAATGAAATAAAAAGAATTTGTTTAAAGAATAAAATGAAATAAAACCATATATTGAGGTGATAACTTTTTAATGCATAGCCTACAACTAAGAAGCACCATGAGAAGTTAATAATGGAACCAGGAAATTAAATCTAAAAGGGTATTCAAATTTGATATGGATAGAGTATAAGAGAATATGCAAAAGTTTATACAGTCCTCCAACCTTTTCAAACCAAAGAGAAGCTTCTCATAGAAGATTATCAACTTTAACATAATAAAAAGTCAGTACTTGGACAATTGCAGAATAGTTCCAGTACAAAACCAATCAAACATTCCAGTTTATAAATAATATTAGAGCACTCAATATTTTTCAGACACAAACATTTGGAACTCGAGAACTTTATGTAGAAGATTATGTGGTACAACATTAAGTAAGTAACCACGATATTCTACATAAATGATTTGGTTTTCCTTATCATTTACCATGAAAAAAGTAGATGAAAAGAAGAGCTTTGAGGAAGAAAAAGGGAGTAAAAGAAGAGACATAGGTTCCTCTTTAAGAAAGCAGCCAAATTCAAAAATTCTTAAAAGTTCTGACATAACGTTTCAAAGATACGATGTTGTGATACAATGCAAACAACTGAGAGTCTATCTCCAAGGAATGGTAGCTCAAGTGCAGTGTGTAGGACAAAGTCAGTTGAAGACCAAAGACTGATTACTTGTCCACACAAAAAAAATAAATAAATAAAATAAAATAAAAATATAAAGAGCAAAGACCAAACAGAAGACAATTTAGAGAGAATTATTGCTAAATTAACTGAAGTAATGGATGATTAAACAAAGGTCACATAAATAGCATAAAAAGAGCCCACACTATCAAGAGAGTAGTTAAAAATTAACATGATTTAAGAATACAAAGAAATCTCTTCAATTTTACTGTCCTTAATGTTTCTAAGAAATGAATATTCCAAGTGAAACTTTTCCTTGAAGATAAAAAAAACACAAGAAACATAAGCATCATGGAAAGAAATACAAGGATTGGCCATAGATACTTAAGGAACCTCACCTTCCTAAATATGATATTGAAGTACATGTATTTCTAGCATAAAATATTGAAACAAGACCCAGAAATAAAGTATTAAAGTGGGTTACACTCTTACAAGTAGCTACAAAATACATCAGTTTCTTTTTATCAGTTCAAATGCTATATGCCTATATCTGATTTAGGACAAGGGACAGCTCCGTATTTCTGTCTACCTTGATATTTATTATCTAGCAACCAATTATGAAATCCTTCACCGTTTAACTAGATCCCAGCCCACCCCCCCCCCCCCCAAGGGCTTTTTCTTACTCAGGAACAACGACAGTGACAATTTCATTTCCAAAGCATGAATCTGGAACTTCCTATGACATACTGAATAATAACTGGGACAGAAAGATGGAAAAACAGGACAGTAATTAAGAAGCATATCTTGAGTGGACTGCTCTTTAGGTTTTTCAAATTTCTGATGTGGTATTGTACGTAGTTCATTAGGTCCCTATTAGTAGACTAATGGTACACAACAGTTTAGCTCTATAGACAAACACTGTAAAAGCAAAAAGCCAGAACAAGAGTGGAATAAGGGTAAAGGCAAGGTAAATGTTGATGAGGACATCCCTAGCTCAGGAATGAATGGCAACCATGGAACGGATCCAGTGCGAGTTCCGGTTAGACCTGTGATGAGAGCTCGGGCTAAACGCTTCAAGGAGGGGCTTATCGGATTGATTCACGAAGTTTGGAACTAGGGTGGATCGAGTTCAGAGATTATAGAGATGGATTTCAAGTTCATGAATATGTTACAAGCGAACATGCTGAACCAGGAAACAAAAGGAGTAAAAAGTCAGATTTTTGGGTCAGGCGCGGCCGCGCCCTGATCTAGTTCAAATGCAGCGCTACCGCGCCCTCTGACCAAACAAAACTAGCTCTCTGTCAGTCAAGTGTGGCTGCACCCAAAGATAGTACAAGTACAGCGCAGCCGCGCCGTAGGGAATTTTCAGTTGACGCGTTTTAGCTTGATTAGGACGCGGATTTCACCCTTAAAATAAGGAATTTTATTATATTATCATATTTCTATTGTTATTAGGATACTTTTAGATTAGAATTTGATTCTAAATTACTTGTTATTTCCTTATGTGATTCTAGGGTTTCGTAGCTGGTATAAATAAGCTTTATGAATGTAATTCATAGAACATGTTTTTCAATACAATTCAGATTTATATCATTCTTGTGAAATTATTCTCTACTTTTGGTTTTTTGAAGAATTCTTAAGTTATTTTCTTAGTTTTATTTGAGATTCAAATTTAATTTATCATACAATAATACATAGTTGTGTGCCGTCTTCTACCGCATTAATCGTCGATTGTATCGAGATTACCGCTTCAATATAAGCGAGGGGTCAAGGTATCGTTGATGTTCATTCAACACAGAATTCCTAACGTGAGCAATTGTACCGAGATTACAGTCTACAAATAAGAGGGGTTAAGGTATTACGAGCAATTCATCCTATGACTTTGTCAAAAACAATCCGGTTGACGACCACCTCACGTAAGTGTGTCGTGGAGTCTATGACAAGGACCATTTCAAATGTGGGAAGGGAGAGGGAGAATGGGACGTGCAGGAAACACTGGCAGTTGACATAAGCTTTTCCTATAAGCAGTTGCTTTAGGTATAAAAACTATTGATAAGAATTTCCTTGGAGAAAACAAAATGTGCCAATTAAGGGATTCTTTCTATTTACTGGAACGAATACTAGAAGCATGAGATAAACCAAAAACACAATGAAAGTTAATAAATTCAGAACAAATAAAAAAGGTTAAAACTGAGTTACTAGTTTGTTTGTTTTTTTGGTACCTTACGTCGTTACTAGTTACTTGATACTCTTATAGACCAATCGAATAATGTATTTTTACTTGCCTCTCAAACATGGCACTCTTACATTCTGATACTATAAATCCAGCATACTCAAATATTTCATTGTTTTTAAACTCTAATTTGCACAAATATTAATATTCTAAGTTAAGGAGTGTTTGTTTAGAGCTGAATGGAACTGAATCTGAATGGCTGAATCGGTAAGTGCGTTTGTTTTGGCCTGAATGGCTGAATCGGTAAGATGAACAAGCTGAATGGCTAAGTCAGATTTTTTGAGCTGAATGGCTGAATGAGCAGCTGAATGAAGTAAAAAAAATTAAAAAATTAAAAAAAAATTATTAACTATTATATTAAGTAATATTAAATAAATTTACAACAATTTTGAATTTTTTCAGAGGGGTAAAATAATAAAGTTTTGTCATTCAGACATGTCAATTATCAAACAGCTTTTTTCATTCAGACTCAGATTCAGCTCATTCAGATTCAGATTCAGATTCATTCAGTTTTTATCAAACACCCCCTTAATATTGGATGCACAAACAAACACTTGTACTAAATTATTTATACAACTACAATCTTTTATGAAATTTAGCCTTTATTTCATTTAGATTCTATGAGAAAAGATATCCCTAGTGTACTGCTTTTTAGCTTTAGGGAGCAGTATGTTCCCGTATCGGTTCCACAAATTGAGACAATCGCATTTTAGGTAACATTTGGTTAAAAAGCAATCTATAAGCCTAAAAACTTCTAAGTAACAAAATCTTAAAGCATTACTTTTTTCTTTCTTTTTTAGGCTCGGCATTTTAAAGCATTACTTACCACTAACAGAACTCCCTCCACCATATTGAGGACGCGTTCTACCTCGCCACCAAAGTCAGAGTGCCCCGGAGTATCGATTATGTTTATTTTTGTATCTTTATAAGTAATTGAAGTGTTTTTGCTGAGTATTGTAATTCCCCTTTCACGCTCTAGATCATTTGAGTCCATTATCCTTTCCTGTACAAATTGGTTGTCACGAAAAACCTGCAAAAATTAAATAATAAAAAAATCAGTGTCTACCATAGTTGTCAAAATGCCTAAGCATTATTTCCTCTATGGAGCACAGGCCCTGTGGAGATCCCCCAAGACGCTAATACAGTAAAAAAAAAAAAAGCAATAGTTACCGTCACAGTAGTTTGTGTCTAAGATTTTCTTTTCAGTGCAATACATTATTTTCAACAAGAAAATATCGGTACCCTTATTCAGATAAACTAAAATTTACAGTATTTTAAATTTTTAAATTCAAATCTGAAAATATATTGCAATTTAAAGTTGTAATTTATTTATTCAATAAACTTATAGACATTGCATTCAACTCATCAAATATTAGCCCACAATATATACTCCGCTGTCCCACAAAAGATGACTGAAGTACAAAAACAAAAAATTGTCCCACAAAAGATGTCTAAAGTACACAATTCAAATATAGTACTTAAGTAGCATCTACTTTCAGAAAAAAGAAAGAGCTCTAGTCTACTTGCATGTGGTCCATTGTGAGTAAAATGAGAACTTAATTATCCTCTGTCCTCAACTTTTTTCCCCTTAATTTGTGCGAAAAGTGTACTTAAGACAACTTTTATAGGACAAAGGGAGTATATACATACACACACGTATACATATACGTATATCCATATACTTGTACATACATATATATAAAGAAAAACATGAGTGGTTGCCATAGGCAACAATTAATTTGCTATGACAAGCAGCCTCATAGATTTAGTAGATGAAATGGTGAAATGATCAAACTGCATTAATGATACGATATCATATATATATATATATATATATGCACCATGTATGTGCACATAAGATAATTAAATCAAATAACATATAGAATATATTATGATAAAATAAAAACGTTGTGTTAAATGCTTGAGTTTTTTTTTTGAAAAGCTACCTTTGCTTGCTTCAACATTGCATCCACCAGTGTTGTCTTTCCATGATCTACATGAGCAACAATTGCTATATTCCTTATGTCGTTTCTCCTCATTAATTGGCTCCTTCTCTCTGTAGCGGTGAAGAAAAAAAGGGTTCAAAAGTAGAACTTGAGGTATAATTGCTATAGCAGATATCCCGTAAGAACCAATTAGTTGAGCACAACCACTAGGTGGTACATTTTTAAGTCAAGGTTGTTGTGGAAGCTAAAGTTATTAAAAAAGAGTCCATAAAGCTATTAAAAAATGAGTCCAACAGGTCATGTTTAAACACTCCCCTCACTACCACTCACATGTGGAGAGGCGAACCAATAATGAGGAAGATGATGCAAACCAGAAGTCTTTATTTGAAAGACCTTGCAATACTAAATTCCATATGAACCACTAGTTGATCTAAAAGCTTAAGATTTTGCAGGACTTGTCAACAATATATTGTGCTTTTGGAGTTTTATAATATCATATATATGTATATATGTGTGTGTGTGTCAATGTTTTAAGAACCGAACTGGACCGCCGGTTCGACCGGTTAAACCGGGAACCGATCGGAAAAATGATCCAGTCAACTCAAAAAATCGAAAGTATGAACAAACCGGTAAAAACCAGTAACCCAGTGGTTAGATCGTCCAACCCAGCGAACCGTCCACTAGTTCACGGTATCAACCGGTTTGCAACCAACCCAAAAAAAAACGCATCAAACAAGCAACCAAAAAATCATTCAGATTCATCGGTATAGTTTGTGCATGAGTTATTACTTTCATGAATTTGATAGAGATGTGAATGAGAGAGGAATAGTGAATCCCATCTTTTCCTATTATCGTCGGAAATGTAGTTGAATTTCAAGATGGGAAGAAGATTACTATTTGGATGAGAGAGAGGGGTGGTGAGGAAATTTTGGGAATTGGGATTTGGTGAGAGTAAGTTGCCCGAAGAGTGGAGATATTACCCTCCACTTTGCACGAGATTTCATTTTGTCTACTTTTTAATTTAACCATATTTAAATATTGAGTAAATAATGGGGGTATCAACACATATACTTGTAGACTAATATTGCTTTTGTATGTTTAACATATATCAAATAAACTTTATAATACTAATTAATGTATTTAATTAATAAAATTTAATATAATTTATAAGACATTAGTAATATTTAATGATTTTATAATCCCTCGATTTTTAATACTCCCTCCGTCCCAAGATAAAAGTCTTTATTACTATTTTAGGTAGTCCCAAGTTAAATGTCTACTTACCTTAAATAATCTATTTTTTACAATAATTTACCTATAATACCCTTAATATTAATTGTTATATTTATATTCTCTATGCATATTTATGGAGCATAACTAGTAATGTTCAGAAAACTATATAATTAAATGAGAATTTAAATATGGACAATTTTATCATTTAATCCTCTTTCTTAATATGCGCAAAAAGTCAATTAGAATTTTTATCCTGGGAGAGGGAAGTATGTGATTATTATTAAATTTTTCAAGTCAACCTAAGATATATTCAAATTCAAAATTGATACGTATTTATTTAATTTTAATCAACACAATGATGAATAGTGTAAACTACCTAAAAGAATATTACTTTTGTAAAATTAATTGTTTTATAATTTTTAATAAATTATATCAATTTTGAATTTAAAAATGTCTCAATTTGACTTTCAAAAGTGAATAATGATCTTCCAATTTGAAACGAAGATAGTATAATTTATAATAAAAATTATTACAATTAATATATAATTATGATGTCACTGGTTTAATAATGGTTCGACACCGGTGATCAATCCACCCGGTGACTATTCCGGTTCAATGACGGGTCTGAGTATGAAAACATTGGTGTGTGTTTGTATATATGTATGTATGTATGTACATACATATATTACATATATACATACATATGTATATATATTCAATGGTAAAAGGCTGGACACGCACAAAGCTTGTGTGTCCGCTAATTTTAAGAGATTTAATTTAGGCAGTTTTTGACATTTTTCATCATTTTCATTAGTGGTTGTTTTGACATTTCACCGCTTTATCAATCAAAACTAGGTCATATAAGATGCAAGAGACACAAAGCTCGCGTGTTTAAGATACATACTCCCCCTTTCCCATATTCAACTTAAAAATCAAACAAACACATGGTTGGTGTAAATTCTAATCCCAATTACAATTAATTATTTCTCTGACCATTTGAGTTACATACTGAAGGAACCCTAAATCACGTGACACAACTCAAATTGTTCAACACGCTTATTGTGGATGTTCAACACAAGTGCTTATTGTTGATATTCAATTTAACAAACACACACACATATTCAATTAAACTGCAATTATATATACATATAGAGAGAGAGAATGGAACCAACTAAAGCAATTAATATGGATGGTACTCAAGAACAAGGAATTACCGGTAGTTGCTGCTTCTGTGACTTCAGAAACTGAGCATTTGATAGAAGTGGGAATTGTGTTTTTTGTTGAATGGGAATTGAATGATGATTTGGTAGTTAAAGATGAAGATAAAGTGCGCCCAAATAATTGGTGTTTGAGCATAGGAAAAGAACAACTGAAGCTCCTCCTATAAGGGTTTTTAGAGTTTATAGGAAAATTGGGTGTGACAGAGTTTTGTATGCCAATAGCCATCTCCATTGCTCGCTCGCTCGCTCGCTCGCTCGAACCTCGCAGTTGCTATGGAGAGAGAGAGCAGAAGCCAGAAGGATAAAAGCTGAATTTTATTTGGTTGGTTCACTATTTAATATTGTTGTTAAAATTAAATTATTAATCCTTTTTTTTTATTTCTCTTGGTTTAAAAAGTTGCCCAAATGTATGGCTCTGTATCATACACAGTGTACATTGCAAATGCCAAATTAACCACAATCCCCATCAACAACTTGCAAAATAAAATAATACTTCCACCATTCTAAAATTAAATATATATTTTAATTATTTAAAGTCAATTTATAACATTTTAAAATTTAAAATTAATATTAAGTTATTAATTTTAATACAGATAAATATAACAATTATAAAATAACTATAAAGTACTACTAATTATCATATCTTATATTTTGCAAAACTTGATCAAAATTATATTAATTTTGAATTTTAAAATTTTACGAGTTGATTTTAAAATATCAAAATATATCTTTAATTTTAAAACGACTGTAATAATTCGAATAGATTTAGTTCAATCATGTGATAATTAATAATATTAAAATAAATACTTCAAAAATACGATGTATATTTAGAACACGTACCTTGTTTTTTAAGAAATTGATGGAAACTAGGAAATATTCATAAAAAAAACATACAATTGCACAAAATGTTTCTCTCTCCAGCATATTTGCTCTGCCTTCTCTCTGGTTTTTTCAACTCCTCTCACCGTTCGCACCCACCAAACATTCCCGATCTTCTTCTGAGGGGTTCCTTGGTTACTTAGTTCTCCCATTCTCTCCTTTCTATCTCGTCTTTCTCTTCCTCTCTTATTTGAACCATTCTTCTTTTTCCTCATCTCTGTATCTGGGCTCCCTTCGGAACGGTGGATCATTCCCATCTTTCGGCTGGAAATTCGCTTAGCAGCCCCTCTAGGGACCTTTGAGCCGAGTTTGGGGTGTCAAACCCAAACTCCCCAATTGGTTTGGTGTCTGATATGGCGGAGTCTGAGGCTGTTCCTCTAAATGTAACTGTTGAATCTGACGATTCGGAAACTAATAGCGAGACTGAAGCGATGTTAGGGCTAATCCATTGATACAATCCTGATCAAGCTTTCATCAAACGATAGTAACTCAATTCAAGTATCAGTGGTTCATCAAATAATTTTAAATTGGGTTGAAGATTATTTAAAGGAGTACAATTCCAGCATTATTGGGCCGATCCAATTGACCCATTAAATTCAGTCGATGCCCAACAGATTTTACATGCAAAAAGAAAGTTTATTATTCATGTGGGTTGGCTAATTTAATTAAGCATGAGAAGAAAATAATTCAGTGGGCAGCATATATGGAAGGAATATTCAACATATATCATCATCTATGCAAAGCATGTAAAGTGGGCATCAAGCATAGTCAGATTACATAACATATCATGTGGGGCCAAGGTTTCATGATATATTTAGCTTACATATTATGTGGGTTTATATATTAAGTTCCAATTAGTTCCTAGCAGCCACGGATTTCTTGTTCCAATTGATATCATGAAGACTTCCATTCACGCGGCAATTTAACTTAACGCGACAAGGGATTACACGACAATTGTGGGATTTGGAGTTCTAGAAAGTTTTACAACTCTATTGTAATTAGGATATCTTTTTAATTAGGATTTCTTTTCCAAATTGACTTCTATTAGGGTTATAGTTTATAAATTCCTATTGGGATTTGGATTGTTTTGAGTAGTATAAATAGAGGTCCAAGTTATGTAATCAAATACATTATACATTATTCATTATTATTATTCAATATATTTGTGAGGTTATTCTCTTCTTTTGGTTCTTTGAAGAATTCCTAAGTATTTTTCTTAGTTATTTCTTTAAGATTCAATTTGACTTATCATACAACAATTCATAGTTGTGTGTGGCGTCTTCTAGCGCATCAATCGTCGATTGTACCGAGATTACCGCTTCAATATAAGCGAGGGGTCAAGGTATCGTTGGTGTCCATTCAACGCAGATTTCCGAACGCGAGCAATTGTGCCAAGATTACCGTCTACATATAGGCGAGGGGTTAAGGTATTGCAAGCAATCCATCCTACAACTTTGCTAGAAACGATCGGGGCGGCGACCACCTCACGCAAGCGTGCCGTGGAGTCTATCATTTGGTATCAGAGCTAAGTTTTTCTAGCGAGTTACTTATCTTTAATTTTCTGTCGAAATATATATAGTAAAAAAAAAGAAAAAAAAAAGAAAAAGAAAAATATATCATATTTTATTTGTGCTAACCAAACTTATAGCACACCATCAAATCATCAAATTTCAAAGAAGAGTTCATACCGTCCCATCATCATCAATTCTAAAACGGAGCTATAAATTACAAATCTGTGGCATACAAGAGGAGTATAAGGCAATCGATCGGTGATTTTGTGGTATTCTAATAGTCACACCATCTATTTTTGTTTCGTGATAAGTAATTTTTGAATTGATTAGTAAAACCAAGAATTTTGCTAGGGGAATTCAAAAAGAACCTATTAGGGATAATATTTGAGGTAAAAGGCTTAGTGGTGAGATTAATCGAGGGTAAAAGCCAATTTATTGAGAGTATACACGAGTGAACTATTGATTCGAGCGAAAACACGTAAGGGAGTATGTGAGGAAATTGTTTTTATCTACTAACCCTTGTTTTGCAGTAAATATGTTGAGTTATGAGGAGCCATTGAAAAGAAGACCCAGAGTTCGTATGAAGTCTGGCATGGATGAGTGGTGGAGATCGTGGGAGGAAAATTATGAGAGGCATCATAATTATCATGGACGTGGGGAGCAGCCTCGTAAACCTATGGAGCATAGGAGGGATCATTTATTGTCTAGGGAAATAAAAATTGAAGAAGATCATGCAATTCTTGGAGAGTCATGGGAGACTAGAAAAGCTACAAGTGTGCAAGCTAATGAGGAAGAAACAATGCAACAAAAGAATATGTTTTATACTAGGTTTCTAGTACAAGAAAATGTATGCATTGTAAAAATTGATTGCGATATTGGTACTAACATTGCTAGCACTACAATGGTGGAGAAACTAGGGTTGTCAACAGTTGCACATCCTCGGCCTTACAAGATGCAAGGGATCATCGATTGTGAGGAGGTAATGGTGACTAGACGAGTGTCAGTTTCTTTTCGCATTGGCAGATATGAAGATGAAATATTATGCGATGTAGTTCCAAGTCATACTTGTCATTTGTTACTTGGGAGGCCATGGCGACACAACAGGCGCGCGAAGCATAACAGTTGTACTAATAAGTATTCATTGGTATACAATCGAATAAGAGTCAACCTTTGTCCTATGACGTCCGAGCAAGTTCGTGACGATCTAATGTATTTACAAAGGGATCAACAAAAAGAAATTGTTCAAAAGATTGATAATGTAAAAGAAAAAATTGAAAAGAGTGAGAATGAAAAGAAAAGAGAGATTGAGAAAAAAGAGAATGAAAAGAGTGAACTTGAAAATAAACGAGAGAAAAATAAACGAGAGGGTGAGCATAAAGAAGAGAGAGAAGAAATATGTGACTATGAAAAAGAGAGTGAGTTGAAAAGTAAGTTATATTTTGAAAAGCCAATGACTGTACATTCGTACAAGACGACGCTTTTGAATACTAACACTAATGGTTCTTCTTTGTCTAGTTCTGTTTTGTCTCTTGTACAGGTTGTTGATTAAATACCCCGTGCTATCATTCCATACCGATCAGCTGATAGTATTTTCGAGGAGGCGACGGAGTCACCAAGGCAGGTTGGAGAATTGGTGAAAGTGGGTATCGTGAGAGAAGACATGAGTTCATGTGATGATTATGAGATTATAGTACCTAAGGAGGAGGGGACAACGAGTTTGTTCATCGATTTTGAATTGGTAAACAAGTATCGTTATTCCTTTTCTTGTTTGGATAATATGCTTGATAAATTGCATGGTGCTTGTGTTTTATCTACACTTGGAGATGGTCATGTGATGATAATACCTAATCAAATTAGCGTGCATGATTATGATAAATGAGAAATTGTTTTAACATGTGAGTTGTTTAGATGGATAGTTATTTCTGTTAGATTAACTGATGCATCTAGCGTTTTCATGAGTTATTTAAAACATGTTTTGCATGCTTCTATTGGAAAATTTATTGTTAGCTATTTTGCGGGTAAAATCGTCTTTATCATAAACTATGGAGGATATTTGATTTATGTTGAGTTAGTTTATGATCATGATATATATTTTCGTTTTCGATGTGCTTACTTGCATGAAATTAATTCTAGGTTTTCGTATCCAAATATTGACGTAGGGTTTCATGCTAGTCAATTTTTACATGAATTATCGTTAGTTGACAATGGTAGTAATCATGTTGTTTCATTAGAACAATCTTCATTGCATGATTTGCTATTATATGGTTCAAGAAGTGTTGATCATCAAGATGATTTGAGAAATAAGTTATTTGCATGTTTAGTTAGTTCACTTGGATTAGCTAAGGCATTGCATACTTCCATGGAATTGTTGAATTTTATTTTGCATTTTTTCATGGAAAAATTTGTTATTCTCTCTTTTGATGATATTCCGATTTTTGTCAACATTTTGGGAAATTCTTTAGCATGTGTTGAGTTTGTTTGTGATCATCGTCGATATGCTATTGAATTTTCAATTTATGCTTGTGACCTTTTTACTTCGTGGATAACATTATTTGTTCTTTATTGTGTTAATGTCAATGGAAAGAGGGAGGTTGATTGTGTTTTGCAGATTCGTGATAGGATCATATTCATCGAGGGAAGCATGGATCGTGCAGTTCGTCCCGTTCAATGCATAAGACATCTACAGGGATGTGTTTTGAATATTGTTTTAGTAGACTATGTATATGATTTTGGTTTATTTAATTTCTTTGTGATTAGACAAAAGGAACTTATTGATTTGTTTTGTTTTGTGTTTAATCCAGGGATTCAAGTGTATGGGCTTATACGACCTGATGAATTTCAAAAGTTCATATTTGACCCAGGATCATTGATGTGGTTATGTTTGAAAATGATTGAGATCATAAGATTTCCGTTTGATCCGGGAATTCATCATTGGGAGAATTTATCACATGAAGAGTTTTTCATTATGATTTTTGATCCAGGAGGATATAAGACTTTTCATATTCTTTCTTACTTTGCATTCATGATTATTTTAGTAGATAATATATTAGTTAATATAATTAGTGTTTTGGGAGTAACTGGTCTACAAATTGTCAATTCGGGAGAGAAGTCGGTCATTGTTATGTTCTTGGTCGGAGTTGGAGTTTTTGTTGCTCATATATGTCATTTGCAAGTTGAGTTTTGGTATTATGATCGGTTTGATGCTACTAACTTAGTTTGTTTTTATGTAGGAGCAATTTTGTGGTTAAATCAATTTTGAGAGGACGATGTGCCAGATTTGAGGACAAATCCTTTTGAAGAGGAGGGGAATGATACAATCCTGATCAAGCTCTCATCAAACGATAATAACTCAATTCAAGTCTCAGTGGTTCACCAAATAATTTTAAATTGGGTTGAAGATTATTTAAAGGAGTACAATTCCAGCATTATTGGGCCGATCCAATTGACCCATTCAATTCAGTCGATGCCCAACAGATTTTACATGCAAAAAGAAAGTTTATTATTCATGTGGGCTGGCTAATTTAATTAAGCATGAGAAGAAAATAATTCAGTGGGCAGCATATATGGAAGGAATATTCAACATATATCATCATCCGTGCATAGCATGTAAAGTGGGCATCAAGCATAGTCAGATTACATAACATATCATGTGGGGCCAAGGTTTCATGATATATTTAGCTTACATATTATGTGGGTTTACATATTAAGTTCCAATTAGTTCCTAGCAACCACGTATTTCTTGTTCCAATTGATATCATGAAGACTTCCATTCACGCGGCAATTTAACTTAACGCGACAAGGGATTACACGACAATTGTGGGATTTGGAGTTCTAGAAAGTTTTACAACTCTATTGTAATTAGGATATCTTTTTAATTAGGATTTCTTTTCCAAATTGACTTCTATTAGGGTTATAGTTTATAAATTCCTATTGGAATTTGGATTGTTTTGAGTAGTATAAATAGAGGTCCAAGTTATGTAATCAAATACATTATACATTATTCATTATTATTATTCAATATATTTGTGAGGTTATTCTCTTCTTTTGGTTCTTTGAAGAATTCCTAAGTATTTTTCTTAGTTATTTCTTTGAGATTCAATTTGACTTATCATACAACAATTCATAGTTGTGTGTGGCGTCTTCTACCGCATCAATCGTCGATTGTACCGAGATTACCGCTTCAATATAAGCGAGGGGTCAAGGTATCGTTGGTGTCCATTCAACGCAGATTTCCGAACGCGAGCAATTGTGCCAAGATTACCGTCTACATATAGGCGAGGGGTTAAGGTGTTGCAAGCAATCCATCCTACAACTTTGCTAGAAACGATCGGGGCGGCGACCACCTCACGCAAGCGTGCCGTGGAGTCTATCACCCATGGTTCTGGAATGAAGGAGATTTTCAGTGCAGCTCAGCACTTCTCTAGCCAAGGTTATGTGGAAGCTGCAGATGAAAGGAAAAAGAGCAAAACCTTATGGATTTCATACTTGCCCATGGATTTAATTCCCAGCAGATTTCTGATTTTGCAAATGGTGGTAAGCCTACTCGTCTTGTTAATGCTCTTGACTTGTTTGATAAAAGTTCTATGAAAGATGGTTGTTTTGAAAAGGCCATTTTAAGTTCTGATATTTGGAGTTCATCTGCGGACCCTATTTCTTTGGGTTTTGCTGGTTTGGAAGAGGGTGAATTAGTTCGCTCACCTGTTGCTGTTGGGGTGGCTGAGGCCTCGTTGCCTGTTATCCCCCTGCCCGGAAACTTTCTTGGAGTTCAGTTGTTGCAAAGGGTACACCAAAATCAGGTTTGGTCCTTTAATACTTTCCCCCTGCCCCTCCTTTATTGGATGATGGACCTATCACCATTAAACCTCCGGCTGAGGTTCTTCAGCTTGGAAACAACCTCTGGAACTCATGTCTTGTGGGAAGTTTCATTCACTCTCGGCTTCGTTTAAACTTGTTGAAGATAGTGTCCAAAAGCTGTGGGGTAGTTTGGGTTTGCAAAAGGTTTTCTTGCAGGACAAGGGGTATTTCATCTTCAAGTTCTCAAACCCTGAGGAACGCGATAATGTTTTAGCCTTAGGTCCTTGGTACATTTCAAACAAGCTCCTTTATCTTAAGCATTGGAAGGAGGGGTTGGATTTTACCTCTGATGCTTGCACTAAGACCCCTGTTTGGGTGAAATTCCATAATGTTCCTCTTTCTTACCTTACAGGTTCTGGCCTGAGTTATCTTGCAAGTGGGATTGGTAAACCACTGTTTGTGGACAAAGTTACTGAAAAATTGGAACCCATGACCTTTGCTAGGATGTGTGTTGAAATCTCTACCTCCACTGTTCTGCCCTCAAGCCTGGATGTTGTTGTCCTTGATGAGGAAACAAAATTGGAAAAAACTGTCCTTGGTAAAAGTGGAGTACCAAAATAAACCTTTGTCTTGTTCCCATTGCAAGACTTTTGGGCATTCACTCCTTCGGTGTCCACATGCAAACTATAAGTGGGTGCCCAAATTGGCTCCTTCAGTTCCTGAGAGTGCCCCTCTCGTCGAGGTTCACTCTTTTGCTCCTGAGATCTCTCCTGCTGGAAAAATGGACACTTGGACTCTAGTTGCTAAAGGCCCTAAACTGCAAGTGGTCCCTGACTCTCTTTCTCCCACTCCAAACCTGTTCAACCTCTTATCTCCTTAGGCTGTGGGACTGCAGGACTATTTCTCGGACACTAATGTCACACCTTCCCCAAACCCTCTTGTGGGTAAACTGAAACTAATTGATGAAAATGAAGTAAAGGATCTCAAGCAAAAAGCAAAATGCTCCCTTGATGTTGGTCAAGCCTCTAAGAAAAAGATCAAGGGTGGGGGGAGGAAGAAGTCCCCAACTTAAATCTATATTTAATTTATGTTAAATTTTTGCTCTATGAATATTAGAGGTGTAAATATGTCTCTTAAGCAGACTAGTGTTCATGATCTCATTTGTAATAGTAGAATCTCTTTTGTTGGCCTTGTTGAAACTAGGGTCAAGTCACCTAAAGCCAATTCTGTTTCTAATGCTATCTGTAGGAATTGGCAGTGACATTTTAACTATGAGTATCATGCAAACGGAAGAATTTGGGTTGGTTGGAACCCAAATATCTGGAATGTAACTATTTTAAAAGTCTGCCCAGTTTATTCATTGTCTTGTTTCTTCTATTAATCCTGGTTTTAATGGATTTATTACTATTATTTATGGGCTCAATACCCCAGGTGAAAGAAAATCTCTTTGGAATGATTTGAGGGATATAACAGTTTTTGTTGATAATCCATGGTCTCTCCTTGGGGACTTCAATGTGGTCCAATCTTTATCTGAAATTGATGGGGGTACCTGCTCCTGGGACCATGGAATGCAGGAGTTTAAGGACTGGCTCTCTGATCTTCATTTGGTGCATCTTCGTGCTACGGGCCCCCTCCTCACTTGGTGGGATTCTCAGATTTTAAACCCGACTTACAAGAAGCTTGATCGAGCTTTGGTAAATAATTTGTGGCTGAACTCATACCCCAATTCTCAGGCTCATTTTATCTCGCGTGAGTTCTCTGATCATTGCCCTGTGATTGTAAACTCTGGCATTTCCTTGCCTTTTATTCCCAAGCCTTTTCAGTTCTTTAATTTCATGTTGGGGCTTGACAACTTTCATGATGTGGTAAAACAAGCTTGGCTCACCCCCAGCTCTGGGGATCCTCTGCAGATTTTGGCAAGGAAACTTATTGCTGTCAAACAAGCTCTTAAGGATTTAAATTCCTCAAATGGAAATATGCTCTCAAATGTCAAGAGTGCTCAGGACTGTCTACACTCTACACAGCTTGCACTCTCCCTAAATCCAGGTGATCCCTCCCTGCTTGCTCTTCAGAAAACTCATTCTGCAAATCTCTGGGCTACTCTTATTTGTGAGGAAAAATTGCTTAAACAGAAGTCTCGAATTCAATGGTTGAAGGATGGTGATAAGAATACTGGACATAACCAAGTAAAGCACATGTGGAACATTAATAAGATCATGGCAATTGAGAATGCTGAGGGTGTTATCTGTTCTGGGCACCCGGCTGTTCAAAAGGTTGCAGTGGACCATTTCAGAGATCTCCTTGGTACTCAGTTGGAAGCTGATTGCAGTGGAATGTTAACTACTCTGGACTCTATTCGGCCCAATCTGGTCTCCTCTCATCAGACTCTTTTTCTGGAAAGGGATATTTCGGATGAAGAAATTCTGTCCAGCTTAAAGCATATGAAGCAAAACAAGAGTCCAGGCCCTGATGGGTTCAATGTAAATTTCTTTCTTCATACTTGGGATATTGTGGGAAAGGTGTTTATAGCTGCCATCCAGTCCTTTAGACAGGGGTGTCTCCTTAGGGGAACAATTTCTATTGCCATTGCGCTTGTGCCTAAGGTCAAAAACCCCTCTTTGATAGACTCCACGGCACGCTTGCGTGAGGTGGTCGTCGCCCCGATCGTTTCTAGCACAGTTGTTGGGTGAATTGCTTGCAACACCTTAACCCCTCGCCTATATGTAGACGGTAATCTTGGTACAATTGCTCACGTTCGGAAATCTACGTTGAATGGACACCAATGACACCTTGACCCCTCGCTTATATTGAAGCGGTAATCTCGGTACAATCGACGATTGATGCGGTAGAAGACGCCACACATAACTATGAATTGTTGTATGATAAGTCAAATTGAATCTCAAAGAAATAACTAAGAAAATACCTAGGAATTCTTCAAAGAACCAAAAGTAGAGAATAACTTCACAAATATATTGAATAATAAATAATGTATATTGTGTTTGATTACATCAACTTGGACATCTATTTATACTACTCAAAATAATCCAAATCCTAAAAATAATAGGAACAAATTATTCTAATCCTAATAGGAATTACAAATCAAAACCCTAATTTCTACAAGGAAGTAGAAATCAATTTGGAAAAGAAATTCCTATTTCTATAAAACAATAAAAACCTTATTTAGAAAGTAAATCTAAACGGAAAAGAAATCCTAATTATAATAGAATTTGGTAAGTATCTGGAAAACAAATCCCTAACAATTAGGCTAATAGAATCTGCCTAATATTTTAGGAAACAAAAATCTTTTTCCTAAAATCCCAAAATCCTTGCCATGTTAGGATCTTTTGCCGCGTGAAACTTTCTTCTTTCCTTTGCATGTAATATGTGAATAACTTGCTTATCAGGATTGTATCATTACCCTCCTCTTCAAAAGGATTTGTCCTCAAATCTGCCATCTCTCCCTTTTAAAAAGGATTCATCCACAAATTCCTTCTGGATCAAATAACATTATGTAGAACTCTTCATGTCGCAAATCCACCCATTTACGAATTCCCGGAACAAAAATCAAGGTGATGATCTCGATCATTCGCAAACAAAACCACGTCAATGATCCTGGGTCAAATATCAACTTTTGAAATTCATCACGTCGCATAAGCCCATATACTTGAATCCCTGGATTAAACACCAAATAAAACAAATCAACAAGTCCATTTTGTCTAATCACCAAGAAAATAAATAATGCAAAATTACATGCATAGTCTACTAGAACAATATTCAAAATACTCCCCTGTAGACTCTCAATGCATTGATCGAATTGAATTGCACGATCCATGATTCCCTCGATGAATATGATCCTATCACGAATCTGCAAAACACAACCAACCTTTCTCTATCCATTGATATTAACACAATAAAGAACAAATAATGTTGTCAACGGAGTAAAAAGGTCACAACCAACTTCACAAGATAAAAACTCAATAGCATACTTATTATGACAAACAAACTCAACACATGCTATAGAATTTTGCAAATTGTTGACAAAAATCAGAATAGCATCAAAATAGAGAATAACAATTTTTCCCATTAAAGAATGTAAAATATAATTCAACAATTCCATGGAAGTATGCAATGCCTTAGCTAATCCAAGTGAACTAACTAAACATGCAAATAACTCATCCCTCAAACGATCTTGATGATAAACACTTGTTGAATCAAAACCATATGATAGCAAATCATGCAAGGAAGATTGCTCTAACGAAACAACATGATTACTACCGTTGTCAACTAACAACAATTCATGTAAAGATTGACTAGCATGAAACCCTAAGTCAATATTTGAATAAGAAAACTTAGAATTAATTTCGTGCAAGTAAGCACATCGAATACGAGAATATATATCATGATCATAAACTAACTCAACATAAATCAAATATCCTCCATAGTTTATGAAAAGACGATTCTACCATCAAAATAGCTAACAACAAATTTTCCAATGGAAGCATGCAAAACATGTTTTAAATAACTCATGAAAACGCTAGTTGCATCAGTTAATCTAACAGAAATAACTATTCATCTAAACAACTCACATGTTAAAATAATTTCCCATTTATCATAATCATGCACGCTAATTTGATTAGGTATTATCATCACATGACCATCTCCAAGTGTAGATAAAACACAAGCACCATGCAATTTATCAAGCATATTATCTAAGTAAAGAAAAACACATCGATACTTGTTTACCAATTCAACATCGATGCACAAGCTTGACGTCTTATCCTCCTTAGGTACTATGATCTTATAATTAACACATGAACTCATGTCTTCTTTCACGATACCAACTTTCAGCAACTCTCCAACCCGCATCGGTAACTCCGTCTTCTCCTCGGGAATACTATCAGCTAATTGATATGGAATGATAGCGTGAGGTATATCATCAACAACCTGTACAAGAGACAAAATAGAACTAGACAAAAAAGAATCGTTAGTGTTAGTATTCAAAAGCGCCGTCTTGTACGAATGTACAGTCATTCGCTTTTTAAAATATAACTCACTTGTCAACTCACTCTCTTTTTCATAGTCACATATTTTTTCTCTCTTCTTTATGCTCACCCTCTCGTTTGTTTTCCTCTCGTTTATTTTCAAGCTCACTCTTTTCAATTTTTTCTTTTATATTATCAATCTTTTGGACAATTTCTTTTTGCCGATCTTTTTCACATGTATTTCCTTTTACAAACTCATCTTTTTTATTACTTTCTTTCGGATGTTTACCATCTTGCTTTAGATCATGGATTTCACCTTGAACACTCGAACCCAATAACTCTCCTTGAACTGCATATTCTATAATTTCTTCCACCTCCCCCGGCTGATCTTGTTTCTTTTGCGCCTTAGAAGTATATTGTAGCTGCATCCAACAATCTTCCTTGTTTACTTGTGTGCGAATCCTCCTATTATTACCTACTGTAGATCGCCTTGAAGGTTGCTCTACATGTCTTTGAGATGTATACTCCTCCCTCCTGTCACGCCGTACTGGAGCAAACCGCTTTCTCATTGCTGTTTTTAATTCTCCCCATGTCTCGAACGGACGATCCCCATGTTTTTGTTTGCTAAGCTGCCACCATATAATTGTATGATCGGAGAACTCTTGAACTGCCCGTCTGACCTTCCTCCGTTCGGAGTAATCATGACAGTTAAATTCTTGCTCCATTTTTCTCTCCCATCTCAGATATGCCTCTGTATCAATATTGCCTTGGAAAATATTCCTTGGAGACCCATAAGAACCTTCATAATTGTAGCCATACATGTTTGCTACAAGACAAATGTTAGTAGATAAAAATTTTCCTCACACACTCCCTTACGTGTTTCGCTCGAATCAATGGTTCACTCGTGTATACTCTCAATAAATTGGCTTTTACCCTCGATTAATCTCACCACTAAGCCTTTTACCTCAAAATATTCTCTCTAATAGGTTCTTCTTGAATTCCCTTAGCAAAATTCTTGGTTTTACTAATCAATTCAAAAATTACTTATCACGAAATAAAAATATAGATGGGTGTGATTATCAGAATGCCACAAAATCACCGATTGATTGCCTTGTACTCCTCTTGTATACTTCAGATTTGTAAATTATAGCTCCGTTTCAGAATTGATGATGATGGAACGGTATGAACTATTGGTTGGAATTTGATGATTTGATGGTGTGCTACAAGTTTGGTTAGCATAAATAAAATATGATATATTTTTTTCTTTCAATTTTTTTTTTCCTTTTTTTTTCCCTTTTTTTACAATATATATTTCGACAGAAAATTAAAGATAAGTAACTCGCTAGAAAGACTTAGCTCTGATACCAAATGATAGACTCCACGGCACACTTGCGTGAGGTGGTCGTCGCCCTGATCGTTTCTAGCACAGTTGTTGGGTGAATTGCTTGCAACACCTTAACCCCTCGCCTATATGTAGACGGTAATCTTGGTACAATTGCTCACGTTCGGAAATCTGCGTTAAATGGACACCAATGACACCTTGACCCCTCGCTTATATTGAAGCGGTAATCTCGGTACAATCGACGATTGATGCGGTAGAAGACGCCACACACAACTATGAATTGTTGTATGATAAGTCAAATTGAATCTCAAAGAAATAACTAAGAAAATACCTAAGAATTCTTCAAAGAACCAAAAGTAGAGAATAACTTCACAAATATATTGAATAATAAATAATGTATATTGTGTTTGATTACATCAACTTGGACATCTATTTATACTACTCAAAATAATCCAAATCCTAAAAATAATAGGAACAAATTATTCTAATCCTAATAGGAATTACAAATCAAAACCCTAATTTCTACAAGGAAGTAGAAATCAATTTGGAAAAGAAATTCCTATTTCTATAAAACAATAAAAATATTATTTAGAAAGTAAATCTAAACGGAAAAGAAATCCTAATTATAATAGAATTTGGTAAGTATCTGGAAAATAAATCTCTAACAATTAGGCTAATAGAATCTGCCTAATATTTTAGGAAACAAAAATCTTTTTCCTAAAATCCCAAAATCCTTGCCATGTTAGAATCTTTTGCCGCGTGAAACTTGCTTCTTTCCTTTGCATGTAATATGTGAATAACTTGCTTATCAGGATTGTATCACTCTTCCATGAATGATTTCCGGCCTATTTCCTGTTGCAATACAACCTATAAGTGTATCTCGAAAATTATTGCTTCCAGACTTAAGGATACTCTCCCTTCTATTATATCCCCTTATCAAGCTGCCTTTGTCCCTGGTAGGAGAATAGGGGATAACATCCTTCTTGCTCAAGAATTATTCAAGAACTACCATAGACCCTCGGGGCCGGCCAGGTGTGCTTTAAAAATTGACCTTCGGAAGGCTTTTGATTCTATCTCTTGGGATTTTTTGTGGGCTGCCCTAAAGTTTTTTAAGTTTCCTCCTAAATTTGTTTATTGGATAAAGGCTTGCATTTCCACTCCCTCTTACTCGGTCAAGGTAAATGGGGCCCTTTGCGGATTCTTTAAAGGGGCAAAGGGTCTTCGTCAGGGAGACCCCCTTTCCCCCTACCTTTTTGTAATTGTCATTTGTAATTGTCATGGAAGTTCTATCTCTTGTGCTCTCTCAGACTTCAAAGTTGCCTTCTTTCAAATTCCATTGGAGAACTGCGCCCTTATCTATTACTCACCTTTGTTTTGCTGATGATATTCTTATATTTTGTCATGGTGATTTGGGATCAGTGATGAATATTAAGCTTAGTCTTGATCGATTCTCTACTGGGTCGGGTCTAAACATAAATGCCTCGAAGAGTATGTGTTTCCTCTCTCATGTCCCTCCATCCCATGCTGCTCTCATCTTAAATTGTTTGGGATTCCAGCTGGGAGTGTTCCCTGCAAAATTTTTGAGTGTTCCTCTTATCACCTCAAAGTTAAGCCTTGCTGATTTCCGGCCTCTTCTTGAAAAGATTACCTCCAAAATAAGCTCTTGGACAAATAATTTTTTTTCCTATGCTGGTCGAATGCAACTTATAAAGTTCGTTATCTTTGCAGCTCAAGCATATTGGTCGGCACATTTCATCCTTCCTGCATCCACCATAAAAGAGCTTCAGACATCTCTGTCTAGATTTTTATGGAAAGGACCTTCCATGGATAAGCATGGCTCAAAAGTTGCCTGGGCTAAAATTTCCTTTCCATTTGCTGAGGGGGGACTTGCTATAAAGAGCCTTATTGATTGGAATAAATCTCTTATTATAATGCACCTTTGGAAAGTTGTAGATCCTTACTCTTCCTCTATTTGGGCAAGGTGGGTGCATGCTATTCATCTTAAGAATAAATTCTTCTGGATTATCCCCACACCAAATGATAGCTCTTGGATCTGGAGGAAAGTGCTTCAGTGTAGGGATCTTGCGCGTAGATACATCTCTTTTAACATTGGTAATGGTGCTAGGACAAGCCTCTGGTTTGACCCTTGGCTTGGGCATTTCCCTTTGGCTACCTCCGTTCACTCGTCCTTGATTGTCAACTCTGGGCTGGGTCCAAATGCTTATGTGGATAACATCATTCAAAATTCTGGATGGGTTCTCCCTGTCTCAAATTCAGGATGTTATTGCCTTCCGTGGATCTTTTGACTTTTCTAGATCTTGCAATTCTGCAATGAATGATGGCATACTCTGGGATGGTACTAGGGCAAGGGATGTGAAGGCCACCATTATTTGGAACTCTATTCGGCAGGTGGGGTTGGTTGTGGGTTGGCATAAATTAGTTTGGCATAAAAGGGTCCCTCCCCGTCACTCTTTCATACTCTGACTTGCTTTCCATAAGGGACTTAGAACGTCGGATAGACTCTTGAAATTTGGGCTTGATATAAACCCCATCTGTGTGCTTTGTTCAAATGAAAATGAAACTTTCAACCACCTGTTTTTTGAATGTCCTTTCTCATTTCAGATTCTTGTTGCTGTACTTCGCATTTGTGGTTGGCGTGGTTTAAGTAGAAATTGGTCTACTATTACTGGGTTTATCATTCATTGCTCTTACAAAAACTTTCATCATAGTCTGTTGTCTTTTGGGTTTGCTACTGTGGTCTATCGGATATGGCATGAACGTAATGCTCGGCTTTTCTAAAAAAATTTCACCCCTACTAGGACTATTATTCGTGATATTATTCATTTACTTAAGTGTGGTCTTCACACAAATGCTAGATTTCAGAAATTAAAGTCCAGATCATGTTTTCACCATCTTATTTTATTTGTTGCTGGTTTGTTTCGCTGGGGAGGGGAACCGCCATGTGAGGTTTCGGCATTGTGGGGATCTGGATGGTTGGGGCTTCTACTGCACCTATTGGCCCATTTGGTGACTGGTTGCTGCACTGCTGCTGGTTTTTCACTGTTGCTGGTGACTGGTTGCTGCACTGCTGCACTGCTGCACTGCTGCACTGCTGCACTGCTGAGTTAGAAGCTGCACTGCAATGGGAAAATGTCTGGATTATGCTGGGGAGTTGCTCTGCTGTTACTGGTTTTGTTATGGGGATTCTGTTTGAGGTTTGGGAAACCCCTTTCTGACTGGTTGCTGCTAGGGGTTAATGTTGGGGCGGCTGCTGGGGGAGTTGCACTGCTGTTGCGGCTGATGTTGCTGCAGGTTGCAGTGTTGCTGCTGCTGCTATGGTTTCAAGTGTTGAGGGTCTGTTTGGGCTCGAGCTGAGTTTTATGCCTTCTGCTGGGCTTGTTTTATCTGGGATTCCATCTTTTTGGGTGGTTTCGTTGCAGCTAGGGTCTGGGCTAGCAGGTTTTGGGTCTTTGCTGGATGATACTGCTACAGGTCTGGTTGTTGTGCAGCGCCTGGTTTTGGTCTGGAGTGCTAGCTTCTGCTGCTTGTTTGGCTGATGCTGCAATCTGACTGGCCTCTACTGCAGTTTCTCGGCAGCTGCTGACTGATATGGTATAGTGCTGCTGCATTCAGGTGCTATGTTGCTGCTGCTCCAGGTTGGGAGCTGCTGCTACTGGTCTTCAGCGGGTTGGGCAAGCCCTTTTTTCTGTAACTGTGCATTGCTGCTGGTTTGACTGTTGGTGGTTAAAGGGGCTTGTTGTGTTTGGTGGGCAGGCTTGACAGTGGGTTACCTAAACACTGCTGCTGATTTGGGCGTTGATGCAATGGGATGTTTGTGTTGTATGGTAGGTGTTGCACCTGCTGAACGCGTTGGTCGCACTGTTTCCTGCAGCTGTTGGCATTGCAGTTGTGCAAACTTCTGTAATGCAGCTGGGGTGCCGGGTTCTACACGTTGCTGCTGTTTGGAACTGATGAGTTGCTGGTCTGGTTTTAACTCTGCTGGGCTCATATGTTCTTGTCCTTAGACCTATGGAAAATTTGCTCTCTTTGTAAAATGATATGTTGGTTTTTGTAATAGCTTTGTTGGGCACTGTGCCTGTAATCTTTTATAGTCATGACATCATAGGGATGTTTTATGATGTCTATGTTATATTCTGATTGGGTTGTCCATGAGTTTTGTAATCCCTTTTTTTTTTAATACAGTTTAAAATTAGAAAAAAAAAAGGAAACTAGGGTATTTCAATTTCTTATATTTTGTCAGTGATCTCTCGTAGCTTGTTCGATTCTTGTTCTTTCTCCTTTTTTGTGCGACTTTCTTTCTCTTTTATTATGGGAGTTGCCTTTAATGAATTTGTGAGGCTTATATTCTCACCTTTTAGTGTAGAGATTTATTTATGGGGAAAAAAGAAGTATGTGGACCACATAATGTGGTTTACCTCAACCAAGCTTAATTATAGATCATGCACAAAATGACATAGTATCAAGTTAATCGCGGCTTAATGGTAAAAAAATTATTCTTGAAATCTATTCTTGTCTTAAATTTCAGTTGAATATAGCAAAAAAATGACATAATATTTAGTAATAAAATAGTAAAATATTTATAATTCCATTAATAAAAACAATGAAAAAACAAATATGTCATCAATGAATTAATGTAGTTACTATAGTCAAGCTTGGCTATGACTGTGATATCCCAAAATCCTAAACAATAATGTAAATATATGTAAATAAAAATATCAATGAAAATTAATTTTATATATTAACACATTGAATTTATGTGTTGGAAAAATATGTAATTCAGAAAGAACAGAAAAAGAAAAGTAAAAAAAAGTCAAAAGAATAAATAAATAAACAAATAAAAGGATAAAGGATAAAAAAAATTAAAAAAATGATGGATAGTTATCCAAGGGGCCAGCCAAAGAGGGCCTTGGTGTCACCTTGTGTAAGACCCCGAATTTTATGAAATAAAAGTATTCAATTTTTCTATCTAGTAAATAGTTAAATTGATAAAAGTTTAAAGTTAAAAGTAATATACGTAAATTTTTTAAAATAAGCAAGTGGTTATAAAATATTCATTGTTGTCAGGGAATATTCGTTTGGTCGTGGAATATTCTTGTTGTCGGGGAATATTCGTACGACGGTGCAGCTATTTGTGGGCCCCATAACGAAAAACTGTCGGATGAAAAAAACGACACGAATGAGTTTTTTAAATAACGGCGTAACAGTTACCATTAAAACTGTTGGAATGCCCGGTGGGTAAAGTAAAGTAATGCGTGTTGTTGCACAGTAGCACACAGTATTGCACAATATTTTTATATTATTGTTGTTTCAATAATTGTCACTGCACAGTATTTCTCATTATCAAATCAATAATTCATATTATTTGAATAATATTATTAGATAACATTATTGGATATGTATAAGGATGTTCTGTCTAGGAAAGGGGATTGGTCACCTAATTGCGCGCCAATAAAGAGAAATTGTGACACCCCCAAAATAAGTATACATCACCCATTCTGAGTCGCCAAATACATGGTACAGAAACAACTACAACTTCATTAATACAATTGTCGTGTAAAATATGACAACATATAATATATGAGTTTAAATACAAATATTATCTTCTAGCCAATATCCACACTCAAATAAGTCCTCATTACAATTATTATCACACTATTTTATAAAATAGTGAGGACTGCTAACACAACTGACTGGAAACATCACTCCACACCCCGACTAGTTTTCGCTATATTCTCGCCTCCTGAGAAAAATAGAACAAAAAAGAAAAAGGGTGAGCTCAACTAGCCCAATAAAGAATATTATGACTAAGATAATATCAACAAATTATCATTAGTCATCAATAGGGAAAAATCTGATAGTATATAATAGACAACAAGTTTTAGATCAACAACTGCAGCGAAAACATCAATCCATTAGAAGAGTCAAGTAGAGAATGAATTCTACTATCTTCTAAGATTTAAAAGTCCATCATCAATATTTTATCCCTGTAACATCAATCAATATACATCTTGAATCAAATATTCATCTTTGCATTACCGGCCAAAGATATTCATTTGTATTACCATTTGGTCATGTTCATCTCAACACCTGTTCATCTTTGCACTACGGCCAAAGATATTCATTAGTTAATCATTCATCTTTGCACTACAGGCCAAATATATTCAGTAATATCATCATTTAGGATCGAGGATGATGAAAAATATCTTAAAGAAAACGAATCCAGTGAGACAAAATGACAAATATTAGGAATTCGTACTACAGTTTATCCAAGTTCAAAAATACTCTATAATAATCAATTGTGGAACAAAATTCAAAAATAAAGATCAAAATATGGATACAATCAAAGATAGTAACCACAACAGACAACTTGGACAAAGAAAGAAAAATTTATTTTTCTGTGAATAATGTCGTATTCGTGAATAGTACCGTATACGTGAATAGTGTCATATACGTGAATAGTAATCCCGACATAAAAAGATAGAAATTCCACAATAAAATTCATATCAATGTTTTGACATAATGATATTTGTCAGGAATAAGCATGAGAATGTTATTCTTATTTATATATGATTTGATTATGATATATATGAATGAATATGCAAGTATGCTTGCATTAAGAAAAGCTGTAAAGTCCTTTGATAGATAATAGAAACATGTGTACTCCTAGAATGAAATGATCAAATGTGTTAGGTTGATCTTACATAAGCAAAACAACTTTGTAAAGTCCTTAAAAAGAAATGATGTACAAGGACTATAAATATAGAAAGATCAAGCATGTTAGGTTGATCTTATAATGTAATAGATAGGCTTGTCTGATCGTCGAGCACTGCACTAGAAATCGTATTCTGCCAGGAGAGTCAAGGAAAACTCGGGAGCTATCGAGGTAGAATCGTAGTATGCAAGATAGTAGATCTCAGAGTTCGTAGGCTGCTAGGAGAGATGAGGAAGGATCGTAGTGTGTCGAGAAGAACTTCCTCAGAGCCGTAATCTGCTGAGGAAGTCATGTTCAGAATTGTAGAGACAGCTTGCCAACGAGCCGACCGAGCATCTGCCAAAGTCAAGTCAAGAATCGTAGACTACACCCGGAGTCGTAGAGTCTACTGATGCCGAAGCCAAATCAGGATCGTAGACTACACTCGAAGTCGTAGAGTCTACTGATCATATCTGAGGCAGAGATCGTAGTCGAGCAAGATCAGATAAAGACAACAAGCACAAGGACAGAAATCGTAGTGTGTCAAGATCTGATTTCGGAGTCATAGTGTCTGCACAGTCGAAGCTGAATCGTAGAGTGCAGCACTAAGACTTCAACAAATGTGCTCACAATGCCAAGGCAAAATCGTAGAGCATATACGATTCTTAACAAATGAGCACTCCTACAATATCCAAAGAAATGAAGCCTCTGGTCTAAGCTGTAAAGATACATCACACCTTAAGGAAACCAGAGAGCACTCAACGAATGGCATGCAAGCTAACAAAAGATCTAAGCACCAACCCAATCAACATCCAGATTGAGTTGTGAAGCCATTCGAGATGAAGTCTTCCACAAGTTGATCAGAAGAAGACTTCAGTAACTGACTAAGGAAAGTCAGCAAGTGCAGTAACTGTCAAGTGAATAAAATACAACGATCTTGGAAGCAACCAGGATCGTAGTGTTTGCCGAACAAAGAAAGAACTGATGGAGTGTACACAGAGATACTGGTCAGCCTTTGAAGAACAAGGCTAAAGTGATTAAGCATTGGGTCAGTCCATTGATGATAAGTGAACGGGAGATCACAAGGAGAAAGTGAGCTGGACACGCCACAAATTTGAAGTGTCTTGCTATTCAGAATGGGGCTAGAACAAGGAGTCAAGCCATCAGTATCTGAGAACAGTCGAGGTAAACAGAAGCGTTGAAGCACTGCACAGAAGAAGAAAGAGGTGTTCTACATTGAAGATCCAATAAACACTCTTCAGGATCGTAGTGTTGACTCTACCAGTTAATGAGTAACATTCAACAAGACACTACGATCAGGTCCAAGAAAGCATGCATCAGAATCGTAGAGTTCGGTCATCTAAAGATTGAAGCATTGGCAACGGTTCAATCTGAAGATTGATATTCGGACAAGAGCTTATTGAGAGCATCGATGCAAAAGGACAACCTTTGATCAAGAAATCAGAAGGAGGAAATAAAGTTGTCGACCTGCCCAAGACATCAAAGTAACATATCTGACGGGGTAGGTGAAATAGTAGACTGTAGTGTCAAAAAGTCTGAAAAGAGGATGTCATGACACATCTGCAGGCTACACCAAATAACTCGAGATCTGCGAAGTAATTCAAATAGCTCCCAACGGCTACATTCCAACGGGAAGATTGCGAAGGATTATAAATCAACAAGAGCTTCAAAGATCAAAGGTTGCTATAGTTGCTGAGTTTGGAGAAATGGTGGACTGATCTAAATAACGTAAAATAGTGAGTGACCAATGAAGGTCTAAAAGCTCACTCTACGATCCACCAAGAACACTTGGAGATAAACAGAGTAAGAAGTAGAAGTAAGAGTTCTATTATGTAGAAGTGAGAGTTTTACTACAAGAAGAGTGTTCTGAACTGCCAAGAGAAAGAAGAGTATCAATGTCATCTTGATGTCTATCATGGTAAGACTCTAAGTACCAGAGAGAAGAGCTTACAATCATTTTAGCAAGTCCATCATGAGAAGGCATCAAGTATCAAGGAAGAAGATCACCAACGCCATCATGGTGTCAAGCATGAGAAAGTTTCTAAGTACCTAACAGAAGAGCTTACAGTCATCTTAGAAACTCATCATGTGCAGCCATCAAGTATCAAGAAGAATGATCTTCACTGCAGTTCAACAAGGGATCATCAGAAGTGGTTGAGTATCTGAAGAAGCTGAGCATCATGCAACACTCAACTGCACCTCAAGGATGATCACGTCAAGCTTCTAAGCATTCAGAGATGAAGAGCTTAAAGAACATCTTAGCAGCACCTCCAACAAACAAACAACATCAACAACAAGAAGCCAGGGCCTAAGGGGTCCTTGTCCGGAGGGACTAAATGAAGTTCCAAGCCTATTGGGCTTGAAGAGTTCTTAGTGAACTGAAGTTTCAAGGCTGCTGGCCTTGAAGAGTTCTTAGTGAACTGAAGTCTCAAGGTTGCTGGCCTTGAAGGAATCTTAATGATTCAGGGTGCTGCCCTTTATTAGTGGAAATCTTACTAGTTGAAAGCAGAAGAGTGGATTAGGAGCTTGAGTCTCTAAATCACTTAAAATTCTTTGTGTCTTTTACTTTATGTCATTTACATTATGCACGTAACTGCTATAACTGCCATGTATGTATTACATGCTTACCACTAAACTAACTCTAAGAATAATGTATGTTTGATTATGAATATATCAATGAAATGGATCTTTTACTTATTCCGCTGTGCTTGAAAAGATTCTTATGTTTGTCATATGCTAAATCATTAGCAATACAAAATAAACGAGAAAAATATTTGAATTAAAAAGGATCTATTCAACCCCCCCTTCTAGATCTATTGTATGCCTACTAGGAACTAACAATATTGAAGAAAATAATATCATTTACGAAGAAAATAACATCCCTTACCTCAAAAGAACAGTACTTCCGGCTGAAATATCAGGTATAAGGCTGAAGAAAACTTGTACTGAATAGCAACTCTCAAAGTATCTAAATACTCATAAAAATACGCTCGATAATATAGAGAGAGAAAGCTTATGATTCTGGTGTGATTTTCAATTCTAACTAAGTACCCTATTTATAGGAAAATACTAGACCGCCAAAGCAGATTAACCTGCTACCTGATGAATTTACCTGCTACTATTCACGTCCACCACTTTTGAAATAAAATTTCAGCACATTTCTCACCAACCAAAAGTGGGGCCCACCCATTCTAAAAATTTTCAATATGTTTTAAATTTAAATAATAATCAATAACTTCAATAATTCATAATAAATAGCCATTTTATCAGAAAAATTTGAGTCTCATGTCTATTTCATAGGAAATTTAATTCTCTACTACTTTGTAGAAGAAATTTTTTTCAAATTCCAATCAGAAAATGTCCGAAATTCACATACGAGTGATTTTTAATACCTTCATTCCGATAAAAATACTGATAAAATACCACAACATTAATTCATTCATTTATATCCACACAAAATAAATATTTCCCTATCCATCCACATAGAATAAATATTTCCTTATCATATAAATCAATAATTAATTATTCACAAATAATATTACAGAATCACAATTATGAAAACCATGTCGTCCCCAGGAAAGAGGAGGCTTTCCGATAAGGATTTCTCCTTATTGGCGCGCAATTAGGTGACCAAACCTCTCCTTAGACAGAACTTCCTTACACATTGCCAATAATGCTATCTAATAATATTATTCAAATAATATGAATTATTGATCTGATAATAGAAAATATTGTGCAGTGACAATTATTGAAACAACAATAATATAAAATATCAACGTAGCAATCAATAAAATAAAATATTAAACAGTAATTACTGTAATAATTATTGAGTAGTGCCTTTTTACGTAAGAATCAATAATCTAACAATACTGTGCAATACCGTGTGCTACTGTGCAACCACGTGTATTACTGTATTTTAACCACCGGGTATTCCAACAGTGTTAACGGTAACAACTACGCCGCTATTTATAAAAACTCAAACTTGTCGTTTTCTTCATCCGACCGTTTTTCGTTATGGGGCCCACAAATGACTGCGCCATCGTACGGATATTCCCCGACAGCAAGAATATTCCACGACCAAATGAATATTTCCCGACAATGATGAATATTTTATAACCACTTGCATATTTTGTAAAATTTGTACATTTCAGCCATAACCAAAGCATTATATCAAATTAACATCTTATTATTCAAAATTATAATTAGAGAAAATTCAATTTTATTTATGAGAAAGTTGGGGTCTTACAACCTCCCCTCCTTATAAAATTTTGTCCTCGAAATTGACGTACGTACCTGGTATTTCGAAAAAGTGAGGATACCTCGCTTTCATTTCTGATTCCAACTCTCAGGTTATTTCTTCAATAGCATGGTTCCTCTACAAAACCTTAACATGTGGTATAACCTTGGTACGTAAAATATGCTCTTTCCTATCCAAGATCTTAATAGGTACCTCCTCGTACATTAAATCTTCGGCTATCTTGTCTGGTTCTAAATCAATTATGTGGTTCGGGTCTTTCACATATTTACGAAGCATTGATATGTGAAAAACATTATGAACACGAGACATGCTTGGAGGTAATGCGAGTCTATAGGGCACATTTCCTATTCGGTCAAGAATTTTAAATGGACCAACAAATCTTGGATTGAGATTTTCTCTCTTCCCAAATCTTGTAACTCCCTTCCATGGAGCAATACGCAACAATACATGAACTCCAATATTAAATTTCACGTCCTTTCGATGAAGATCAGCATAACTCTTTTGTCGATCCTGTACCGTTTGTATTCGTTGTCGAATTATTTGGATCTTTTCTGTAGTTATGCGTACCAATTCTGGTTCCAACAATATTGCTTCACCCACCTCGTCTCAGCATACTGGAGAACGACATTTTCTTCTATACAATGCCTCGAATGGAGCTATGCCTATACTTGCTTGATAACTGTTGTTGTAGGAGAATTCCACCAATGACAAGTACTTATCCCAACTTCCTTTGAAATCTAGGACACAGAGTCTTAATAAATCTTCAAGAGTTTGAATAGTCCTTTCTGATTGCCCGTCCGTTTGAGGATGGTATGCCGAACTGAATCGTAAATTCGTGCCCATAGCTTTCTGCAAGCTAACCCAAAATCGTGAAGTGAATCTTGGGTCACGATCCAAAACTATGGATACTGGCATGCCATACAATCTCACAATCTCATTTACGTATATACGAGCAAGACGTTCAAGGGAATATGTCTCCCGTATAGGCGAGAAATGAGCAGACTTGGTTAATCTATCAATAATAACCCAAATCGCATCTATGCCTTGAGAAACCTTGGGAAGACCCGTAACAAAATTCATAGTAATGTGTTCCCACTTCTATTTTGGAATCTCAAGTGGTTACAATGGACCCTTTGGCACTTGATGCTCCGCCTTTACACTTTGACAAGTTAAACACCTCGAGATAAACTCCACAATCTCTCTTTTCATATTGCTCCACCAAAATATATGTCGAAGATCATGATACATTTTGGTACTCCCAGGATGGATTGCAAATGGTGTGTTGTGTGCCTCCATCATAATTCTATGCTTCAAGTCAGAATCGCTAGGAACACAAAGTCTGGAATTAACTCGAAGTATTCTTTCTTCATCCATTCTTGCTTCTGGAACAACACCTTCTTTCACTTTCTTCTTCATATGCATCAGCTCCAGGTCCGTAGCTCGAGCAACTTTAACTTTATCGATTAAAGTCGGTTCTACTCGTATATTTGATATCATCACGTGGGTACTTGGAGCCTTTAACTCTATCTCCATCCTTTATAAGTCGTACAAAATGGGCCTTTGCGTTGACAATATCGCACTCGTACCCGCATATAATCCTCTACTCAATGCGTCAGCTACTACGTTTACTTTTCCAGGATGGTATTGGATGGTATGATCGTAATCTTTCAATAACTCGAGCCAACGTCGTTGCTGCATGTTGAGTTCCTTTTTGGTGAAGAAATATTTAAGGCTCTTATGATCCGTATAAATCTCCACTTTCTCCCCATACAGGTAGTGTCTCCAGATCTTCAACGCGAAAACTACTGCTGCCAACTCCAGATCATGAGTAGGATAATTCCTCTCATATTCTTTGAGTTGTTGCGAGACATAAGCTATGACTTTCCCATGTTGCATGAGAACACATCCTAACCCTTTGCCTGAAGCATCGATGTAGATAACAAATCCATCCGAACCAGATAGTATTGTCAGAACATGTGTCAAAATGAGTCTACTCTTGAGCTCTTGGAAACTCTTCTCGCATTCCTCGCTCCATACAAATTTTGTATCTTTCTGAGTCAGCTGAGTTAACAGAGTAGCGATTCGAGAAAATCTTTCCACGAATCTCCGATAATAACCAACTAAGCCCAGAAAACTACGTACTTCGGTCACCGACTTCGGTTGCTCCCAACTTTGTATGGCTTTAATCTTCGCTGGGTCAACAGATACTCCATGTTTTGACACCACGTGCCCAAGGAATGCTACTTTCTCAAGCCAGAACTCGCATTTCTTCAGCTTCGCATATAGCTTGTTGTCACGAAGCCTTTGCAGTACCAGCTTCAAATGGTGCTCATGATCTTCACGGCTTTTGAAATAGATGAGGATGTCATCAATAAAAACAACAATGAACTGATCCAAATATTCTTTGAACACACAGTTCATCATATCCATGAAAGCAGCATGAGCATTAGTCAATCCAAAAGGCATGACTAAGAATTTATAATGCCCGTACCGAGTTCTGAAGGTAGTCTTCGGAATATCCTCAGTTTTAATCTTCAGCTGATGATATCCAGAACGAAGATCGATCTTTGAAAAGAATTGTGCTCCTTGTAACTGGTCAAACAAGTCATCAATGCGAGGTAGCAGATACCTTTTCTTGATGGTGACATGGTTCAATTCTCAATAGTCGATACAAAGTCGCATACTCCTGTCTTTCTTCTTTACAAATAAAACAGGAGCACCCCAAGGAGATGTACTAGGACGAATGAAACCGATGTCTAACAACTCCTGTAGTTGGACCTTTAACTCCTGAAGTTCAATAGGAGCCATTCAATATAGGATTTTAGAAATGGGCTTTGTACCAAGTTCAAGGTCAATAAAGAATTCAACTTCACGTTCTGGGGGTAGACCGAGAAGTTCTTCAGGAAATACATCAGGAAATTCACTAACAATAGAAATATTATTCAAATCTGACTTGTTTTTGTTCAAGTCCATGACATGGGCTAAGAAAGCTTTACATCCATTTTTTAATAAACGAATAGCTTTATGGCTTGATATGATAGTGATTGACATTAATGGTTTGGTTGATTGAATTCGCATAATAGGTTGGTTAGGAATATGAAAACTAACAACCTTACGAAAATAATTAATTTTGGCATGATGAATAGTTAACCAATCAATCCCTAAAATCACATCAAATGCAAGTATTTTCAAAGAAATAAGATCGATAGGTAATGTGATGGTACCAACTTGGATCAAGCAAGATTTATAAACAGTAGATGTAATGAAAGTTTCTCCGAACGGAGTCTCAACAGATAAGTCAAAGTCTTATTTCTCTGAAGTCAAGTTCAAACGTTGAGCACAAGCAGGAGAGATAAAAGAATGGGTAGAACCAGTATCTAATAAGGTATAAACTTCGCAAGAGTTTATGATTAGCTTACCCGTGATCACCTCGTTCGGGTTCCTCGTGTTTTGGGCAATCACGACAAAAGCCCTTCCAGGAACCACCGACTTTGATTTGTCCGGAACAGCCTTTAGAGTCACTATCCCTATTGGACTTGGTTTCGCTACAAGACAATTTTTAGCTATATGACCTTCCTTTCTACAGTTATAACACACCTTGGATTGTTGTGGGAAGTTTGGGCTGATGTGCCCCTCTTTCCTGCATTTATAACAAACGACTGGTGATCGTTCTCCTCCCCTAGAAACAGTTGATTTTGGTGTTGATGTCTCCACGTTATCATTGTTGTACCTTCTCTTTTTGAAATCTCCTCTCGACTCACTTCTTCTATTATCATGGCCACGATTACCACCCGAGTGGTTACCACCTTTGTCCGTATTCTTTCTACCCTGCTGGTTATCATTGCTTCGATGGCTGCTGCCACCGGTATGACCTTAATTGTGGTCCCTCGGTTGAACATACTCATTATCTCGCTCTAATAATTGAGCCATGTTGACAATATCTGAATATAGAGAAAATTTGTGAGAAATAAGATATTGTCGAATCTCGGGTTTCAGAACTCTCAGAAACATCCTCGTCATACGTTCTTCATTCTCTACCAAATGAGGTGCAAACCTGGATATGACGAATATTTTCAGGAAAGTACTTATCATTAAACAGTTTCTGAAATGTTTTCCAAGACATATTGAGTGCGGCTGACTGGGTACGCTTCACAGACTCCCACCAGTAGTCTGCCTCATCACGGAACATAAAGGTGGCGAATGGAACCTTCTATTCCTCCGTGCATCCCAAGACATCAAATATCTTAGTAATTTGTTTAACCCACGTTTTTGCCTTGATCGGATTCGGCTTTCCAAAAATTCTGGTGGTCCCAACTCTTTGAACTGCTTGGTTGTGACAAGCTGTGCGTTACTATCATTTCCACCCGTATTTTGTACACGAGTCTCCCTCGTCTGATTTTGTATGAACTGCAAAAAGCTTCTAAACATTCCATCATTCATCATTTATTCGGTAGTGTTGTTTATAGGAGGAATATTGCCTTCCTGTTGCATGTTCCCCTAGTTGGTGTTAAATGTGTCTCCACGGCCTCATTCACTCCATTGTTAACATTCTTAGCTGCCATTCTCAAATACTGTCATAAAACAAGGGTTAATTAAAGAAATTGACATACCACATAATACCCTTATATTATGATCGACCAACAAATAAGCTTAGGTAGGACACACTAGCGAAGGATTTACTCGTCTCTCCCCTCCTAGTTCTATTCCCCGATCTCCACCAGAGACCATATAACCTGGCTCTGATACCAACTGTGATGCCCCCAAAATAGGTATACATCACTCATTCTGAGTAGCCAAATATATGGTACAGAAATAACTACAACTTCATTAATACAATTGTCGTGTAAAATACGACAACATATAATCTGTGAGTTTAAATACAAATATTGCCTTCTAGACAATTTCCACACTCAAATAAGTCCTTATTACAATTATTATCACACTATTTTATAAAATAGTGAGGACTGCTAACATAACTGACTGGAAACATCACTCCACACCCCGACTAGTTCCCGCTATATTCTCGCCTCCTGAGAAAAATAGAACAAAAAAAAAGGGTGAGCTCAACTAGCCCAGTAAAGAATATTATGACTAAGATAATATACAACAATTTATCATTAGTCTTCAACAGGGAAAAATCTGATAGTATATAATAGACAACAAGTTTTAGATCAACAACTGCAGCGAAAACAACAATCCATTAGAAGAGTCAAGTAGAGAATGAATTCTACTATCTTCTAAGATTTAAAAGTCCATCATCAATATTTTATCCATGTAACATCAATCAATATACATCTTGAATCAAATATTCATCTTTGAACTACAGGCCAAAGATATTCATTTGTATTACCAGTTGGCCATGTTCATCTCAACACCTGCTCATCTTTGTACTACGGCCAAAGATATTCATCAGTTAATCATTAATCTTTGCACTACAGGCCAAAGATATTCAGTAATATCATCATTTAGGACTGAGGATGATGAAAAATATCTTAAAGAAAACGAATCCAGTGATACAAAATGACAAATATTAGGGATTCGTACTACAGTTTATCCAAGTTCAAAAATACTCTATAATAATCAATTGTGGAGCAGAATTCAAAAATAAAGATCAAAATATGGATACAATCAAATATAACCACAATAGACAACTTGGACAAAGAAAGAAAAATTTATTTTTCTGTGAATAGTGTCGTATTCGTGAATAGTATCGTATACGTGATCCAAGTTCAAAAATACTCTATAATAATTAATTGTGGAGCAGAATTCAAAAATAAAGATCAAAATATGGATACAATCAAATATAACCACAATAGACAACTTGGACAAAGAAAGAAAAATTTATTTTTCTGTGAATAGTGTCGTATTCATAAATAGTATCGTATACGTGAATAGTGCCGTGTACGTGAATAGTAAACCCGACACAAAAAGGTAGAAATTTCACAATAAAATTCATATCAATATTTCGGTATAATGATATTGAAAAAAATAATATCATTTACGAAGAAAATAACATTCCTTACCTTAAAAGAACAGTACTTCCGGCTAAAATATCAGGTATAAGGCTGAAGAAAACTTGTACTGAATAATAACTCTCAAAGTATCTAAATACTCACAAAAATACGCTCGATAATATAGAGAGATAAAGCTTATGATTCTGGTGTGATTTTCAATTCTAACTAAGCACCCTATTTATAGGAAATGCTAGAACGCCAAAACAGACTAACCTGCTATCTGATGGCTTTACCTGTTACTATTCATGTCCACCACTTTTGAAATAAAATTTTAGCACATTTCTCACCAACCAAAAGTGGGGCCCATCCATTCTAGAAATTTCTAAAATATTTTAAATTTAAACAATAATCAGCAACTTTAATAATTCATAATAAATAGCCCTTTTATCAGAAAAATTCGAGTCTCATGTCTATTTCATTGGAAATTTAATTTTTTACAACTTTGTAGAAGAAAGTTTTTTCAAATTCCAATCAGAAAATGTCCAAAATTCACATATGGGTGATTTTTAATACCTTCATTCCGACAAAATACTGATAAAACACCTCAGCATTAATTCCTTTATTTATATCCATACAAAATAAATATTTTTCTATCCATCCACATAGAATAAATATTTTCTTATCATATAAATCAATAATTAATCATTCACAAATAATATTACAGAATCACAATTATGATAACTAGGTCGTTCCCAGGAAAGAGGAGACTTTTCGATAAGAATTTCTCTTTATTGGCGCGTAATTAGGTGACCAAACCTCTCCTTAGACAGAACTTCCTTAGACATTGCCAATAATGCTATCTAATAATGTTATTCAAATAATATGAGTTATTGATTTGATAATGGGAAATGCTGTGCAGTGACAATTATTGAAATAACAATAATATAAAATATCAACGTAGCAATTAATAAAATAAAATATTGAACAGTAATTACTGTAATAATTATTGAGTAGTGCCTTCTTACATAAGAATCAATAATCCAACAATACTGTGCAATACCGTGTGCTACTGTGCAACCACACGTATTACTGTATTTTAACCATCAGGTATTCTAACAGTGTTAAAGGTAACAACTACGCCGTTATTTATAAAAACTCAAATTTGTCGTTTTTTTCATCCAACCATTTTCCGTTATGGGGCCCACAAATGGCTGCGCTATCGTACGAATATTTCCCGACAGCAAGAATATTCCACGACCAAACGAATATTCCCTGACAACAACGAATATTTTATAACCACTTGCTTATTTTGCAAAATTTGCACATTTCACCCATAACCAAAGCATTATATCAAATTAACACCTTATTATTCAAAATAATAATTAGAAAAAATTCAATTTTATTTATGAAAAAGTTGGGGTCTTATAGAAATCCTTATCGGAAAGCCCCCTCTTTCCTGTGAACGACCTGGTTGTCATTATTGTGATTTTATAATATTATTTGTGAATAATTAATTATTGATAAAAATGATAAGAAAATATTTATTTAATGGAGAAATTTTTAAAGAGACAATTATTAAGAGTTGATATTTTATCTTCTTCGATAAAATAATTCATTCAAATATATTATTGTAATATTACAATATAAATGTATGATATAATAATACAATAATATAATAATGGTGATATTTTTACAATGAATGCACGATATATGAATAAATGAGGAGGAAGAGAGCAAATTGGGTCCGGAGTATTTTTGTTACAAAAAACATGTTAAATATGCTGGTGGGCCCCATTTTTGACTGAAATTTGATTATAGCTTGCATGTTAGTCCGTATATGGATTTCGACCATTTTTCGTTTGGAATTTGGAAAAACTTTCTTCTACAAAGTTGTAGAGAATTAAATTTCCTATGGAATGGACATAAAAATCATATTTTTCTGATAAAAGGACTATTTATTATAAATTATTGAAGTTTTTGAATTTATAAATGATTTAAAATATTTTTGGTGGAGATTTCTAGAAGGTGGGCCCTACACTTGTCCTTTTGCATGTTGTAAATGCTGAAATTTGATTTCAAAATGGGCGTAGGAAATTTTTTATAAATAATAATATTTTATTAAATTTTCTGCTTTGGTGTTCCAAGCATTTTCCTATAAATAGGGTGCTTAGGTTAGAATTAAAAATCACACCAGAATCAGAAATTTTCTCTCTCTATAATATTGAGCGTATTTTTGTGAGTATTTAGATATCTTGAATGTTGCTATACAGTGCAAATTTCCTTCAGTATTATATCCAAATTTCAGTCAGAAGTGCTATTCTTTTGAGGTAAGGGATGGTAAGGGATGTTATTTTTTCAAGTAAATGATGCTATTTTTTTTAATATCATTATACCGAAATATTGATATAAATTTTATTGTGAAACTTTATCTTTTTCATGTCGGGGGTTATTATTTATGTATACGGTACTATTCACGTATATAACACTATTTACGTACACGGTACTATTTACGAATACGGAGTTACTATTCACGAAGTACTACTCACAAAGTATTATTCACGGGATACTATTTATGAAGTACTATTCACAGGGTACTATTCACGATAAAATTGGTTTCTTTTTCTGATCAAGTTATCGTTAATTTATGAATCTTACTCTTGAAATTAAATCTATGTTTTGATCATATTATTTTTATTATCATATATAACATATTTTTTTAATCCTGGTGATGAAATTTCTCCTTGACTTGAGTGTAAAGATGGGTAGATTATTGGTATGATCGTGACTATAGGTTCTCTTTGGCCAGTAGTGCAAAGTTGAATTGTTGACTGGTATGATCATGACTATTGAATTTACAATTGAATATCTTTAGCTTAAGTGCAAAGGTGAATTGATCAACATGGTTATAATTATTGTTTATATAAATTCTGAAATGATTATATTTTTTTTGTGATATTAATATCTTTGGCCCGTAGTGCAATGATGACCTGTTGTTGAATATCTTTGACCTGGAGTGCAAAGATGAACTGTTGATGAATATCTTTGGCCCGTAGTGCAAAGATGAATTTATTAGTATGATTATGAACAGGAACTGTGATTTGGTATAACCATGATCTTTGATGTTTCAAGTAAGGACAGGTGATGAAAATTATCTTTGTCCTGGGTGCGAAGAGGAATTTAGAACCACAATTATGATTATGAGTTATTCACATAATTGTGGACATGAACTGTTGATTGATGTTACAGGGATAAAATATTGTTGGTGGACTTTTAACATGGAGAAGATAACAGACTTTATGGTCTATTTGACTCTTCTAATAGATTGTTCGTTCCGCTGCAACTATGGTTGAAAAGTTTTATCATCTACCTTATGTTCTAAATCTCTAATTTATTAGTGACGAAGCCTATTGATAATTTAATTATCTTTAGTCATGATATTCTTTACTGGGCTAGTTGTGCTGATCCTTTTGCTTCACAATTCCTTTCAGGTAATAAGAGTGTAGCTGGGTCGAGCGGGGGTAACAGGAGAATAGAACGGTGGTCTATAGCTGTTGAGGTTTCCTCTAAAATAGTATGGAAATAATTTTATTGAGAATTTTAGATAAGTGTGTTGTATTTTATACGTCATTTAACCGTTGATTTTGGTGAACCGAATAGGGTGAGGTGAACCCCACTTTGGAAGGGTGTTTTGCCACTATCATACAAGATGCCTAATGACATACGACTTCGTGTTATCATAAGACAAGGTTATGCACATCCACTTGCTGATTATATCTATGAGCACTACTTATATAATCTTGGAGTTTGGTTGAAATATAATTTTCAATTGGAGACAATGGACATAATTATATGGCAAGAAGATACACACCATTGGAATGAACAGGATAATAATCCTCTCGTTCTTCTTTGGGGTCTATTGGGTCAACCAAGGATGATTCTCAAGTCATATAATATCTATTATAACTTAGATGCATGGCCTCCCATGTACGAAGGTTTCCTTGAGTATTTTCCAAAGATTTTAATTTCTAAAACAGTTATTGACTGTACATTTATGTAAGGTATCACTGTGAGGTGCTATCCAAGGTTGAGATGAGAGTCACAGTTTTTAAAACTCACAGTTTATGTGTTATCGTATTTTGCACGACAACTGTAATAATGAAGTTTGTAGTTATTTTCTGTACCATGTATTTGGCGACTCAGAATGAGTTGTGTGGACCTATTTTAGGATCGTCACAGTTGGTATCAGAGCTTAGGGATATGGTTGCTGGCGGAGATCTGAGTCTAGAATTTGGAGGGGAGAGACGAGTAATATACTTCGCTAGTGTGTGACTTACCTAAGCTAAAATTTCTTATTTTATAAGTTGACAAATTGTAATATGTCAATTAACCTTTATTTTGAAGCTATATTCTAGAATGAGCAATGGAGAAATTATGATGACAGGGAAGATGGAATCTGAAATGAAAGCAATGTATTCTCAACTCTTTTAAATACCAGATACGTAAATTTTGGGGACGAAATTTCATAAAGAGGGGAGATTGTAAGACCCCGAATTTTATGAAATAAAAGTATTCAATTTTTCTATTTAGTAAATAGTTAAATTGATAAAAGTTTAAAGTTAAGGGTGATATATGTAAATTTTTCAAAATAAGCAAGTGGTTATAAAATATTCATTGTTGTCGGGGAATATTCGTTTGGTCCTGGAATATTCTTGTTGTCGGAGGAGGGGGGAATATTCGTACGACGGTGCGCCATTTGTGGGCCCCATAACGAAAAACTGTCGGATGAAGAAAACGACACGAATGAGTTTTTTAAATAACGGCGTAACAGTTACCGTTAAAACTGTTGGAATACCCGGTGGGTAAAGTAAAGTAATGCGCGTTATTGCACAGTAGCACACAGTATTGTACAATATTTTTATATTATTGTTGTTTCAATAATTGTCACTGCACAATATTTCCCATTATCAGATCAATAATTCATATTATTTGAATAATATTATTAGATAGCATTATTGGCAATGTCTAAGAAAGTTCTGTCTAGAAAAGGGGGTTAGTCACCTAATTGCGCGCCAGTAAGGAGAAATCCTTATCGGAAAGCCCCCTCGTTCCTGAGAACGACCTCGTTGTCATTATTGTGATTCTGTAATATTATTTGTGAATAATTAATTATTGATAAAAATGATAAGAAAATATTTATTTAATGGAGAAATTTTTAAAGAGACAATTATTAAGAGTTGATATTTTATCTTCTTCGGTAAAATAATTCATTTAAATATATTATTGTAATATTATATTATAAGTGTATAATGTAATAATATAATAATATAATAATGGTGATATTTTTACAATGAATGAACGATATATGAATAAATGAGGAGGAAGAGAGAAAATTGGGTCCGACGTATTTTTGTTACAAAAAACATGTCAAATATGTTGGTGGGCCCCATTTTTTGATGTAAATATGATTATAGCCTGCAAGTTCATCCGTATGTGAATTTCGGTCATTTTTCGTTCGGAATTTGAAAAAACTTTCTTCTACAAAGTTGTAGAGAATTAAATTTCCTATGATATGGACATAAAATTCATATTTTTCTGATAAAAGGGCGGTTTATTATGAATTATTGAAGTTTTTGAATTTATAAATGATTTAAAATATTTTTGGTGGAGATTTTTAAAAGATGGGCCCCACACTTATCCTTTTGCATGTTGTAAATGCTGAAATATGATTTCAAAGTGGGCGTACAAAATCTTTTATAAATAATAATATTTTTTTAAATTTTTTACTTTGGTGTTCTAAGCATTTTCCTATAAATAGGGTGCTTAGGTTAGAATTGAAAATCACACCAGAATCAGAAATTTTCTCTCTCTATAATATCGAGCGTATTTTTGTGAGTATTTAGATTTCTTGAATGTTTCTATACAGTGCAAGTTTCCTTCAGTACTATATCCGATATTCTAATTAGAAGTATTATTCTTTTGAGTCAAGAAATGGGGTCCACAAACATGACAAACATGTTTTAAATATTTTTAGTAACAAAAAACTCTTCCTCCTCATTTATTCATATATCCCACATTCATTATAAAAATATCACCATTATTATATTATTATAATATAATAATATATTTAAATGAATTTTTAATCAGAAAAAGATAAAATATTCCTTAATCCAAACTTTTCTTATTAACCTATCATGGCAGAGATAGAAGATAATGGAGAAGAAGTCTTACTTTGGAAGTCTTGGTAAGTAGCTTCTTCTTCTTCTTCTTACTTATGGAAGTGACTTATTTGTAACTTAATCTCTCTAACACTTAAGCACTTTGTAATAAGTTGGATTATTTGAACAAGTGTTAAATGACCAACAAGCCTTCTCTATTTATAGAATTTGCAAGGTTAGGGTAGTTTAGTCATTAAATCAACCCACCTCCTTAAGCCACCTCCTTACTATTCATTACTTGGCTAGCACAACACTTATCTTTTGCTTGGCCATTACTCCTAAGTCTTGGTCGCCACATTAACTTGGTCACCATACTAACCATATAAATATGGTTTGCCCCATGGGTCATACCACTCATGGATTCTTGGGCTTGGATTAAATAAATTCTTGGACTTTACATTAACAAATACTAACTTGTTTATTAACCAATAATTGGGCCTTAACATTTAATTTACTTGGACTTTAATAATTGTTAATCAATCTTCCAAGTCCATTAACATTATCTAGTACATATAATTTATGTATTTGTTTCGTATTCCAATTCATATAGAATTTATATACGATAATTCATTCTTCATACCAACTCGTATAATACTTCGTATTATACTCTTTTCATTACTTTGTACAATACCTAAGTATCATACCATTATTACTTATTCATTACTATTTCGACTTTCTTAACGTTTATAAATTAAGTCTACAAGCAAAATATTACATTTTCCATAATTAGATTTTTATTACATAATCCATCTTATCTTGTTATTCCATCATTACGTATTTCTCGGAAATTCAAAATTATATCCCGAGCAAATCCCGATGAATAGTGTTTTTTTAGAAAATTTCTCAGAAAAATTTTATTTTCGTCTTAGAAATTCAAACACTTTAATTCATCCACGTAGCTCAAATACTACGATATTCTAACATCAATAGGTTATATAACGACAACCTTCTTGATAACACATAGAATAAGATTTTATTATTATTTAATTTAGTAAAATCATTTTACAATAAGATCCGAATTTCTCGGTTGTTACAGAGTTGGTGAAAGTTGGTTAATTCAATCATGAATCCCACTCCCCATCCTACTAATTGGTCTAGGATTGATGAATTTGAGAGGAAGCTAAGCTTGCTAGCTCATTCACGTGGGAAGAAAGAAATGGGACTCTAATTATGGGACAAAGAAGAAAAGGCTCAGCACTTGCGCAAAATGAAATACCAACAACAACATATGTTTATACTATACACATACTATATACTTTGGTTATAAAATATATTTACACAATTCAATTCATACAACATAGGTTATAATGATTTAAAGAGCATACAACGTATTTCCCAAATACAAGGTATCAAGTAGTGCACATACATATAATTCATGTACATTTTCTATTACTATGACTGCTATTATCATAATAACTTAATGAAATCATTATTAATTTAACAATTGATATTATTATACGTCAATAGGGTATACATGGATGTTTACCCACACACTTCATATCATATAACAATATTATTATGTAACTCACATGAATGCATATAATTCATTACTATATAGTCTATATATATAATATATAGACATATTTATGTGCCACCTTGTACTATATAAAATATATAGCTAACTACCATATAATAAAGGTTTACTAGATTGCACAAATTTATCAAGTAAATATATAAATCATTTTATATATTATTAATCTCTTACACATTAATTATTATTATTCATAATAATTATTAATTAACACATTATCAATTAATTACTCATAATTAAAATTAATCAATATATTCACATCTTGCTACTATATTCAAATATATTGAATATTTAATTAATAATAATCCTATCAATTCTTTGATATCAAACTCTTAGGGTTAGTCCACTAATTTAAATAACTATTAGTGACTCCCTTTAATCATTTCATAGATTCACATAACCACATAAGGTTTAAATAAACTCACAAAACTAACTCATAAAAATTAAATCACATATTTAATTAACAAGGAGTTTAAAATTCATGGTCGTTACATCCCTCACCCCTTATAAAAATTCTGTCCTCGGAATTGTAAAAATAAGGTTACTCAAATAAAAATAGATAATTCGCTCTCATTTTCTCTTCTAGCTCCCATGTAGCTTCTTCTACTGTGTGATTCCTCCAAAGAACCTTAACGGAATTGATAATCTTATTCCTCAACTTCTGCTCCTTCCTATCTAGTATCTAGACAGGAACTTCCTCGTACGATAAGCCTTTCTCGACTTGGATCGGTTCATAGGAGATAACGTGCTTGTAGTCTGGTTTATACGGCCGTAATACTGACACATGAAACACATTGTGAATGTGCTCAAGTTCAGGAGGTAACGCTACCTCGTACGTCACTTCACCGACTCGCCTCAAAATCTCGAACGGCCCTATGAACCTAGGGCTCAACTTGCCCTTCTTCCCAAAATGAATCTTCCCTTTCCAGGGAGATACTTTCAGAAAAGCATAGCTTCCTACTTCAAAATCTATCTTCTTGCGATGTAAGTTCGCATACTTCTTCTGGCGATCTTGAGCTACTACTAGCCGGGCTCTTATCACCTTGATGATTTCTACCGTCTGTTGTGCCAATTCTGGTCCCAACAGTCAACGTTCTCCAACTTCGTCCCAACATAAGGGCGTTCAACATTTCCTCCCATACAGTGCTTCGTACGGTGGCATTCCAATACTGGTGTGATAATTATTGTTATACGTAAACTCTACTAATGGAAGGTGTTCCTCCCAACTACCCTTGAAGTCCATCACACAAGTTCGGAGCATGTCTTCAAGTGTTTGAATTGTCCTCTCACTTTGCCCATCGGTCTGTGGATGATACGCGATACTCATTCGTAGTTGTGTCCCCATTCTATCTTGTAGGCTCTTCAGAAGTTTGAGGTGAATCGCGGATCTCTATCTGATATAGTAGATACCGGCACCCCATGCCTCGAGATAATTTCCTTGACATACAATTTGGCTAACTGGTCCAAACTATACTTAATCTTAATCGGCAAAAAGTGAGATAACTTAGTAAGACGGTCTACAATCACCCATATGGTGTCGTGCCCTTTCTGCGTTGCTGGAAGTCCCACCACAAAGTCCATTGTGATGTGCTCCCATTTTCATTCTGGAATTTCTATTGGTTGTAATAACCCGCTTGGTCGTTGGTGCTCTACCTTGACTCTTTGACAAGTTAGACATCTACTTACGCATTCCGCAACATCTCTCTTTATGTTTAACCAACAGAAGTGGTGACACAAATCTTGGTATATCTTCGTGCTTCTTGGGTGTATCGAGTATCTCGTACTGTGCGCTTCTTGCAAAATCTCCTCTCTCAGTTCTGGTACTAACGGTACCCAAATTCGTCCCTCAAATCTTAGCAGTCCCGTGCTATCAACCTTAAATTTCAATTCCTCACCTTCAGTCAATCGCTTCTTGATGTTATTGCAATCTTCGTTCTTTTCTTGTGCCTCTTTAACCTTATCTAATAAGGTCGGGCTTGCTGTTACCATAAATAATTGCTCGTCAGTCTCCATCGGATACCTAATTTCCAAGTCTAGTCGTTCGAAATTTTTCACCAATTGTTCTTGAATGGTCAACTTCGATAACTTCTCTCTGCCTTTTCTGCTCAAGGCATCTGCCACTACATTTGCTTTGCCTGGATGGCACAGAATCTCATAATCATAATCTTTGATCAATTCTAACCACCGGCGCTGCCTCATGTTTAACTCTCTTTGCGTGAAGATATACTTCAGACTCTTGTGGTCTGTATGTATCTCACACCTCTATCCATACAAATAATGCCTCCAAATCTTCAAGGTAAAAAATACTGTTGCTAACTCCAGATCATGAATCGGATATCCCTTCTCATAATCTTTCAGCTGGCATGAAGCGTACGCAATGACTCTGCCGTGTTGCATCAGTACACAGCTAAGTCCCTTGTGTGACGCATCATTATACACAATAAACCCTCCCGTGTTGTCCGGTAAAGCCAACACAGGTGCTTGACTAAGCCTCTTCTTCAATTCTAGGAAACTTTCTTCAGACTTCTCCGTCCAAACGAACTTAACTGTCTTTCTGGTTAGATTGGTCAATGGCGATGCTAGTTTCGAAAAATCCCTAATAAATCTTTGATAGTACCCCGCCAATCCTAAGAAACTCCTGATTTCTGTCGGCGTCTTCAGCTGCTCCCAGTTGATAACCACTTCTACCTTCACTTGATCCACCGAAACACCATTCTTGTCGATAACGTGCCCTAAAAATTGAACTCTCTGCAACCAAAACTCACACTTGGAGAATTTTGCATACAACTTCTCCCTCCTTAATGTCTCCAACACTATCCGAAGATGCACGACGTGTTCTTTCTCTATTTCTGAATACACTAGGATGTCATCGATGAATACGACAACAAACTTATCTAAATACTGTTTGAACACTCTGTTCATCAAATCCATAAATGCTGCTGGCGCATTCGTTAATCCAAAAGACATTACATGAAACTCAAAGTGTGACACCCCCAAAATAGGTATACAACACCCATTCTGAGTCGCCAAATACATGGTACAGAAAGCAAACTACAACTTCAATAATACAAATGTCGTGCAAAATACGACAACACATACTGTGAGTTTAAATACAAATATTGTCTTCTAGACAATATCCACACTCAAATAAATCCTCATTACAATTATTCAAACACTATTTTACAGAAATAGTGAGGACTGCTAAAACATCTTTCTAGAACCATCACTCCATACCCCGACTAGATCCTGCTATGTTCTCACCTCCTGAGAAGAAAAATGGAACAAAAAGGAAAAGGGTGAGCTCAACTAGCCCAGTAAAGAATATTATGACTAAGATAATATACAAACAAATTATCGTTAGTCTTCAACAGGGAAAAATCTGATAGAATATAATCGACAACAAGTTTTAGATCAACAACTGCAGCGGAAACTGCAAACCATTAGAAGAGTCAAGTAGAGAAAGAATTCTACTATCTTCTAAGATTTAAAAGTCCATCATCAATATTTTATCCCTGTAATATCAATTAATAATTATCTTTATCCAAATATTCATCTTTGCACTACAGGCCAAAGATATTCATTTGTATCACCTGTCGGTCATGTTCATCTCAACACCTGTTCATCTTTGCACTACAGGCCAAAGATATTCATCAAATAATCATACATCTTTGCACTACAGGCCAAAGATATTCATCAAGTAATCATACATCTTTGCACTACAGGCCAAAGATATTCAGTAATATCATCATTTAGGACTGAGGATGATGAAAAATATCTTAAAGAGAATGAATCCAGTGAGGCAGAAAGATAAATATTAGGAATTCGTATAACAGTTTATCCAAGATCAATAATACTTCATAATAATCAATTGTGAAGTAGAATTCAAAAATAAAGATCAAAACATGGATACAATCAAAGATAGTAACCATAATAGACATCTTGGAAAAAAAAAGGGAAAATTTTATTTTTCGGTGAATAGTGCCGTATTCGTGAATAGTACCGTATACGTGAATAGTACCGTATACGTGAATAGTAACTCCGACACAAAAAGTTCCAAATTTGATAAAAACTCATATCAATATTTCAGCATAATGATATTGAAGAAAATAATATCATTTAAGAAGAAAATAATATCCCTTACCTCAAGATATCAGTACTTCTGGTCGGAATACCGGTATAAGGCTGAAAGAAACTTGCTCTAATGAATAGAAACTCTCAAAGTATCTAAATACTCACAAAATACACTCAATAATCTAGAGAGAGAAAGAGAGAAAACTTGTTTCTGGTGTGATTTTCAATTCTAACTTAGCCCTCTATTTATAGGAAAATTTTAGTAGGTTTGACCTGCAACCTGATGGCTTTACCTGCTACTATTCCCACCCACCACATTTGAAATATAATTCAGCACATTTCTTCACCAACCACAAGTGGGGCCCACCAATTCTAGAATTTTCTATCAAAATGATAAACTCCGAAAATTCAACAATTTCTGAACCAGTCATCTCGTAAAATTCATAATAAATCATACGTTCATTTTTAACGGTTCAAAATTTGTGGACATATACTCAACTTATATATGTATAACATATCCAAAAATTACCACGATCCAACGGTCGGATTAAAAATTATAACACCCGCAATATTTCTCAAAAACCCTGATTTGATTTTTAATACCTCCATTCCGATAAAAATACTGATAAAACACCTCAACATTAACTCCTTCATTTTTAACCACAAAAATATATCCCTCATTTATATCCACATAAAATAAATATTTCCTTATCATATGAATCAATAATTAATTATTCACAAATAATATTACAGAATCACATTTATGACAACCAGGCCGTTCCCAGGAAAGAGGGGGCTTTCCAATAAGGATTTCTCCTTACTGGCGCGCAATTAGATGACCAAACCTCTCCTTAGACAGAACTTTCTAGACATTGCCAATAATGTTATCTAATAATATTATTCAAATAATATGAATTATTGATCTGATAATGGAAAATACTGTGCAGCAACAATTATTGAAACAACAATAATATAAAATATCAATGCAACAATTATTGAATCAATAAAATAAAATATTGAACAATAACTACTGTAACAATTATTGAGTAGTGCCTTCCTACGTAAGAATTAATAATTGGTGCAATACCGTGTGCTACTGTATTTTAATCACCGGGTATTCCAACAGTATTAACGGTAACAACTACGCCGTTATTTATAAATAACTTATACTTGTCATTTTCTTCATCCAATCGCTTTCCGTTATGGGGCCCACACAAGGCTGCGCCGTCGTGCGAATATTCCCCGACAAAATGAATATTTTATAACCACTTGCTTATTTTACAAAATTTGCACATTTCACCCATAACCAAAGTATTATATCAAATTAGCCTCTTATTATTCACAATAATATTTAGAGAAAATTTGATTTTATTCATTAATAAGTTGGGGTCTTACAACCTCCCCTCCTTATGAAATTTCGTCCTCGAAATTGACGTACGTACCTGATGTTTCAAAAAGGTGAGGATACCTCGCTTTCATTTCTGATTCCAACTCCCAGGTCATTTCTTCAATAGCATGGTTTCTCCACAAAACCTTAACTTGTGGTATAACCTTCGTGCGTAGGACATGCTCTTTCCTATCCAAGATCTTAACAGGTACCTCCTCGTACGTTAAATCTTCAGCTATCTCGTCTGGTTCTAACTCAATAATGTGGTTCGGGTCTTTAACATATTTACGAAGCATAGATATGTGAAAAACATTATGAACACGAGACATGCTTGGAGGTAATGCGAGTCTATATGCCACATTTCCTATTCGCTCAAGAATCTCAAATGGACCAACAAATCTTGGATTGAGCTTTCCTCTCTTCCCAAATCTTGTAACTCCCTTCCATGGTGCAACACGTAATAATACATGATCCCCAATATTAAATTCCACGTCCTTCCGATGAAGATCCGCATAACTCTTTTGTCGATCCTGTGCCGTTTGTATACGTTGTCGAATCGTTTGGATCTTCTCTGTAGTAATGCGTACCAACTCTGGTCCCAACAATGTTGCTTCACCCACCTCGTCCCAGCATACTGGAGAACGACATTTTCTTCCATACAACGCCTCGAATGGAGCCACACCTATGCTCGCCTGATAACTGTTGTTGTAGGAGAATTCCACCAATGGTAGGTACTTATCCCAACTCCCTTTGAGATCTAGGACACAAAGTCTTAATAGATCTTCAAGAGTTTGAATAGTCCTCTCTGATTGTCCGTCCGTTTGAGGATGGTATGCAGAACTGAATCGTAAATCCGTGCCCATAGCTTTCTGCAAGCTAACCCAAAATCGTGAAGTGAATCTTGGGTCACGATCCGAAACTATGGATACTGGCATGCCATGCAATCTCACAATCTCGTTCATGTACATACTAGCAAGACGTTCAAGGGAATAAGTCTCACGTATCGGCAAGAAATGAGCGGACTTGGTTAATCTATCAACAATAACCCAAATCGCATCTATGCCTTGAGAAACCTTGGGAAGACCCGTAACAAAATCCATAGTAATGTGTTCCCACTTCCATTTCGGAATCTCAAGTGGTTGCAATGGACCCTTTGGCACTTGATGCTCCGCCTTTACACGTTGACAAGTTAAACACCTCGAGATAAACTCCGCGATCTCTCTTTTCATATTGCTCCACCAAAATGTATGTCGAAGATCGTGATACATTTTGGTACTCCCAGGATGGATTGCAAACGGTGTGTTGTGTGCCTCCATCATTATTCTATGCTTCAAGTCAAAATCGTTAGGAACACAAAGTCTGGAGTTGACTCGAAGTATTCCTTCTTCATCGATTCTTGCTTCTGGAATAGCACCTTCTTGCACTTTCTTCTTCATACGCATCAGCTCCATGTCCGTAGCTTGAGCAGCTTTAACTTTATCGATTAAAGTCGGTTCTACTCGTATATTTGATATCATCATGTGGGTACTTGGAGCCTTCATCTCTATCTCCATCCTTTGTAAGTCATACAAAATGGGCCTTTGTGTTAACAATATTGCACTCGTACCCGCATATGATCTTCTACTCAATGCGTCAGCTACTACGTTTGCTTTTCCAGGATGATATTGGATGATATGATCGTAATCTTTCAACAGCTCGAGCCAACGTCGCTGCCGCATGTTGAGTTCCTTTTGGGTGAAGAAATATTTGAGGCTTTTATGATCTGTATAGATCTCCACTTTCTCCCCATACAGGTAGTGTCTCCAGATCTTCAACGCAAAAACGACTGCTGCCAACTCCAAATCATGAGTAGGATAATTCCTCTCATATTCTTTGAGTTGTCGTGAGGCATAGGCTATGACTTTCCCATGTTGCATGAGAACACATCCTAACCCTTTGCCTGAAGCATCGCTGTAGATAACAAATCCATCCGAACCAGATGGTATTGTCAGAACAGGTGCCGAAATGAGTCTCCTCTTGAGTTCTTGGAAACTCTTCTCGCATTCCTCACTCCATACGAATTTTGTATCTTTCCGAGTCAGCTGAGTTAACGGAGTAGCGATTCGAGAAAATCCTTCCACAAATCTCCGATAATAACCAGCTAAGCCTAGAAAGCTACGTACTTCGGTTACCGACTTCGGTTGCTCCCAACTGTGACTCATATCCCAATCTTGGATAGCACGTCACAATGACACCTATCAGTTTACTACCGCACGAATATGGCGTCCCTTACGGAGAGTCTGGATTCAGTGCATTCCACAAAGGAAGTCACCGGATAAAGGCTCGGGTACAAACTTCTACAGTTAGGTTTTTAACTCCTGAAGTTCAATAGGAGCCATTCTATATGAGATTTTAGAAGTGAGTTTTGTACCAGATTCAAAGATGATACAAAATTCAATATCACGCGTAGGCCAAGAAATTCTTTAGGAAATACGTCAGGGATTTACAAACAATAGAAATATCATTCAAATCTGACGTATTTTTGTTCAAATCCATAACATAGCTAAGAAAGCTTGACATCCGTTTTTCAATAAACGAATGACTTTACGGCTTGATATGAAAGAGTTTGACTTCAATGGTTTGGTTGCTTGAATTTGAATAACAGGTTGCTTAGGAATATGAAAACTAACAACCTTACGAAAGCAATCAATTTTGGCATGATGAGTAGTTAACCAATCAATTCCTAAAATCACATCAAAAGCAAGTATCTTTAAAGAGATAAGATCAACAGGTAATGTGATAGTGCCAACTTGGATCATGCAAGATTTATAAACTGTAGATGTAACGAAGGTTTCACCCAACGGAGTTTCAACAGATAAGTTAAAGTCCAATTTCTCCGGAGTCAAGTTTAAACGTTGAGCACAAGCAGGAGAGATAAAAGAATGGGTAGAACCGGTATCTAGTAAAGTATAAACTTCGCAAGAATTCAAGATTAGCTTACCCGTGATCACCTCGTTCGGGTTTCTCGCATTTTGGCCAGTAACGACAAACGCCCTTCCAGGAACCGCTGATTTCGACTTATCCGGGACAGCTTTTGGAGTCACCATCCCCGCTGAACTTGGTTTTGCTACAGAACACTCTCGAGCTATATGACCCTCCTTTCCACAGTTATAACATACCTTGGATTGTTGTGGGCAGTTTGGGCTGATATGTCCCTCTTTCCCACATTTGTAACATACGACCGGTGGTCGTTCTCCTCCCCTAGAAACAGTTGATGTTTGTGCTGACGTCTTCACGTTATCATTGTTGTACCTTCTCTTCTTGAAATCTCCTCCCGACTCGCTCCTTCTATTATCACGACCACGATTACCACCAGAGTGGTTACCGCTTTTGTCCGAATGTTTTCCTCCCTGCTGGTTTTCATTGCTTCGATGACTGCCGCCACCGGTATGACCCTGGTTGTGGTCCCTCGGTTGCACATACTCATTATCTCGCTCTAATAATTGAGCCCTGTTTACAACATCTGAATATAAAGAAAATTTATGAGAGATAAGATATTGCCGAATCTCGGGTTTTAGACCTCTCAGAAACATCCTTGTCATTCGTTCCTCATTTTTGACCAAATGAGGTGCAAACCTGGATAACTCTGCAAACTTCGCCTCGTACTGGGACACCGTCATGTTGTTTTGTTCCAGTCTGATAAACTCCACCTCCTTCATATGACAAATACTTTCCGGAAAGTACTTGTTATTGAACAGTTTTTGAAATGTTTCCCAGGACATGTTGAGTGCGTCAGGCTGGGTACGCTTCACAGACTCCCACCAGTAGTCTGCCTCACCGCGGAACATAAAAGTGGCGAATGGAACCTTCTGTTCCTCCGTGCATCCCAAGACATCAAATATCTTGGTAATTTGCTTGACCCACATTTCCGCCATGATCGGATTCGGCTTTCCCTTAAATTCTGGTGGTCCCAATTCTTTGAACTGCTTAGCTGTTGCCGCGCGTTGTTATCATTTCCCCCCGTATTCTGCACACGAGTCTCCCTCGTCTGATTTTGCATGAACTGCAAAAAGCTCCTAAACATTTCATCATTCATCGTTTGCTCGGTAACGTTGTTTACAGGAGGAATATTGCCTTCCTGTTGCACGTTCCCCTGGGTGGTGATCAAAGGTGTCTCCACGGTCTGATTTACTCCATTATTAACGTTCTCAACTGCCATTCTTAAATACTGCCATAAAACAAGGGTTAATAGTCATGTCATATATTATCCCTATACTCTGACCGACCAAATAAACACCAAATAAACTTTGTCAGGTCATACTAGCGAAGGAATTCCCCGTATCTCCCCTCCTAGTTCTTGTCTCACATCTCAGCCAGGGATCATATCCCTAAGCTCTGATACCAACTGTGACACCCCCAAAATAGGTATACAACACCCATTCTGAGTCGCCAAATACATGGTACAGAAAGCAAACTACAACTTCAATAATACAAATGTCGTGCAAAATACGACAACACATACTGTGAGTTTAAATACAAATATTGTCTTCTAGACAATATCCACACTCAAATAAATCCTCATTACAATTATTCAAACACTATTTTACAGAAATAGTGAGGACTGCTAAAACATCTTTCTAGAACCATCACTCCATACCCCGACTAGATCCTGCTATGTTCTCACCTCCTGAGAAGAAAAATGGAACAAAAAGGAAAAGGGTGAGCTCAACTAGCCCAGTAAAGAAAATTATGACTAAGATAATATACAAACAAATTATCGTTAGTCTTCAACAGGGAAAAATTTTATAGAATATAATCGACAACAAGTTTTAGATCAACAACTGCAGCGGAAACTGCAAACCATTAGAAGAGTCAAGTAGAGAAAGAATTCTACTATCTTCTAAGATTTAAAAGTTCATCATCAATATTTTATCCCTGTAACATCAATTAATAATCATCTTTATCCAAATATTCATCTTTGCACTACAGGCCAAAGATATTCATTTGTATCACCTGTCGGTCATGTTCATCTCAACACCTGTTCATCTTTGCACTACAGGCCAAAGATATTCATCAAATAATCATACATCTTTGCACTACAGGCCAAAGATATTCATCAAGTAATCATACATCTTTGCACTACAGGCCAAAGATATTCAGTAATATCATCATTTAGGACTGAGGATGATGAAAAATAACTTAAAGAGAACGAATCCAGTGAGGCAGAAAGTCAAATATTAGGAATTCATATAACAGTTTATCCAAGATCAATAGTACTTCATAATAATCAATTGTGAAGCAGAATTTAAAAATAAAGATCAAAACATGGATACAATCAAAGATAGTAACCATAATAGACATCTTGGAAAAAAAGGAAAAATTTTATTTTTCGGTGAATAGTGCCGTATTCGTGAATAGTACCGTATACGTGAATAGTGCCGTATACGTGAATAGTAACTCCGACACAAAAAGTTCCAAATTTGATAAAAACTCATATCAATATTTCAGCATAATGATATTGAAGAAAATAATATCATTTAAGAAGAAAATAATATCCCTTACCTCAAGATATCAGTACTTCTGGTCGGAATACCGGTATAAGGCTGAAAGAAACTTGCTCTGATGAATAGAAACTCTCAAAGTATCTAAATACTCACAAAATACACTCAATAATCTAGAGAGAGAAAGAGAGAAAACTTGTTTCTGGTGTGATTTTCAATTCTAACTTAACCCTCTATTTATAGGAAAATTTTAGTAGGTTTGACCTGCAACCTGATGGCTTTACCTGCTACTATTCCCATCCACCACATTTGAAATATAATTCAGCACATTTCTTCACCAACCACAAGTGGGGCCCACCAAATCTAGAATTTTCCATCAAAATGATAAACTCCGAAAATTCAACAATTTCTGAACCAGTCATCTCGTAAAATTCATAATAAATCATACGTTCATTTTTAACGGTTCAAAATTTGTGGACATATACTCAACTTATATATGTATAACATATCCAAAAATTACCACGATCCAACGGTCAGATTAAAAATTATAACACCCGCAATATTTCTCAAAAACCATGATTTAATTTTTAATACCTCCATTCCGATAAAAATACTGATAAAACACCTCAACATTAACTCCTTCATTTTTAACCACAAAAAATATATCCCTCATTTATATCCACATAAAATAAATATTTCCTTATCATATGAATCAATAATTAATTATTCACAAATAATATTACAGAATCACATTTATGACAACCAGGCCGTTCCCAAGAAAGATGGTGCTTTCCAATAAGGATTTCTCCTTACTGGCGCGCAATTAGATGACCAAACCTCTCCTTAGACAGAACTTTCTAGATATTGTCAATAATGTTATATAATAATATTATTCAAATAATATGAATTATTGATCTGATAATGGAAAATACTGTGCAGCAACAATTATTGAAACAACAATAATATAAAATATCAATGCAACAATTATTGAATCAATAAAATAAAATATTGAACAATAACTACTGTAACAATTATTGAGTAGTGCCTTCCTACGTAAGAATTAATAATTGGTGCAATACCGTGTGCTACTGTATTTTAATCACCGGGTATTCCAACAGTATTAACGGTAACAACTACGCCGTTATTTATAAATAACTTATACTTGTCATTTTCTTCATCCAATCGCTTTCCGTTATGGGGCCCACACAAGGCTGCGCCGTCGTGCGAATATTCTCCGACAGCAAGAATATTCCACGACCAAACGAATATTCTCTGACAAAATAAATATTTTATAACCGCTTGCTTATTTTGCAAAATTTGCACATTTCACCCATAACCAAAGTATTATATCAAATTAGCCTCTTATTATTCACAATAATATTTAGAGAAAATTTGATTTTATTCATTAATAAGTTGGGGTCTTACACAAAGTGTCCATACCGAGTTCTGAATGCCGTCTTTGGAATGTCCTCCGGCATCACTTTTCTGTTGGTGATAACTGGTTCTTAAGTCAATCTTCGAGATGGTAAGGGATGTTGTTTTTTCAAGTAAATGATGTTATTTCTTTTAATATCATTATACCGAAATATTGATATGAATTTTATTGTGAAACTTTATCCTTTTCATGTCGGGGTTACTATTCATGTATACGGTACTATTCACGTATACAACACTATTTACGTATACGATACTATTTATGAATACGGGGTTACTATTCACAAAGTACTATTCATGGGATACTATTCACCAAGTACTATTCACGAAGTACTATTCACAGGGAACTATTCACGATAAAATTGGTTTCTTTTTCTGATCAAATTATCGTTGATTTATGAATCTTACTCTTAAAATTAAATCTATGTTTTGATCATATTGTTTTTATTATCATATATAACATATTTTTTTAATCCTGGTGATGAAATTTCTCTTTGACTTGAGTGTAAAGATGGGTAGATTATTGGTATGATCGTGACTATAGGTTCTCTTTGGCCAGTAGTGCAAAGTTGAATTGTTGACTGGTATGATCATGACTATTGAATTTACAATTGAATATCTTTAGCTTAAGTGCAAAGGTGAATTGATCAACATGGTTATAATTATTGTTTATATAAATTCTGAAATGATTATATATTTTTTTGTGATATTAATATCTTTGGCCGTAGTGCAATGATGACCTGTTGTTGAATATCTTTGGCCTGTAGTGCAAAGATGAACTGTTGATGAATATCTTTGGCCCGTAGTGCAAAGATGAATTTATTAGTATGATTATGAACAGGAACTGTGATTTGGTATAACCATGATCTTTGATGTTTCAAGTAAAGACAGGTGATAAAAATTATCTTCATCCTGTGTGGGAAGAGGAATTTAGAACCGCAATTATGATTATGAGTTATTCATATGATTGTGGACAAGAACTGTTGATTGATGTTACGGGGATAAAACATTATTGGTGGACTTTTAACATGGAGAAGATAATTTACTTTATGGTCTATTTGACTCTTCTAATGGATTGTTTGTTCCGCTGCAACTAAGGTTGAAAAGTTTTATCATCTACCATATTTTCTAAATCTCTGATTTATTAGTGACGAAGGCTATTGATAATTTAATTATCTTTGGTCATGATATTCCTTACTAGCCTAGTTGTGCTCACCCTTTTACTTCACAATTCCTTTCAGTTAATTAGAGTGTAGCTGGGTCGAGCGGGGGTAACAGAGGAATAGAACGCTGGTCTATAGCTGTTGAGGTTTCCCCTAAAATAGTATGAAAATAATTTTATTGAGAATTTTAGATAAGTGTGTCGTATTTTATACATCATTTAACCGTTGATTTTGGTGAACCGAATAGGGTGAGGTGAACCCAACTTTGGAAGGGTGTTTTGCCACTATCATACAAGATGCCTAATGACATACGACTTCGTGTTATCATAAGATAGGGTTACTGTGATGCCCCCAAAATAGGTATACATCACCCATTCTGAGTCGCCAAATACATGGAACAGAATACAACTACAAACTTAATTATACAACTGTCGTATAAAATACGACAAAACATAGCTGAGAGTTTAAACAAGAATATTGCCTTCTAGACAATATCCACACTCAATGGAGTCCTCATTACAATTATTATCACACTATTTCACAGAATAGTGAAGACTACTAATGCACCATCTCGGACCATCACTCTGTTCCCTGACTAGTCCAAGCTATATTCTCATTTCATGAAGAGAACAATGAAAGCAAAAGGGTGAGCTCAACTAGTCTAGTAAGAAATATTATGACTAAGATAATGTAGAATAAATTATCGTTAGCCTTCAACAACGTTAAACTGATAAAAATATAATAAATATCAAGTTTAACTGCAGCGGAATAAGCAATCCATTAGAAGAGTCAAGTAGAGCATGATAACTACTATCTTCTATGATTTAAAATATTTTTCATCAACTTTATCGCTGAGACTCAACTTAATAAATAAACCACATCATCGAATCATCCCTGTACTACGGGCCAAGGATATTCATTAGTATCACGACCACGAATTATCCATGCACTACGGACCAAGGATATTCGTATTTTCATCAATGGTCATGATCAAATCAACAACTGTCCATCAATGCACTACGGGCCAATGAGAATTTTTTCCACATCATTTTTAACATTACGGTCATGATTATACCGAATAATCCCTGGTCATAATCATACCAAGTCCATCTATGCAATACGGGCCATAGATGACTTTCATCATAATATAAGCATGATGATGATGACAATGATATAAGAATTCAATTAAAAGAAAGCAAATGATAAATTTTTAAATATTTATAATTTAATTTATCCAGAATTCAATAATATTCAAATTGTCAACATGATACTACTTTGTGGAGTAAAATTCAAGAATAATACTGTATCAAAAATGATTTGGACCGAAAAGAAATCAATTTTTGTCATGAATAATACTCCGGGAGAATAGTACCCCATGAATAGTAATCCATGAATAGTAACTCGGTATGAAAAGTACCCCGAATCCTCGAGTGAATAATATTCAAGTGAATAGTAACTCATGAATAATACCTCAGGTGAAAATATTGATATTTAATATGAACGTTTAGATCAATATTCCAATGAAACGATACTGGATGAAGCGCAAAACTCAAGGATATTCCACTAATTTCAGGAATTATAGAAGCAATACTTACCATAGTAAGTTTAGATTTAAGAATATGAAAATAAATAATATACGAAACTATAAATGGATTTTCACCTGTCATGCGGTAGTCTGCGTAGACAGATTATTACCACAATTTAATAACAATTAAATACGAAGGGTTATTCACCAGGCATGCAGTAGTCCGCGTAGACAGGTTATTTCAACATAATAATAAAGAATGGAATAACAAAAGGATTTCACCATGCATGCGGTAGTCCGCGTAGACAGGTTATTCCAAAAGAATAATAAAGAATGGAATAACGAAAATAATTCACCATGCATGCGGTAGTCCGTGTAGACAGGTTGTTCCAACAGAAAAATAAAGAATGGAATAACAACCCTTACGAGTATTGAAAGAAAATAACTCTCTTCATGAATATGAAAGAAATAATACCCCTTACCTTAGTAGAAAATTGAATACTGAAGTAGGGTAGTAGCAGAATACTCTTCTTCTTTCTCTCTATAGTTTCTCTCTCTAGAGTTTCAGTGAATTTATAAAAAATAATGAAGGAATGAACTTCTATTTATAGGAAAAAGGACTGAATAGTAACTAATTCATGAACGACCCAGATTAATTTACTTTTAAACGGACGGTCCATATTGATTTACTATTAAAACTTAAATCAACGGTCCATACTGATTTACTATTAAAACTTTAAACCAGCGATCCATATTGATTTACTATTATAACTTTCCACCAGCGGTCCATATTGATTTACTATTATATCTTCAACCAACGATCTGAAAAATTAGCACATCTCCTCATGGAATAATAAGCCAAACTTATAACAAATACCTCATAACAAACCCCTTTATTTATATCAAAATAATTGAATAAATATTTACTAGAAATCACTTATCTTTAATAAACACATTTTTAATCTATTAACAATTATTCATCATTAATATTATAACTCACAATATTTAACAACCAGATCATTCCCAGGAAAGAGGGGGCTTTCCGATAAGGATTTTTCCCTATTGACGCGTAATTAGGTGACCAAACCTCTCCTCGACAAAACTTTCTAGACATTGTCAATATTGTAAATAATAATATGAATAACTTTATCGTCTTAATTATTGATTTACTAATAATAAATATTATGCAAATGATACTGTGACAATAATTGAATCAATAATATGAGATATACTATGCAGCAATTATTGTAGCAATAATTGAGTATAACCGAGTGACTTCTTACGTAAGCATTAATAATCAATACCTGTGCTACTATACAACCACACGTATTACTGTTCTTTTACTATCGGGTAGTTCAACAGTTTACAAATATTTCAGTCGTTTTCTAACTACGACAGTACCTTCGTTGTGGGATCCACTAATGATTGTGCCGTCGTACGAATATTTCCTATTAAAACGAATATTCCCCGACACAACGAATATTTTATATCAACTTGCTTACTTTGCAAATTTTTTAAATGTCACTCTTAACTTTAACCCTTTATCAATTTAACCATTAAATAGAATAATAATTATAAGAAAATTGAATACTTTCATTTCATAAAATTCGGGGTCTTACAATCTCCCCTCCTTATGAAATTTTTCCCTCAAAATTTACGTACGTACCTGGTATGCCGAAGAGGTGAGGATACCTTATTTAGATTCTAACTCTTGAGGTATAACCTTTGAGTGTCGAATATAATCCTTCTTATCCAAGATTTTAACACGTATCTCCTCATACGTTAAATCTTCTGCTATCTCGTCTAGTTCTAATTCAATTATGTGATTCAGGTCGTCCACATATTACGTAACATCGATACGCGAAAAATATTATGAACACGCGACATATTTGGCGGTAAAGCGAGTCTATAGGCCACAGTTCCTACTCGATCGAGAATTTCAAATGGGCCAATAAAATTGAGGGTTGAGATTTCCTCTCTTCGTCGATTCTTGCTTTTAGAATAACGCTTTCTTGAACCTTCTTCTTTACATTCATCAGCTCGGAGTCTATAGCTTGAGCGGCTTTAACTTTATCGATTAAAGTCGATCCTAATCGTATATTCGCTATCTTCACGTAGGTTCTTGGAGTCTTTAACTCTATCTCTATCTTTTGTAAGTCGTACGAAATAGGTCTTTGTGTTAACAATATCGCACTCGCATACTATCTTCCACTCAACGCGTCAGCTACCACGTTCGCTTTTCTAGGATGGTATTGAATGGTATGGTCGTAATCTTCAACAGCTCGAGCCAACGTCTTTGGCATATGTTACGTTCGTTCTGGGTGAAGAAATATTTGAGGGTTTTAGAATGGGTTTTATACCGGGGTCAATACAAAATTCAATTTCACGCTCTAGGGTAGGCTAGGAAGTTCTTCGGGGAATACGTCAGGAAATTTATTAACAATAGAAATATCATTCAAATCTGACGTATTTTTCTTTAAATCTGTGACATATGCTAAGAAAGCTTGACATCCATTTTTCAATAAATGAATGACTTTATGGCTTGATATGAAAATGTTTGATTTTAGTGGTTTGGTTACTTGAATTCGCATAACAGGTTGGTTAGGAATATGAAAGCTAACAACCTTACGAAAATAATCGATTTTAGTATGATGAGTAGTTAACCAATCAATCCCTAAAATCACATCAAATGCAAGTGTTTTCAAAGAGATAAGATCGACTGGTAATGTGAAAGTGTCGATTTGAATCAAATAGGAATTATAAACCATGGATGTAACGAAGGTTTCTCCCAACGGAGTTTCAACAGATAAGACAAAGTCTAATTTCTCTAGAGTTAAATTTAAACGTTGAGCGCAAGTAGGAGAAATAAAAGAATGGGTAGAACCGGTATTTAATAAGGTATAGACTTCGCAAGAATTTATAATTAACTTACTCGTGCTAACTTCGTTCAGGTTACTCACTTTTTTGAGAAGTCACGAAAAACGCTCTTCCTGAAACCACCGACTTTGTTTTGTCCGTATCCGCCTTTGGTGTCACCATCCCAGCTGAACTTGATTTCACTACAGGATAAAATTGAGCTATGTGACCGTCTTTTCCACAACTAAAACATACCTTGGAAGGCTGTGAACAGTTTGGACTTATGTGTCCCTCCTCTTCGCATCTGTAGCATCTAACTGGCGCTCATTCTCCTCCCCTAGAATTTGTTGCTGGTGCTGCTGCCGACGTCTTCCCATCATCGTTAAATCTTCTCTTCTTGAATTTTCCACTTGAATCATTTCTTCTATTATCTTGGCCATGATTACCACAGAAGTGGTTACCATTTCTGACATGATAATTTCTTCCACGATGGTTATCATTGTTTCGATGGTCATTGCCACCGGTACGATTATTATCGTGTTGTTGGTCATTACCTTTTGGTTGGGTTGACTCATTATCGCGCTCCAATAACTGAGCCCTATTCACAACATCAGAATATAAACAAAGTTTGTGAGAAATGAGGTATTGAAGTATTTCGGGTTTCAAACCTCTTAGAAACATTCACGTCATTCTCTCTTCATTATCAACTAACTGGGACGCAAACCAGGACAACTCGGCAAACTTAGCTTCGTACTGCGACATGGTCATATTGTTTTGCTCCAGCTTGATGAACTCTACCTCCTTCATGTGACGAATACTTTTGGGAAAGTACTTGTCGTTAAACAGTTCTTGTAACTTCTCCCAAGACATCTTCAGTGCGGTAGGCTGAGTATGTTTTACTGATTCCCACCAGTAATCTGCCTCTCCTCGTAACATGAAGGTGGAAAAGGGAACCTTTTGCTCCTCGGAGCATCCCAAGACATAAAATATCTTGGTGATCTGCTTTATCCACGTCTCCGCCTTAAGTGGTTTTGGCTCTCCCAAAAACTCCGGTGGTCCCAGCTCCTTGAACTGTTAAGTGGTGACCAGCCGTGAGTTGCTAGTGTTTCCACCTGCATTTTGAACAGGAGTCTCTCTCGTTTGGATTTGCATAAATTTTAGAAAACTCTTAAACATACCATCGTTCGTCATTTGGTCGGTGTTGTTGTTTACACGAGGATCATTGGCTTCCTGATGCACATTATCTTAGTTATTGATCGTCGGTGACTCAAAGGTCTCATGTGCTCCATTGCTTACCTCAACATTTTTAGATGCCATTTTACTGTCACAAAACAAAGGTTAATTGACATATCACATATTATCTCTATACTTTGACCGACCAAATAAATACCAAAAAAACTTAGGTAGGTCATACTAGCGAAGGAATTTCCCGTCTTTCCCCTCCTAGTTCTAGTCTCACATCTCAACCAAGGATCATATCCCTAAGCTTTAATACCAACTGTGACGCCCCCAAAATAGGTATACATCACCCATTCTGAGTCGCCAAATACATGGTACATAATACAACTACAAACTTAATTATACAACTGTCGTGTAAAATACGATAAAACATAGCTGAGAGTTTAAACAAGAATATTGCCTTCTAGATAATATCCACACTCAATGGAGTCCTCATTACAATTATTATCACACTATTTTACAGAATAGTGAGGACTACTAATGCACCATCTCGGACCACCACTCTGTTCCCTGACTAGTCCCAACTATATTCTCATTTCATGAAGAGAACAATGAAATCAAAAGGGTGAGCTCAACTAGCCCAGTAAGAAATATTATGACTAAGATAATGTAGAATAAATTATCGTTAGCCTTCAACAACGTTAAACTGATAAAAATATAATAAACATCAAGTTTAACTGCAGCGGAATAAGCAATCCATTAGAAGAGTCAAGTAGAGCATGATAACTACTATCTTCTATGATTTAAAATGTTTTTCATCAACTTTATCGCTGAGACTCAACTTAATAAATAAACCACATCATCGAATCATCCCTGTACTACGGGCCAAGGATATTCATTAGTATCACGACCACGAATTATCCATGCACTATGGACCAAGGATATTCGTATTTTCATCAATGGTCATGATCAAATCAACAACTGTCCATCAATGCACTACGGGCCAATGAGGACTTTTTCCACATCATTTTTAACATTACGGTCATGATTATACCGAATAATCCCTGGTCATAATCATACCAAGTCCATCTATGCAATACGGGCCATAGATGACTTTCATCATAATATAAGCATGAGGATGATGACAATGATATAAGAATTCGATTAAAAGAAAGCAAATGATAAATTTTTAAATATATATAATTTAATTTATCTAGAATTCAATAATGTTCAAATTGTCAACATGATACTGCTTTGTGGAGTAAAATTCAAGAATAATACTGTATCAAAAATGATTTGGACCGAAAAGAAATCAATTTTTGTCATGAATAGTACTCCGGTTGAATAGTACCCTATGAATAGTTACCCGTGAATAGTAACTCGGTATGAAAAGTACCCCGAATCCTCGGGTGAATAATATTTGAGTGAATAATAACCCATGAATAGTACCTCGGATGAAAATATTGATATTTAATAAGAAAGTTCAGATCAATATTTCAATGAAACGATACTGGATGAAGTGCAAAACTCAAGGATATTCCACTAATTTTAAGAATTATAGAAGCAATACTTACCATAGTAAGTTTAGATTTAAGAATATGAAAAGAAATAATATACGAAACTATAAATGGATTTTCACCTGTCATGCGGTAGTCTGCGTAGACAGATTATTACCACAATTTAATAACAATTAAATACGAAGGGTTATTCACCAGACATGCGGTAGTCCGCGTAGACAGGTTATTTCCACATAATAATAAAGAATGGAATAACAAAAAGATTTCACCATGCATGCGGTAGTCCGCGTAGACAGGTTATTCCAAAAGAATAATAAAGAATGGAATAACGAAAATAATTCACCATGTATGCGGTAGTCCGTGTAGACAGGTTGTTCCAACAGAATAATAAAGAATGAAATAACAACCCTTACGAGTATTGAAAGAAAATAACTCTCTTCATGAATACGAAAGAAATAATACCCCTTACCTTAGTAGAAGATTGAATACTGAAGTAGGGTAGTAGCAGAATACTCCTCTTCTTTCTCTCTATAGTTTCTCTCTCTAGAGTTTCAGTGAATTTGTAAGAAATAATGAAGGAATGAGCTTCTATTTATTGGAAAAAGGACTGAATAGTAACTAATTCATGAACGGCCCAGATTAATTTACTTTTAAACGGACGATCCATATTGATTTACTATTAAAACTTAAAGCAACGGTCCATACTGATTTACTATTAAAACTTTAAACCAGCGATCCATATTGATTTACTATTATAACTTTTCACCAGCGGTCCATATTGATTTACTATTATATCTTCAACCAACGATATGAAAAATTAGCACATCTCCTCATGGAATAATAAGCCAAACTTATAACAAATACCTCATAACAAACCCATTTATTTATATAAAAAAAATTGAATAAATATTTACTAGATATCACTTATCTTTAAGAAACACATTTTTAATCTATTAACAATTATTCATCATTAATATTATAACTCATAATATTTAACAACTAGATCATTCCTAGGAAAGAGGGGGCTTTTCGATAAGGATTTCTTCCTATTGGCGCGCAATTAGGTGACCAAACCTCTCCTCGACAGAACTTTCTAGACATTGTCAATATTACAAATAATAATATGAATAACTTTGTCATCTCAATTATTGATTTACTAATAATAAATATTATGCAAATGATACTGTGACAATAATTGAATCAATAATATGAGATATACTATGCAGCAATTACTGTAGCAATAATTGAGTATAACTGAGTGACTTCTTACGTAAGCATTAATAATCAATACCGTGTGCTGCTATGCAACCACGCGTATTACTGTTCGTTTACTACTGGGTAGTTCAACAGTTTAAAAATATTTCAATCGTTTTCTAACTACGACAGTACCTCTGTTGTGGGGTCCACCAATGATTGTGCCGTCGTACGAATATTCCCTGTTAAAATGAATATTTCCCGACACAACGAATATTTTATATCAACTTGCTTACTTTGCAAAATTTTCAAATGTCACTCTTAACTTTAACCCTTTATCAATTTAACCATTAAATAAAATAATAATTATAAGAAAATTGAATACTTTCATTTCATAAAATTCGGGGTCTTACAGTTGTGCACATCCACTTGTTGATTATATCTATGAGCACTACCTAATATAATCATGGAGTTTGGTTGAAATATAATTCTCAATTGGAGACAATGGAGATAATTATATGGCAAGAAGATCACACCATTGGAATGACCATGATAGTAATCTTCTCGTTCTTCTTTGGGGTCTATTGGGTCAAACAAGGATGATTCTCAAGTCTTATGATATCTATTATAACTTAGATGCTTGGCCTTCCATGTACGAAGGTTTCCTTGAGCATTTTCCAAATATTTTAATTTCTAAAACAATTATTGACTGTATATTTATGTAAGGTATCACTGTGAGGTGTTATCTAAGGTTGGGATGAGAGTCACAGTTTTTAAAACTCACAGAATATATGTTGTCGTATTTTTCACGATAATTGTAATAATGAAGTTTGTAGTTATTTTCTATACCATGTATTTGGCAACTCAGAATGGGTTGTGTAGACCTATTTTGGGGGCGTCACACCTTAAGCAAATGTGGTTATTGTTAATGCCAAGTTTCGCCGGCGCGTCCAATTACCGAATCCACACGTTTAAACCTGCACAATAACAGATCACACATGAAACTTGACGGTTTGTTCAACCGGGTGATAGCTCCAGTGCGAGAATGAGTACAAGCTGGTACCAGGTTTAACAATTGAGGCTTTAGTATTTAGTTCTCAATAATGTCTTACCTGTTAATTGAAGTCTAGTCTTGTATTTATAGACACTCTCATCACCTAAAGTCCATCTCCGAATCAGATTAGGACTCCTGAACATGGCAGTTACCATTGTTTGGGTCCAACACAATCTCCTTAAAAAGTGCAAGTTGGATATGATCCAAATACTACCTTTGGAGTTAGTTATTCAAATATGGTTAGGACTAGAGTCCTTAACCATTTAAACCCCTTAGCACTCCGGACTCCATATAAGGGCCATCCTACCACATGGGCCCAATTTAATCGAACTCCCAAAAATGGGCCTGGGACTCCTGTCCAGTGGACTCAGATACCCTACCCCGAACATCATCAACCAGAACAGAACTCTGGCCCAGAAGACTCGGATGCCCGAACTCGAACACCTCCAAACCCCTAGATGACTTTGGCCTAATGCACTCAATAAACCCTTCTCAACCCCGACCCTCAGCCCTCCCAGGGATCGGTAAATCACACCCGAATAGTTATGATGCTAAGGAAAAAGAAAGAGGTGAGGTGGTTATCTTTTGAAACTAGTTTTATATAAAACAAAAAGGGAAAGAAAAATATTTCGGCAGCCACAAATTTCGACCAAGGCAAGTAAAAGAGAGAGAGAAGAGCTAGCCTGAAAAGAAAATAAGAAAAAGAGAAAAAAAGTTTGGAGCTTGAAGAAAGGAATCTGTTAGGGATATACATAAGAATGTTATTCCTATTTATATATGATTTGATTATGATATAAATGAATGACTATGCAAGTATGCTTGCATTAAGGAAAGCTGTAAAGTCCTTTGATAGATAATAGGAATATATGTACAAGGACTTAGAATGAATTGATCAAACATGTTAGGTTGATCCTACATAAGCAAAACAACTTTGTAAAGTCCTTAAAAAGAAATGAAGTACAATGACTATAAATATAGAAAGATCAAGCTTATTAGGTTGATCTTATAATATAATAGATAGGCATGTCTGATCATCGAACACTGCTCCAGAAATCGTAGTCTGCCAGGAGAGTCAAGAAAAACTCGAGAACTATCAAGACAGAATCGTAATCTGCATGATAGTAGATCTCGGAGTTCGTAGTCTGCCAGGAGAGGCGAGGAAGGATCGTAGTGTGTCGAGAAGAACTTTCTCAGAGCCGTAGTCTGCTGAGGAAGTCATGTTCAAAATTGTAGAGATATCCTGTCTAAGAGCCAACCTAGCATCTGCCAGAGCCAAGTCAAGAATCGTAGGCCACACTTGAAGTAGTGGAGTCTACTTATCATATCAGAGGCAAAGATCGTAGTCGAGCCAGATCAGATGAGGACAACAAGCATAAAGACAAAAATCGTAGTCTGTCAAGATCTGATCTTGGAGTCGTAGTGTCTACAGAACCAAATCTAAATTGTAGTATGCAGAACTAAGGCTTCAACACAGGTGCTCACAATGCCAAGGCAGAATCGTAAAGTCAACACGATTCTCAATAAATGAGCACTCCTAGAATATCCAAAGTATGAAGCCTCTAGTCTGAGTTGCAAAGATACATTCCACCTGAAGAAAACCAGAGAGCACTCAACGAATGGCATGCAAGCTAACAAAAGATCTAAGCACCACCCAATCAGCATTTAGATTGAGTTGTGAAGCCATTCAAGATGAAGTCTTCCACAAGTCGATCAGAAGAAGACTTCAGTAAAAGTGACTGCCTAAAGAAAGTCAACAAGTGCAGTAGCTGTTAAGAGAACAGAAGACAACGATCTTGGTATTAACCAGGATCGTAGTGTTTACCAAACTAAGCAGGAATTGATGCAGTTTACACAGAGATACTGGTCAGCTTATGAAGAACAAGGTAAAAGTGATTAAGCATGGGTCAGACCATTGATGATAAGTGAACTGGAGATCACAAGGAGAAAGAGAGCTGGACATGCCACAAATCTGATGTGTCTTGCTATTCAGAAGAGGCCAGAACAAGAAGTCAAGCTATCAGTTCTTGAGATCAGTCGAGGTAAACAGAAGTATTGAAGCATTGCACAAATGAAGGAAGAGGTGTTCTACATTGAAGATCTAATGAACACTCTTCAGAATCGTAGTGTTGTCTCAACCAGTCAATGAGCAACATTCAACAAGACACACTACGATCAGGTCCAAGAACATCTGTATCAGAATCATAGAGTTCGGTCTTTTGAAGATTGAAGCATTGGCCATGGTTTAATCTAAAGACTGATATTCGAACGTTGCTAATTAAGAGCATCGATGCAGAAGGACAATTCCTGATGTTCTGATCGAGGAATCAGAAAGAAAAAATAAAGATGACTACCTAGCTGACAAAACAAAGTGACATCTCTGATGGGGTAGGTGAAATAGTAGACTGCAGTGTCAGAAAGGTGAAAAAGGGGATGTCATGTCACATCTGCAGTCTACACCAAATAACTCAAGATTTGCGAAGCAATTCAAATAGCTCCCAATGGCTATATTCCAACGGGAAGATTGTGAAGGAGTATATATCAGCTAGAGCTTCAAAGATCAAGAGTTACAGAGTTAAAGAATCGTTGAGTTGTTGGAATATTATATTATTGACTCTACGAGTTCCACCAGAGCTGAACAGAATAAGTCTCAGTGGCAGTGAAACTACGAAGCTAGAAGTGAAGCAGATTTGAAGAAGGACTTAAACATACTAAAACTTCACTCAACAAGGATGAGAATGCCACTGAAGATGGCAGCTAAGCTAAGAACTGAGAAGGCCAAGAAGATAGCATTTAGAAAAGTGGTAAAGCACAAAGAAGATCCAGAGAGCCACTCTACGAATCACCATGAATCGAAAGCTGAAACAGAACAGATGCAGAACCATGTATGAATACTATTCAAGAAGGGTTCAGAGAATGCTAAGTGCCAGATGAAGTCTACCAAAAACTCAAAGACTTAGCAAACCTAAATGGTGATGGTGCATAACTGACATCGAAAGAAGATGGGATGAACAGTATTAAGATCAGTTACACCAGAGAAGAGGTGCTCTATACTCTACGCAGAATGCAAAGAAGACCACGTCAAGCTGCTAAGTACAAAAGATGTTCAAGATTTAAGACATCTTAGCAGCAAAGCACCAACAACAACTACAACAACAACAAGTAACCAGGGCCTGAGGGGTTCTTGTCTGGAGGGACTAAATGAAGTTTCAAGTCTGCTAGGCTTGAAGAGTTCTTAGTGAACTAGAGGAGTTCCATGGCTGTTGGGATTAAAGAGTTCTTAGTGAACTAAAGTTCCAAGGCTGCTGGCCTTAAAAGAATCTTAGTGATTCAGGGCGCTGCCCTTCCTTAGTGGAATTCCTGCTGGTTGAAGCAGAAGAGTGGATTAGGAGCTTGAGTATCTGAACCACTTAACATCCCTTATGTCTTTTACATTCAGTCATTTACTTTCTGTCATTTGCATTATGTACCTAACTGCTATAAATGCTATATATGTATTAACTACTTACAACTAAACTAACTCTACGAACAATGTATGTATATTCATGAATATATCAATAAAGGGGATCTTTTACTTATTCCGCCGTGTTTGAAAAGATTCTTATGTTTGTCACATGCTAATTCATTAGCAATACAAAATAAACAGGAAAAGTATTTGAAATTAAAAAGGATCTATTTAACCCCCCCTTCTAGATCTATTGTGTGCCTACTGGGAACTAACAATTGGTATAAGAGTAGGTTCTCATGCTATATTCAAAAGCTAATCGTTTTGAGTTTGATCCTAGGCACAAACATTATTCTAAACTTAGTTTGGTAGTAAGTCACTTGTAAATACAGATGAGCTCACACGTTGGAAATAATGTGTATAAGTAAATGTGTATATACAACAGAAGCTGCTCAGATTGGTCCATGTTCTTAAATGCCATAACAACAAGACCAATCCCTGTCCACAGTCAATCTCATAGTCTGAAGACTAGAGATGGGAGGTCAAGGAGCATCAACAGCAAAGAGTGAATGTGACGCTCCCAAATCCGTGTAACATCGATTACAGGACATGGTGCTCACGGTACAACATACATAATCATCTAACTACATAAACTCCATAAATAATAATAATAATAACTATTACATACCTATTCAAATAAAATCCCAAGTCTTTACAACCTTAAATAAACTGAAACTTAAACTTAACGTTTATCGCTACATTACATCATATGCAGAAATATAACTTATTACATAAATAACTCTCAACATTTCATCTTAGACTTCCCTTTGTCCTTGCCCGAGCCCTCAACGTTCTCAGCCTTAAAGAAATAGAACTTTAAAGTATAGCAGTTGTAATACTAACTGAGTAATCATCAATAACGCTTGCAAAGAAATTGCAGTTATATAACTTTACGACAAAGGAACTTGTACGAAAAAGTAAATAGCATAAGTCCGATACTTACCCTCACGGCAATAACAATGAGTAAAGATTGAATAATTGCTCAATAAAAACTTAGGGTTAGGAAACTTTCCTGATACGTGTTCTACAATTTAACGCTATCTACTAGCCCTTCACGTAACCTATTCACATGTGTCACATTAAGCAATTAGGTTCTCGATCACCACTTCGAAGTGTAATTGTTTTCTTTTATTTTAATAAGATTATTAAACTCACACGTATTCAAATACAATTCAATTACATAACATGTTGCTTCGTATAGGCCAAGTGGTTCAATAATAGAATATGAGAAAAATAAATTTATGACATTTTTTTGGCCCGGCCCGACCCGACCCGACCCGACCCGGACTGGCGCAGTTGCGCATGTCTAAGCCTTATGAGCGGCGCAGTTGCGCTGCTCATCATGCTCCGAATTTTTTTTCCCCGCTTCGAGCATCCCACTTTTCAATTTAATTCCTACCAAACTATAGTACATCTGACCATGAAACTTGGACACAATATACTTCATATAGAATAATATCTTACCAAAAATGTAACATACATCAAACTAGCATGTTAATACCACAAACCAACTGCATAGATAAGCATGCATGGATTGATTTAGGACTTAGAAAAATTCTCTGGAAATCTCAGAATCTGCATATTTTCCCTATGAACGTGCTTGCTACCGAATTTCATATCTTGCTCAATTTAACTCTGTTTCTTATGAAATTTGGTCAGGTTATACATCATACTACAAAGTATTTGACAAAATTACTACCTACCATAATTGGGTCACAGAAACCATGATTCTAAGGCTCCGAAAAACCCAAAAAGTCACAAATTTCAAGTTTAACCAACTATGACAAAATTCATGATTTCGATTCTAGCATGCAAGGAATTAGTTCCTACTGTCCAGATCATATATACTCATATAAATACACATGGTACAACAATCGAACTCACTAAATTTCCATGATTTGATCAAATTAGCATCATTAAGTCATATTATCAAATAATTAGCATGCATGACATAATTCCTTGAATCTCTATGATGTTGAGGCATGATTAAACCAGAACTTTTGTTCTTAACATCCACATATCATCAACTAGCAGTAGCATGTCATCACAAGGTCCAAAATAAATCGTTTGCAAAGGTCTCATATGCATATTCTCTCATTTTTACTTAAGAACATGGAAAAGAGAGTTCATGGCTTACCTCTTTGATGAATTCTTTTTGCTCGAATTCCTCCAATGACTCTCCTTACTTGATTAGTCTCTGCAATCTCCAGAATTTGCCACCCTCTCAAGCTCTGTCCTCCCTCACTCTCAACTTTACTCATGGTTGGATTTTTTTACAAAAAGGAAGAAAAGACTTAGATTGGAGGTATATATAGAACATGATATCCCTTGTTTTCTCCAGCCTTTCCATCTCCAACATCAGTTATATATATTAAGTGTATTGCATCAAATCAATTTAGTATGTGGTGGGGGTTAGAGAAAGGAAAAGTCTTGGTTTGTAAGGAGTTGTAACTCCCTCCCCCTCAATACATTATAATACGTATACTCCCTCTCTTGTCCCAATTTAATTGTCATGTGGGCCCCACGGCTGCTGCAACTTCTTTACTAAAATATTAATATACTCAATTTAATCACTTAATAAACTATTTTGACCATTTTGCCCTCCGTAGCCAAACGTTTCGATACTAATATCGATTCCTACTGTGACAACACGATATTTTCTATATAAATTAATCATAAATTTTGCGTATAAATTTTTTATTTTTATTAAAATAAATATGGATGATATGAGCCAAGGTAATATGTAAATATTTATATGTGTGATAAATAAAATTTATTACATTAATTATTACAGATAATTTTATTTTAGAAATATTAATTATTATCAATTATATTCTTATAATAATTAATTTTATATTAGAAATGTTGTTATTAATTATTTTCCATGATAATATAAGTATATATTATTTAAATAATATATGAAATAATTTTAGAATAATTATAATAATTAATTTATTATATGAATTTTTTTCAGGTTATTAAGTTAATTATTTTAACTTAATTAATAAAGTTAATTACGGCAGATAAATCAGATATGGAATCCAAATCCTAATTCTGGGTTTTGATCAAGGAATGATAATAATATTATAATATTATAATATTTTAATTTTTAGTGCTATAAATATGTACTGTATGTACGTACTGTTGACGGTTGGTCAATTATAGTGTATATTGACTCAAACCCTAGCATTAATTTGTTTAACCCTGTTTTTCAATTTAAATGGGGAATTTAAGACTGTTATATAACTGTGTTATATGATTTATGTTATGTATTACTTCATGATATGCTAATTAGGAAACCCTAATTATAAATTTAAAACCCTAATTTAGATTTGAATTTCTAATAATTAGAAACCCTAATTTGAAACCTAAACTTGAATTTGTGATCAGTCAGAAATTGTGTTACTGTGATTAATATCATGTATGATAGATTTTATATTGCTAATTAAAGTAAACCTAATTAGTAATTAAAGATCGTAATGATTAGAACCCTAAGTTAATAATTATAAAACCCTAATTACTGTCGCGAAACCCTAATTGCGAAATCAAAACCCTAACTGATATTTAGGAATCCTAATTGCTAATTGAAAACCTTAATTGCTTAAGTGGCAAGGTTAATTACATTACAATACCCTAATGTTCATGTATAATTAGAAATTTAAAATTATAATTAACAAAACCCTAATTTATAAAATTTTAAAAACTAAAATTTGTATTTTATGCAAACCCTAATGGGTTAATTCTACAAATGCTATATGCTAAAATTTGTATTTTATGCAAACCCTAATTGTGTGACATTGATAAACCATGAATTAAAGCATGTTATGTCCGATAACGGAATTGATAATCCATTAATTAATTGTGGTGGAATATATGATTATTATTATTTGCAATATATTATGGAAATCCCTAATTACATTAATCAATGGTTGGATTAATTAATATTGGTGTTAATAAATTAAGGAAGTGTATGATTTATTTATCTAACATAAATAAGTAAGTTAGTAATATAATAATGTTATGTTGACAGTTATGTGCATATGAGTGCTAATACAACTATAATATATAGTGTAGTGTGACATTGTGTGACTATATATTAAGTTATATGAAACTATAATATTTTAAGTGGTAATTAATCAAGGGGAGGAATAAATTTATTTATTTAACATAAATAAATAAGTTATTAATATAATAAGGTTATAATATGGTTATATGAGTGGTAGAAATAATTATGGAACTACCTGAACAATAATACCTGACCGCATTATTTTATTACGTATATTTAATGTATATGGACAATATGATGTGAGTATATAAATAGCCCAAAATTCTCCTAATATGGTAACACTTGGACATTTAAAATCATTTTGGATAACCAAGTAACTAAATGGAATGGAGCAAAGTTGTTGCTGAGAGTTCAGTTTGTCCCATAATTAGTGTTACCAGGTACAATGAACAGTAAATTGAAGCTAGAATACGTATTCTTCAAAAGGCTAAATCCTAGATGATCATTGCTAGCTAGGGGGTTCGTATGGAGTTGTTGAGCCACCCTTCATGAACCATTGTTTCATTCCATTGCACCATGGATTCCCACTTTGTGTAACACCAATGTCCAGTCCACAATTCTTCTATAAAAAGCAGCCATGTTTATCAATTGGTGTTGCTTGAAGTTGTCTGAGAATTTGCTTAGTGTAATATTGAGAGTATACAAGTGTTCTAAGAGCTTAAGAGTTCAACTAGCAGCAAGTTCGTTCATTTTGCAGAGGTATAATCCCATCCCTTACTTTCCATTTTCAATTTCTGATTAATAGAGTTCGTAAGTATTAAAATTTCAATTTCTTGATTTCATGAAAATAGATGTTAATGAGGTTGGGTATGAGTTATATAGATGTTATATGATCATATAAACATGTTGCAAGTGATACATGAGTGTTTAGGAATGATTTCATGAGTAAATTCTGTGTTTGGGATGAACAGTTGCCGAAGCCAACTGTTCCTGGTTTGAACCAGGCACAGCGCAGCTACGCCGTATTTACATTGAGGCATAGCGCAGCTGCGCCGGCCTCTGAATTTTGTTTTGAGCTTCTGTTTTGCAGATTGTTACAGTACTATGTCGTGTACTAGCATGCAAGCATGTTTGAAGGGTATATATAGCTATATGAGCCTAATGTGAGCATGTTAGACTAGCTTAACATGATTAAAGAAGGTGTGTAACTTAAAATGGATTTAAAGACTTAGAAACAAACTTATTGTGTATGCATGCCATGTATGTATACTAACTTTGTAAGCATGTTAGTATGACTTAGAAATACATGAATAAACCTTTAACTTGTGTGTATGCGATTAACAAGAAAACATGAGCATATTAAATCTACTAGTAAGCTTTGAACGTGATTATTAACATAATACCTTGAGGGTTGGAATCTAATAATTGTGATCGCACGTGATGTTACTCTTAGACCTACTCATGTAGTATTAACGTATATATACCATGCTTGTGTATCACATTTCAAGAAAAGCATAAACAAAGCATATTTTCAACCAAAACGGTGCTAGTTTTACATATGTGTGATGAATACTCACGAGCATGCATAATATGAGTTTTGTGACTATCTTGTATGCAAGCATGATAGACTTTGTGGTTTCATGACCTCAAATGACCTTAAATTGTTGAAATAATCAATTTAGAATTTATTATGAAAGAAGGAACCTAGATTGACTTGTGAAGCATGATAAGACCCTTAACATGATAAACATATCATGTATGATTGTTTTGATTAAGCTAGGCAGAAATTGCAAGGCAGCAGCTAAGTCTTGGCACAGCGCAGCTGCGCCGGTCCTAGGCTTAGCCATAGCGCAGCTGCACCGTGCAGCAGTCACAACCGAGTTATGTTTTTGAACTGATGTCTGACGCATGCCTATGTGATGTCTTTAACTTGTAATATATGATCAACATGCTATGTAATGTGTAAGGAACATGCCATGTGATAGAAATAAAGGTTGTTCATAACTTTAGAAGGATAAGTCCAAAGGGACGTTTGTATAATATCAAAACAAAGTTACGTGAGTTGAACTTGTAATGATGTTTAAATTGATTTTGTACCATATGTGAGTACTTGGGTCATGTCAAGCTTGATTTAAGATTGTGTTAGCTAATGAACATCTTGAACATATAATACACTATAAATAGGATTCAAAAGTGTTAATTTCTTAACGTGGATAGACTACGCTTAAGGCAAGTTTCTCTAACATTACTCAAGTCTGTATTGAGTAAGTATCCTAAACTCTTGTTTTACTTTATTCAACGGATATCGTAAGCAAGTTTCCTAAACTTACTCTAACTATTGTTGAGCAAGTTCTCCAACCTTACACAAATCTATATTGAGCAAGTATTCGAAATATCCTTTTTCATTGTGCAAGTATTTTACTCTTGCGTACTTTAGTTGACAAATATCGTAAGCTTATCTCATTGAATGAGCTATTGTGTTAAACTCTTGAGAAAACTGTTATTCATGTAAACTTGATATTGTTCTTGAATATTGTGAAAGTGTCTATGCCATTTGATTCGGCTAGACTATATGCATGGTTATAGAAGCTGTCCAAACCAATTAATTGGTGCAAAAATCTTGAAAACTGAGTTGGACAACCCTTTTGGTAAGGGGAATGTATGTCGTTGGAAACCCCAACACATGAATGAATATTATTGTGGTGTTATGCATAACGTAAAGTATTGTAGACTGATCATCTATAGTGCTTGATATATTTGGGTTATCAGTTTAATATTGGTAACTCTAGTGGAAGTTCAATAGTCCTTAGTGTCTGCTCAGTATGAATTATTTATCTAGTTGGATACATTGTTAGTCGTTGAATTCATATATATCTGTTGATATTGAATTGTCATTCTTATTCCAAGAATTTTTGATATTCCTTATCTATGATGTTATTTTGACACTTGAACTATCCTAGAAATGACACTTCAATATTTCAAACCTTGTGATATTATATCCTACACCCTTGTTGTATATTACTTGTTGGGCAATTTGTGCTCATCCTTGCTTATTTAAAACCTTTCAGTTAAGGAAGAACAGGGAGGTGTCTCTGGAACAGACAAGGGCAAGGGCAAGGCTACCGACTAGCTTGTCCCTTTTATGTTTAAATCTATTATGTTGTATTACGACTATTTCTAAACTATGTTTAAACTTAAGTAGGATTATTTAATAAGTCTTTATTCGATATTATTATGTAATCTATTAAGTACTGTAGGTTGCGAGACTTGGGGGAATAATTATAATAAATCATTGTATATTATTATAAATTAGATCTTCTGTTGTGAATGTATGATTTTAGTTATTATGGTATTACCATGAGAACGTGATGAACCGAATTCGGGTGACCAAGTGGAGGTCAGAATTTGGGGGCATCACAAGTTGGTATCAAAGCCTTAGTTATAAACCTTAGGAACGAGAGTCCTTAGATTATAACTTAGGAAAACTTAGAAGTTAGGAAGGGGATAAAACTCATGTAGAGTTTTCCTTGAGAGACTTAGTGTGTTATGAAATGTAACTTCAATCTATACAATGAACTTATGTTATTTAACATTCTGATAGAGTTGTTGTTTGTCTTGTCTTATGTTGGTGATTATAGGATGACTGGCATGGGAGGACCTAGCCGAGTAGTAGAAAAAGAGCCGCGTGATATCCACGTAGTCTATGAGGCACCCTTGATAGCGGAGCCTATATCGGTAGTTGCCCCTATTGATGATGATGATGAGGAGGAGGAGATGGAGCCTCTACCTGAGGAGTCTGATCCAGAGGAGGAGCCTATGGAGGAGGAACCCGTGGAGGAGGAACCCGAGCCCATGGAGGACTCTGACGGGACCACTTTCGAAGATCGGATGTTAGGAGAATATGAAGAACATATTTTGGAATTAGGATGTAGAGTCGAGGAGCTAGAGATTGAGACTCTTGAGAGACAACTAGTGATGCAGGTGATGGAGGTGAAAATTGCTCACCGTAAGGAGGCAGAGATCCAGAAGGGGGCCTTGTTTCACCGATCTGTGGTGAGGAACATTGAGTTGGCAGGAAAGTTAGAAGAAATGGAGTAGAGGGTTTTGAATGAGAGGACGGAGAAGGAGGCTCTCCGAACTCAGTTAGAGATGAAAGTGATGGATATGATTCACTTCGAGGAGAAGTGGGGGGATTCCAATGATAGGGTGAATGATCTAGAGGATGAGGTGCGGTGCAAAAGGAGGAAGATGAACAAGATGGGCTATGCTCTATGCACGACCATGGAGAGATTGATCGATGGGGTGACTCACTACCCAGCTGAACAAGGACAGACCCGACATATCATATGTCGAAATATGGTGGCACACATTACGCAGAAAAAATATCAGAGCGCCGTGGAGCGTGGGATGTTAGATTGAGTCTAGAGGGAAAGGCTCAGTAGTGTAGTATTTCTATTTATGTGTTGTTAATATGTGGTTGTAATCTCAATCTTTTGTGTAAGATGCGAGATGGTAGTGACCCCAACTTTTGAAATATGTTAGAGGGGTAGTAAGCTAGTGTTGTCCCCGTCTTTTGTAATATTAGGGGATATGTGTTTTCATTTATAGCAGTATACTAGAAAAGAACATGTATTGTAATCATTTGGCATATGAATATAATTGATCTTGTTTTAGAAACGTTTTTTACACCTTCAGTTCTTTTCATTTGAGAAATGTCTAAATATGATAATTAGATAATAAAACGAAAAATTTTGTGATGCAGAAAATGCCGCCCAGACGTAGGATAACTGTCCAAGAAGAGTTAGTTAATGATAAGAGAGGACCTGTAGATCCGATAGAGCGACTGATAGATTTACCAGGAGAAGCTCTAAGGGGAAAAAATTGTGACGCCCCCAAAATAGGTATACAACACCCATTCTGAGTCGCCAAATACATGGTACAGAAAACAAACTACAACTTCAATAATACAATTGTCGTGCAAAATACGACAACACATACTGTGAGTTTAAATACCAATATTGTCTTCTAGACAATATCCACACTCAAATAAATCCTCATTACAATTATTCAAACACTATTTTACAGAAATAGTGAGGACTGCTAAAACATCTTTCTAGAACCATCACTCCATACCCCGACTAGATCCTGTTATGTTCTCACCTCCTGAGAAGAAAAATGGAACAAAAAGGAAAAGGGTGAGCTTAACTAGCCCAGTAAAGAATATTATGACAAAGATAATATACAAACAAATTATCGTTAGTCTTCAACAGGGAAAAATCTGATAGAATATAATCGACAACAAGTTTTAGATCAACAACTGCAGCGGAAACAGCAAACCATTAGAAGAGTCAAGTAGAGAAAGAATTCTACTATCTTCTAAGATTTAAAAGTCCATCATCAATATTTTATCCCTGTAACATAAATTAATAATCATCTTTATCCAAATATTCATCTTTGCACTACAGGCCAAAGATATTCATTTGTATCACCTGTCAGTCATGTTCATCTCAACACCTGTTCATCTTTGCACTACAGGCCAAAGATATTCATCAAGTAATCATGCATCTTTGCACTACAGGCCAAAGATATTCAGTAATATCATCATTTAAGACTGAGGATGATGAAAAATATCTTAAAGAAAACGAATCCAATGAGACAGAAGGACAAATAGTAGGGACTCGTATAACAGTTTATCCAAGATCAATAATACTTCATAATAATTAATTGTGAAGCAGAATTCAAAAATAAAGATCAAAACATGGATACAATCAAAGATAGTAACCATAATAGACATCTTGGACAAAAAGGAAAAATTTTATTTTTCGGTGAATAGTGCCGTATTCGTGAACAGTATACGTGAATAGTGCCGTATACATGAATAGTAACCCCGACACAAAAAGTTCCAAATTTGATAAAAACTCATATCAATATTTCAGCATAATGATATTGAAGAAAATAATATCATTTAAGAAGAAAATAATATCCCTTACCTCAAAATATCAGTACTTCTGGTCGGAATACCGGTATAAGGCTGAAAGAAACTTGCTCTGATGAATAGAAACTCTCAAAGTATCTAAATACTCACAAAATACACTCAATAATCTAGAGAGAAAAAGAGAGAAAACTTGTTTCTGGTGTGATTTTCAATTCTAACTTAGCCCTCTATTTATAGGAAAATTTTAGTAGGCTTGACCTGCAACCTGATGGCTTTACCTGCTACTATTCCCACCCACCACATTTGAAATATAATTCAGCACATTTCTTTACCAACCATAAGTGGGGCCCACCAATTCTAGAATTTTCCATCAAAATGATAAACTCCGAAAATTCAACAATTTCTGAACCAGTCATCTCGTAAAATTCATAATAAATCATACGTTCATTTTTAACGGTTCAAAATTTGTGGACATATACTCAACTTATATATGTATAACATATCCAAAAATTACCACGATCCAACGATCGGATTAAAAATTATAACACCCGCAATATTTCTCAAAAACCCTGATTTGATTTTTAATATCTCCATTCCGATAAAAATACTAATAAAACACCTCAACATTAACTCCTTCATTTTTAACCACAAAAATATATCCCTCATTTATATCCTCATAAAATAAATATTTCCTTATCATATGAATCAATAATTAATTATTCACAAATAATATTACAGAATCACATTTATGACAACCAGGCCATTCCCAGGAAAGAGGGGGCTTTCCAATAAGAATTTCTCCTTACTGGCGCGCAATTAGATGACCAAACCTCTCCTTAGACAGAACTTTCTAGACATTGCCAATAATGTTATCTAATAATATTATTCAAATAATATGAATTATTGATCTGATAATGGAAAATACTGTGCAGCAACAATTATTGAAACAACAATAATATAAAATATCAATGCAACAATTATTGAATCAATAAAATAAAATATTGAACAATAACTACTGTAACAATTATTGAGTAGTGCCTTCTTACGTAAGAATCAATAATTGGTGCAATACCGCGTGCTACTGTATTTTAACCACCGGGTATTCTAACAGTATTAACGGTAATAACTACGCCGTTATTTATACTTGTCGTTTTCTTCATCCAATCGCTTTCCGTTATGGGGCCCACACAAGGCTGCGCCGTCGTACGAATATTCCCCAGCAGCAAGAATATTCCACGACCAAACGAATATTCCCCGACAAAATGAATATTTTATAACCACTTGCTTATTTTGCAAAATTTACACATTTCACCCATAACCAAAGTATTATATCAAATTAGCCCCTTATTATTCACAATAATATTTAGAGAAAATTTGATTTTATTCATTAATAAGTTGGGGTCTTACAACCTCCCCTCCTTATGAAATTTCGTCCTTGAAATTGACGTACGTCCCTGATGTTTCAAAAAGGTGAGGATACCTCGCTTTCATTTCTGATTCCAACTCCCAGGTCATTTCTTCAATAGCATGGTTTCTCCACAAAACCTTAACTTGTGGTATAACCTTCGTGCGTAGGACATGCTCTTTCCTATCCAAGATCTTAACAGGTAGCTCTTCGTACGTTAAATCTTCAGCTATCTCGTCTGGTTTTAACTCAATAATGTGGTTCGGGTCTTTAACATATTTACGAAGCATAGATATGTGAAAAACATTATGAACACGAGACATGCTTGGAGGTAATGCGAGTCTATATGCCACATTTCCTATTCGCTCAAGAATCTCAAATGGACCAACAAATCTTGGATTGAGCTTTCCTCTCTTCCCAAATCTTGTAACTCCCTTCCATGGTGCAACACGTAATAATACATGATCCCCAATATTAAATTCCACGTCCTTCCGATGAAGATCCGCATAACTCTTTTGTCGATCCTGTGCCGTTTGTATACGTTGTCGAATCGTTTGGATCTTCTCTGTAGTAATGCGTACCAACTCTGGTCCCAACAATGTTGCTTCACCCACCTCGTCCCAGCATACTGGAGAACGATATTTTCTTCCATACAACGCCTCGAATGGAGCCACACCTATGCTCGCCTGATAACTGTTGTTGTAGGAGAATTCCACCAATGGTAGGTACTTATCCCAACTCCCTTTGAGATCTAGGATACAAAGTCTTAATAGATCTTCAAGAGTTTGAATAGTCCTCTCTGATTGTCCGTCCGTTTGAGGATGGTATGCCGAACTGAATCGTAAATCCGTGCCTATAGCTTTCTGCAAGCTAACCCAAAATCGTGAAGTGAATCTTGGGTCACGATCCGAAACTATGGATACTGGCATGCCATGCAATCTCACAATCTCATTCACGTACATACTAGCAAGACGTTCAAGGGAATAAGTCTCACGTATCGGCAAGAAATGAGCGGATTTGGTTAATCTATCAACAATAACCCAAATCGCATCTATGCCTTGAGAAACCTTGGGAAGACCCGTAACAAAATCCATAGTAATGTGTTCCCACTTCCATTTTGTAACGACCCCAAAATAGGTTCATTCCACCCAACCCATTCTGAGTCGTCAAATACATGGTACAGAAAACAACTACAACTTTATTACAACAATTGTCGTGCAAAATACAACAACACATATGCTGTGAGTTTGGATACAAATATATACCAAATGTGACTCATGTTCCAACCGTGGACATCACCTCACAATAACACCTTACATAAAGGTATAGTCAAAAACTGTTTTAGAAATTAGAATCTTTGGGAAGTGCTCAAGGAAACCTTCGTACATTGGAGGCCACGCGTCTAGGTTATGATAGATATCATATGGCCACAGAATTATCCTTGGTTGACCCAATAGACCCCAAAGAAAAACGAGAAGATTACTATCATATTCTTCCCAATGGTGAGTCTTCTCTTGACATATCATTATCTCTACTGTCTCTAATTGAGAATTATACTTTAAACAAACACCAAGATTATATAGGTAGTGCTCGTATATATACTCAGCAAGTGGATGAGCACATCCCTGTCTTATGATGACACGAGGTTGTATGTCGTTAGACATCTTGTATGATAGTGGCAAACCACCCTTCCAACGTTGGGTACACCTTACCCTATTGGATTCACCAAATATAACTACTAAATGAACTTTTCTATACTGCTTCGGGAGAACATCCACAGCTAGAGACCACTGTTCTATTTCCCCGTTACCCTCGCTCGACCCAGCTACACTCTTATTACCTGAAAGGAATTGTGAAGCAAAAGGGTGAGCACAACTAGCCCAGTAAAGAATATCATGACTAAAGATAATTAAATTATCAGTAGCCTTCATCAATAATAAATCAGAGATTTAGAACATATGGTAAATGATAAAAATTTCAACCATAGTTGCAGCGGAACGAGCAATCCATTAGAAGAGTCAAATAGACTATAAAGTCTATTATCTTCTCCATGTTAAAAATCCATCAACAATATTTTATCCCTGTAACATCAATCAACAGTTCCTTTCCACAATCATATGAATAACTCATAATCATAATTGTGATTCTAAATTTTTCTTCGCACCCAGGACGAAGAATATTTTCATCACATGTCTTTACCTGAAACATCAAAGATCATGGTTATACCAAATCACAGTTCCTGTTCATAATCATACTAATAAATCCATCTTTGCACTACGACCAAAGATATTCAACAACAGTTTATCTTTGCAGTACGGGCCAAAGATATTCATCAACAGACCATCTTTGCACTACAGGCCAAAGATATTCATCTACAATTCATCTTTGCACTACAGGCCAAAGATATTCCTCAACCGTTCATCTTTGCATTACTGGCCAAAGATATTCAACAATAGGTCATCTTTGCACTACGGGCCAAAGATATTCATCTACAATTCATCTTTGCACTACAGGCCAAAGATATTCCTCAACAATTCATATTTGCACTACATGCCAAATATATTAATACCTCAAAGAATATATAATCATTTAAGAATTTATATAAACAATAATTATAACCATGTTGATCATTTCACCTTTGCACTTAAGCTAAAGATATTCAATTATAAATTCAATGGTCATGATCATACCAGTCAACAATTCAACTTTGCACTACTGGCCAAAGAGAACCCATAGTCATGATCATACCAATAATTTACCCATCTTTACACTCAAGTGAAAGAGAATTTCAACATCAAGGTTATAAAAATGTTATATATGATTATAAAAATAATATGGTCAAAACATGGATTTAATTTCAAGAGCAATATTCATAAATCAACTATAATTTGGTTAGAAGAAGAAACCAATTTTGTCGTGAATAGTAATTCATGAATAGTAACCTCGACTCAAAAAGGTAGAAATTCCACAATAAAATCTATACCAATATTTCGGTATAATGATATTGAAAGAATAACATTTCTTAAGCTTATAAACAATTTATTTAAATTGTTTACACTTTACTAATTAATGCATTTAATCATCATAAAATGTCAACTCTTAAAATTTCATCATCAATAGCCAAAACCCTCATCAAAAATCTGCATATACCTCATATAGGATTCTCAAGCCATAAAATCCTATTTTCCAATTTTCTTTCCTCACAAAACATATTTAATTCATTTACTCATAACTAGACCATTTTTATAAAAAAAATACCAAATCAGTTCCAAAAATATTTCTTTTCTGGGATTTAGCATAATATAGTCCCATAGTGAACATATATTTTTCTCAGAATTTTTAAAAGTCATTTACTATTTTTCATATGGCCAAAATAGCCGAATATTTAGACATTTATCAAAAATTGTACTTTTGTCTAAAAATTCTAAAATTTACAGAGTATACTTCTATCATATACATGTACTCCCAATAAAAATTTTATCAATTTTGGAGTTAACCACAAGGAATTATAAGCGGTTACTTTTAAAATAGTCTTTTCTCATAAAATTCATAACTCTCAATCTATACATCCAAAAATCACCATTTTTGGACACAATCAAGAAAACTCATCAAAATATCATTTCAAATTTTTCCAGAATTTTTGAAGATCAGAAAAATTACGAAACTGAAAATCATAACAACCCTTAAAATCCCTTAATATCCCTTACTATCCCTTACCTCAAAAGAGCAGTACTTCTGATCGGTATAAGGCTGAAGGAAACTTGCACTGATGAATAGCAACTCACCAAGTATCTAAATACTCACAAAATACACTCAATAATCTAGAGAGAGAAAGAGAGAAAGCTTATGTTTCTGGTGTGATTTTCAATTCTAACTTAGCCCTCTATTTATAGGAAAATTTTGGTAGGTTTGACCTGCAACCTGATGGCTTTACCTGCTACTATTCCCACCCACCACATTTGAAATATAATTCAGCACATTTCTTCACCAACCACAAGTGGAGCCCACCAATTCTAGAATTTTCCACCAAAATGATAAACTCCAAAAATTCAACAATTTCTGAACCAGTCATCTCGTAAAATTCATAACAAATCATACGTTCATTTTTAACGGTTCAAAATTTGTGGACATATACTCAACTTATATATGTATAACATATCCAAAAATTACCACGATCCAACGGTCGGATTAAAAATTATAACCCTCGCAAAATATCTCAAAAACCCTGATTTTTAATACCTCCATTCCGACAAAAATACGGATAAAAATCTCAACATTAACTCCTTCATTTTTTAACCACAAAAATATATCCCTCATTTATATCCACATAAAATAAATATTTTCTTATCATATAAATCAATAATTAATTATTCACAAATAATATTACAGAATCACATTTATGACAACCAGGCCGTTCCCAGGAAAGAGGGGGCTTTCCAATAAGGATTTCTCCTTACTAGCGCGCAATTAGATGACCAAACCTCTCCTTAGACAGAACTTTCTAGACATTGCCAATAATGCTATCTAATAATACTATTCAAATAATATGAATTATTGATCTGATAATGGAAAATACTGTGCAACAACAATTATTGAACAACAATAATATAAAATTTCAACGTAGCAATTATTGAATCAATAAAATAAAATATTGAACAGTAATTACTGTAACAATTATTGAGTAGTGCCTTCTTACGTAAGAATCAATAATTTCAAAAATACTGTGCAATACCGTGTGCTACTGTGCAATAACGCGTATTACTGTATTTTAACCACCGGGTATTTCAACAGTATTAACGATAACAACTACGCCGTTATTTGTAAAAACTCAAATTTGTCGTTTTTCTTCACCCGACAGTTATTCGTTATGGGGCCCACAAATAGCTGCGCCGTCGTACGAATATTCTCCGACAGAAAGAATATTCCACGACCAAACGAATATTCCCCGACAACAATGATTATTTTATAACCACTTGCTTATTTTGAAAAAAAATTCATATTTCACCCATAACTTTAAACTTTTATCAATTTAACCATTTACTGAATAGTAATTATAAGAAAAATTGAATACTTTTATTTCATAAAATTCGGGGTCTTACAATCTCCCCTCCTTATGAAATTTCGTCCCCGAAATTTACGTACCTGGTATTTCGAAGAGTTGAGAATACCTTGCTTCCATTTCAGATTCTATCTCTCAGATCATCATGATTTCTCCATTGCTCATCTCCCATGATAACTTCATTTGGGTTTCTCATTTGTTGGGAAGTCATGACAACCGCCATCCCTCGAACTACTCGGCTTTGACTTGTCTGGAGCAGCATTTGGCGTCATCATTACCGTTGGAATATACCTTTCTATAGGACATATTCCTCCCTCAACTGCCTCTTCGTACTCCTCATTCATGATCTGAATCATCAATCTTCGATCCATATCGGATTCAGGTTGACCGCTATGTACAGGGTAATTCAAAACTCGATGTTGGGTTCTCCCAATTGCTTTCCAAAAAGAGAAATTCATATCATCTATTTTAGCCTTCTTAGATCGAGCATCTCTTTCCACAATATCCACGTGTCGTGCGGCTTTTGCCCATGCATCACTTATTCTCACTCGTTCAATTTTTTCTTCTTTCAGCTCAGATTCCATTTTTATCATCTTATACTCTGCCAAAGAATGCTTCTGTTCAAGCATCACATATCGGGTAACACAAGCTTGAATTGTTGCATCCTTTTGTTCCACGACCGCCTGTCGTTCTTCTGCCTGCTCTTCTAACTCATGAATACGATTTTGAAATTCTACATTTTGATCATATAATACCTCTAATAAACTCTCCTCTGGTACTTCTTCTTCCTCTTCTTCCTCAGTCTCAGCTGTTACCTCTGCGACTATCTCGGGTGCAACTATCAATTCTTCACTCACCACATAGATATCTCTAATTCCTTCTTCGTCTGACATCACATTATCATGGTTAGTGATTAGAGGTATCCCCACAGTCTCATTCACTCCATTGTTAGCATTCTCAGCTGCCATTCTCAAATACTGCCATAAAATAAGGGTTAATTAAACAAATTAACATATCACATAATATCCCAATATTATGACTAACCAACAAATAAGCTTAGGTAGGACACACTAGCGAAGGATTTACGCATCTCTCCCCTCCTAGTTATATTCCCCGATCTCCACCAGAGATCATATCTCTAAGCTCTGATACCAACTGTAACGACCCCAAAATAGGTTCATTCCACCCAACCCATTCTGAGTCGTCAAATACATGGTACAGAAAACAACTACAACTTTATTACAACAATTGTCGTGCAAAATACAACAACACATATGCTGTGAGTTTGGATACAAATATATACCAAATGTGACTCATGTTCCAACCGTGGACATCACCTCACAATAACACCTTACATAAAGGTATAGTCAAAAACTGTTTTAGAAATTAGAATCTTTGGGAAGTGCTCAAGGAAACCTTCGTACATTGGAGGCCACGCGTCTAGGTTATGATAGATATCATATGGCCACAGAATTATCCTTGGTTGACCCAATAGACCCCAAAGAAAAACGAGAAGATTACTATCATATTCTTCCCAATGGTGAGTCTTCTCTTGACATATCATTATCTCTACTGTCTCTAATTGAGAATTATACTTTAAACAAACATCAAGATTATATAGGTAGTGCTCGTATATATACTCAGCAAGTGGATGAGCACATCCCTGTCTTATGATGACACGAGGTTGTATGTCGTTAGACATCTTGTATGATAGTGGCAAACCACCCTTCCAACGTTGGGTACACCTTACCCTATTGGATTCACCAAATATAACTACTAAATGAACTTTTCTATACTGCTTCGGGAGAACATCCACAGCTAGAGACCACTGTTCTATTTCCCCGTTACCCTCGCTCGACCCAGCTACACTCTTATTACCTGAAAGGAATTGTGAAGCAAAAGGGTGAGCACAACTAGCCCAGTAAAGAATATCATGACTAAAGATAATTAAATTATCAGTAGCCTTCATCAATAATAAATCAGAGATTTAGAACATATGGTAAATGATAAAAATTTCAACCATAGTTGCAGCGGAACGAGCAATCCATTAGAAGAGTCAAATAGACTATAAAGTCTATTATCTTCTCCATGTTAAAAATCCATCAACAATATTTTATCCCTGTAACATCAATCAACAGTTCCTTTCCACAATCATATGAATAACTCATAATCATAATTGTGATTCTAAATTTTTCTTCGCACCCAGGACGAAGAATATTTTCATCACATGTCTTTACCTGAAACATCAAAGATCATGGTTATACCAAATCACAGTTCCTGTTCATAATCATACTAATAAATCCATCTTTGCACTACGACCAAAGATATTCAACAACAGTTTATCTTTGCAGTACGGGCCAAAGATATTCCTCAACCGTTCATCTTTGCATTACTGGCCAAAGATATTCAACAATAGGTCATCTTTGCACTACGGGCCAAAGATATTCATCTACAATTCATCTTTGCACTACAGGCCAAAGATATTCCTCAACAATTCATATTTGCACTACATGCCAAATATATTAATACCTCAAAGAATATATAATCATTTAAGAATTTATATAAACAATAATTATAACCATGTTGATCATTTCACCTTTGCACTTAAGCTAAAGATATTCAATTATAAATTCAATGGTCATGATCATACCAGTCAACAATTCAACTTTGCACTACTGGCCAAAGAGAACCCATAGTCATGATCATACCAATAATTTACCCATCTTTACACTCAAGTGAAAGAGAATTTCAACATCAAGGTTATAAAAATGTTATATATGATTATAAAAATAATATGGTCAAAACATGGATTTAATTTCAAGAGCAATATTCATAAATCAACTATAATTTGGTTAGAAGAAGAAACCAATTTTGTCGTGAATAGTAATTCATGAATAGTAACCTCGACTCAAAAAGGTAGAAATTCCACAATAAAATCTATACCAATATTTCGGTATAATGATATTGAAAGAATAACATTTCTTAAGCTTATAAACAATTTATTTAAATTGTTTACACTTTACTAATTAATGCATTTAATCATCATAAAATGTCAACTCTTAAAATTTCATCATCAATAGCCAAAACCCTCATCAAAAATCTGCATATACCTCATATAGGATTCTCAAGCCATAAAATCCTATTTTCCAATTTTCTTTCCTCACAAAACATATTTAATTCATTTACTCATAACTAGACCATTTTTATAAAAAAATACCAAATCAGTTCCAAAAATATTTCTTTTCTGGGATTTAGCATAATATAGTCCCATAGTGAACATATATTTTTCTCAGAATTTTTAAAAGTCATTTACTATTTTTCATATGGCCAAAATAGCCGAATATTTAGACATTTATCAAAAATTGTACTTTTGTCTAAAAATTCTAAAATTTACAGAGTATACTTCTATCATATACATGTACTCCCAATAAAAATTTTATCAATTTTGGAGTTAACCACAAGGAATTATAAGCGGTTACTTTTAAAATAGTCTTTTCTCATAAAATTCATAACTCTCAATCTATACATCCAAAAATCACCATTTTTGAACACAATCAAGAAAACTCATCAAAATATCGTTTCAAATTTTTCCAGAATTTTTGAAGATCAGAAAAATTACGAAACTGAAAATCATAACAACCCTTAAAATCCCTTAATATCCCTTACTATCCCTTACCTCAAAAGAGCAGTACTTCTGATCGGTATAAGGCTGAAGGAAACTTGCACTGATGAATAGCAACTCACCAAGTATCTAAATACTCACAAAATACACTCAATAATCTAGAGAGAGAAAGAGAGAAAGCTTATGTTTCTGGTGTGATTTTCAATTCTAACTTAGCCCTCTATTTATAGGAAAATTTTGGTAGGTTTGACCTGCAACCTGATGGCTTTACCTGCTACTATTCCCACCCACCACATTTGAAATATAATTCAGCACATTTCTTCACCAACCACAAGTGGAGCCCACCAATTCTAGAATTTTCCACCAAAATGATAAACTCCAAAAATTCAACAATTTCTGAACCAGTCATCTCGTAAAATTCATAACAAATCATACGTTCATTTTTAACGGTTCAAAATTTGTGGACATATACTCAACTTATATATGTATAACATATCCAAAAATTACCACGATCCAACGGTCGGATTAAAAATTATAACCCTCGCAAAATATCTCAAAAACTCTGATTTTTAATACCTCCATTCCGACAAAAATACGGATAAAAATCTCAACATTAACTCCTTCATTTTTTAACCACAAAAATATATCCCTCATTTATATCCACATAAAATAAATATTTTCTTATCATATAAATCAATAATTAATTATTCACAAATAATATTACAGAATCACATTTATGACAACCAGGCCGTTCCCAGGAAAGAGGGGGCTTTCCAATAAGGATTTCTCCTTACTAGCGCGCAATTAGATGACCAAACCTCTCCTTAGACAGAACTTTCTAGACATTGCCAATAATGCTATCTAATAATACTATTCAAATAATATGAATTATTGATCTGATAATGGAAAATACTGTGCAACAACAATTATTGAACAACAATAATATAAAATTTCAACGTAGCAATTATTGAATCAATAAAATAAAATATTGAACAGTAATTACTGTAACAATTATTGAGTAGTGCCTTCTTACGTAAGAATCAATAATTTCAAAAATACTGTGCAATACCGTGTGCTACTGTGCAATAACGCGTATTACTGTATTTTAACCACCGGGTATTTCAACAGTATTAACGATAACAACTACGCCGTTATTTGTAAAAACTCAAATTTGTCGTTTTTCTTCACCCGACAGTTATTCGTTATGGGGCCCACAAATAGCTGCGCCGTCGTACGAATATTCTCCGACAGAAAGAATATTCCACGACCAAACGAATATTCCCCGACAACAATGATTATTTTATAACCACTTGCTTATTTTGAAAAAAAATTCATATTTTACCCATAACTTTAAACTTTTATCAATTTAACCATTTACTGAATAGTAATTATAAGAAAAATTGAATACTTTTATTTCATAAAATTCGGGGTCTTACACATTTCGGGATCTCAAGTGGTTGCAATGGACCCTTTGGCACTTGATGCTCCGCCTTTACACGTTGACAAGTTAAACACCTCGAGATAAACTCCGCGATCTCTCTTTTCATATTGCTCCACCAAAATGTATGTCGAAGATCGTGATACATTTTGGTACTCCCAGGATGGATTGCAAATGGTGTGTTGTGTGCCTCCATCATTATTCTATGCTTCAAGTCAAAATCGTTAGGAACACAAAGTCTGGAGTTGACTCGAAGTATTCCTTCTTCATCGATTCTTGCTTCTGGAATAGCACCTTCTTGCACTTTCTTCTTCATACGCATCAGCTCCATGTCCGTATCTTGAGCAGCTTTAACTTTATCGATTAAAGTCGGTTCTACTCATATATTTGATATCATCATGTGGGTACTTGGAGCCTTCATCTCTATCTCCATCCTTTGTAAGTCATACAAAATGGGCCTTTGTGTTAACAATATTGCACTCGTACCCGCATATGATCTTCTACTCAATGCGTCAACTACTACGTTTGCTTTTCCAGGATGATATTGGATGATATGATCGTAATCTTTCAACAGCTCGAGCCAACGTCGCTGCCGCATGTTGAGTTCCTTTTGGGTGAAGAAATATTTGAGGCTTTTATGATCTGTATAGATCTCCACTTTCTCCTCATACAGGTAGTGTCTCCAGATCTTCAACGCAAAAACGACTGCTGCCAACTCCAAATCATGAGTAGGATAATTCCTCTCATATTCTTTGAGTTGTCGTGAGGCATAGGCTATGACTTTCCCATGTTGCATGAGAACACATCCTAACCCTTTGCCTGAAGCATCGCTGTAGATAACAAATCCATCCGAACCAGATGGTATTGTCAGAACAGGTGCCGAAATGAGTCTCCTCTTGAGTTCTTGGAAACTCTTTTTGCATTCCTCACTCCATACAAATTTTGTATCTTTCCGAGTCAACTGCGTTAATGGAATAGCGATTCGAGAATATCCTTCAACGAATCTCCGATAATAACCAACTAAGCCTAAAAAGCTACGTATTTCGATTACTGACTTAGGTTGCTCTCAACTGTGACTCATAATCCAACCTTGGATAGCACGTCACAATGACACCTATCAGTTTACTACCGCACGAATATGGCGTCCCCTACGGAGAGTCTGGCTTTGGTGCATTCCACAAAGAAAATCACCAAATAGAGGCTCGGTTATCAACTTCTATAGTTGGGTTTTTAACTCCTGAAGTTCAATAGGAGCCATTCGATATGAGATTTAAGAAGTGAGTTTTGTACCAGATTCAAAGATGATACAAATTTCAATATCACGCGTAGGCCAAGAAATTCTTCAGGAAATACGTCAGAAAACAAACAACAGAAATATCACTCAAATCTGACGTATTTTTGTTCAAGTCCATGACATAGCTAAGTAAGCTTGACATCCGTTTTTCAATAAACGGATGACTTTACGGCTTGATATGAAAGAGTTTGACTTCAATGATTTGGTTGCTTGAATTCGAATAACAGGTTGCTTAGGAATATGAAAACTAACAACCTTACGAAAGCAATCAATTTTGGCATGATGAGTAGTTAACCAATCAATTCCTAAAATCACATCAAAAGCAAGTATCTTTAAAGAGATAAGATCAACAGGTAATGTGATAGTGCTAACTTGGATCATGCAAGATTTATAAACAGTGGACCTAACGGAGTTTCAACAGATAAGTCAAAGTCCAATTTCTCCGGAGTCAAGCACAAGCAGGAGAGATAAAAGAATGGGTAGAACCGGTATCTAGTAAAGTATAAACTTCGCAAGAATTCAAGATTAGCTTACCCGTGATCACCTCGTTCGGGTTTCTCGCGTTTTGGCCAGTAACGACAAACGCCCTTCCAGGAACCGCTGATTTCGACTTATCCGGGACAGCTTTTGGAGTCACCATCCCCGCTGAACTTGGTTTTGCTACGGAACACTCTTGAGCTATATGACCCTCCTTTCCACAGTTATAACATACCTTGGATTGTTGTGGGCAGTTTTGGCTGATATGTCCCTCTTTCCCACATTTGTAACATACGACCGGTGGTCGTTCTCCTCCCCTAGAAACAGTTGATGTTTGTGCTGACGTCTTCACATTATCATTGTTGTACCTTCTCTTCTTGAAATCTCCTCCCGACTCGCTCCTTCTATTATCACGACCACGATTACCACCAGAGTGGTTACCGCTTTTGTTCGAATGCTTTCCTCCCTGCTGGTTTTCATTGCTTCGATGACTGCCGCCACCGGTATGACCCTGGTTGTGGTCCCTCGGTTGCACATACTCATTATCTCGCTCTAATAATTGAGCCCTATTTACAACATCTGAATATAAAGAAAATTTATGAGAGATAAGATATTGTCGAATCTCGGGTTTTAGACCTCTCAGAAACATCCTTGTCATTCGTTCCTCATTTTCGACCAAATGAGGTGCAAACCTGGATAACTCTGCAAACTTCGCCTCGTACTGGGACACCGTCATGTTGTTTTGTTCCAGTCTGATAAACTCTACCTCCTTCATATGACGAATACTTTCAGGAAAGTACTTGTCATTGAACAGTTTTTGAAATGTTTCCCAGGACATGTTGAGTGCGTCAGGCTGGGTACGCTTCACAGACTCCCACCAGTAGTCTGCCTCACCGCGGAACATAAAGGTGGCGAATGGAACCTTTTGTTCCTCCGTGCATCCCAAGACATCGAATATCTTGGTAATTTGCTTGACCCACGTTTCCGCCATGATCGGATCCGGCTTTCACTTAAATTCTGGTGGTCCCAATTCTTTGAATTGCTTAGCTGTGACAAACCGCGCGTTATCATTTCCACCCGTATTCTGCACACGAGTCTCCCTCGTCTGATTTTGCATGAACTGCAAAAAGCTCCTAAACATTCCATCATTCATCATTTGCTCGGTAACGTTGTTTACAGGAGGAATATTGCCTTCTTGTTGCACGTTCCCCTGGGTGGTGATCAAAGGTGTCTCCATGGTCTGATTTACTCCATTATTAACGTTCTCAACTGCCATTCTTAAATACTGCTATAAAAAAAGGGTTAATAGTCATGTCATATATTATCCCTATACTCTGACCGACCAAATAAACACCAAATAAACTTAGTCAAGTCATACTAGTGAAGGAATTCCCCGTCTCTCCCCTCCTAGTTCTTGTCTCACATCTCAGCCAGGGATCATATCCCTAAGCTCTGATACCAACTGTGACGCCCCCAAAATAGGTATACAACACCCATTCTGAGTCGCCAAATACATGGTACAGAAAACAAACTACAACTTCAATAATACAATTGTCGTGCAAAATACGACAACACATACTGTGAGTTTAAATACCAATATTGTCTTCTAGACAATATCCACACTCAAATAAATCCTCATTACAATTATTCAAACACTATTTTACAGAAATAGTGATGACTGCTAAAACATCTTTCTAGAACCATCACTCCATACCCCGACTAGATCCTGCTATGTTCTCACCTCCTGAGAAGAAAAATGGAACAAAAAGGAAAAGGGTGAGCTCAACTAGCCCAGTAAAGAATATTATGACTAAGATAATATACAAACAAATTATCGTTAGTCTTCAACAGGGAAAAATCTGATAGAATATAATCGACAACAAGTTTTAGATCAACAACTGCAGCGGAAACAGCAAACCATTAGAAGAGTCAAGTAGAGAAAGAATTCTACTATCTTCTAAGATTTAAAAGTCCATCATCAATATTTTATCCCTGTAACATAAATTAATAATCATCTTTATCCAAATATTCATCTTTGCACTACAGGCCAAAGATATTCATTTGTATCACCTGTCAGTCATGTTCATCTCAACACCTGTTCATCTTTGCACTACAGGCCAAAGATATTCATCAAGTAATCATGCATCTTTGCACTACAGGCCAAAGATATTCAGTAATATCATCATTTAAGACTGAGGATGATGAAAAATATCTTAAAGAAAACGAATCCAATGAGAAAGAAGGACAAATAGTAGGGACTCGTATAACAGTTTATCCAAGATCAATAATACTTCATAATAATCAATTATGAAGCAGAATTCAAAAATAAAGATCAAAACATGGATACAATCAAAGATAGTAACCATAATAGACATCTTGGACAAAAAGGAAAAATTTTATTTTTCGGTGAATAATGCCGTATTCGTGAGTAGTGCCGTATACGTGAATAGTGCCGTATACATGAATAGTAACCCCGACACAAAAAGTTTCAAATTTGATAAAAACTCATATCAATATTTCAGCATAATGATATTGAAGAAAATAATATCATTTAAGAAGAAAATAATATCCCTTACCTCAAAATATCAGTACTTCTGGTCGGAATACCGGTATAAGGCTGAAAGAAACTTGCTCTGATGAATAGAAACTCTCAAAGTATCTAAATACTCACAAAATACACTCAATAATCTAGAGAGAGAAAGAGAGAAAACTTGTTTCTGGTGTGATTTTCAATTCTAACTTAGCCCTCTATTTATAGGAAAATTTTAGTAGGCTTGACCTGCAACCTGATGGCTTTACCTGCTACTATTCCCACCCACCACATTTGAAATATAATTCAACACATTTCTTCACCAACCACAAGTGGGGCCCACCAATTCTAGAATTTTCCATCAAAATGATAAACTCCGAAAATTCAACAATTTCTGAACCAGTCATCTCGTAAAATTCATAATAAATCATACGTTCATTTTTAACGGTTCAAAATTTGTGGACATATACTCAACTTATATATGTATAACATATCCAAAAATTACCACGATCCAACGGTCGGATTAAAAATTATAACACCCGCAATATTTCTCAAAAACCCTGATTTGATTTTTAATATCTCCATTCCGATAAAAATACTGATAAAACACCTCAACATTAACTCCTTCATTTTTAACCACAAAAATATATCCCTCATTTATATCCTCATAAAATAAATATTTCCTTATCATATGAATCAATAATTAATTATTCACAAATAATATTACAGAATCACATTTATGACAACCAGGCCATTCCCAGGAAAGAGGGGGCTTTCCAATAAGAATTTCTCCTTACTGGCGCGCAATTAGATGACCAAACCTCTCCTTAGACAGAACTTTCTAGACATTGCCAATAATGTTATCTAATAATATTATTCAAATAATATGAATTATTGATCTGATAATGGAAAATACTGTGCAGCAACAATTATTGAAACAACAATAATATAAAATATCAATGCAACAGTTATTGAATCAATAAAATAAAATATTGAACAATAACTACTGTAACAATTATTGAGTAGTGCCTTCTTACGTAAGAATCAATAATTGGTGCAATACCGCGTGCTACTGTATTTTAACCACCGGGTATTCTAACAGTATTAACGGTAATAACTACGCCGTTATTTATACTTGTCGTTTTCTTCATCCAATCGCTTTCTGTTATGGGGCCCACACAAGGCTGCGCCGTCGTACGAATATTCCCCGGCAGCAAGAATATTCCACGACCAAACGAATATTCCCCGACAAAATGAATATTTTATAACCACTTGCTTATTTTGCAAAATTTACACATTTCACCCATAACCAAAGTATTATATCAAATTAGCCCCTTATTATTCACAATAATATTTAGAGAAAATTTGATTTTATTCATTAATAAGTTGGGGTCTTACAAAAATGAACCTGTATCACCCGTTCCCCAAGCTGTCCCAGTAACAACCTTCAAAGATTTTAAGAGTGTAGGACCCCCAGAGTTCACGGGAACCACTGACCCGATAGTTGCGCACACCTGGATCAAGGAGATCGAGAAGGCCTTCACTATTGCAAGCGTGGGTGAAGACCAGAAGACAGTATTTGCCACATACATGATGAGGGGCGAAGCGAACTATTGGTGGGAAACTAATCAGCAGAAAGCGAGAGAAGGAACGATAACATAGGAGAGGTTTACAACGCTATTTTTCGAGAATTATTTTCCAAAAAGTATAAAGAGTAGGATGGAGGTGAAATTCCTAGAGTTAAAACAAGGTGATATGACGGTGGCGCAATACGCTGCTAAGTTCAATGAACTAGCGCGATTTGCAGAGCACCAAGTTATGGATGAGGAGAGGAAGGCGAGACATTTTGAGCAAGGGTTGAAGCCGTGGTTGTATAATAAGGTATCAGTCTTCTAGATTGATTCCTTTACAACATTGTTAGAGAAGGCAATCATTGCAGAATGTGGCAGTGAGGCCTTAAGTCTATATCATAAGGAGAAGAAGAATAAGAACACGAGTAGTTAGCATTGTGGAGGGAGCAGCCGCGGAGGAAGTAACTCCGGAAAGAGGAAATGGGAAAATAACAACAACAGAAATAATAACCAAGGTGGGAGTCACCAGGGAAACTTTAACAAGAGGAACAAAGCTTGCAACAAATGTGGAAGAAGTCATCAGGGAGAATGCTGGAAGAGGAAAAACACTTGCTATAATTGCTGCCAAGAAGGGCACATATCGCCGAACTACCCAAAGCCAAAGAAGATTAGAGGATGTTTTCCTTGTGGATCGACAGAGTACCAGATAAAGGATTGCCCAAAGAAAGGAAGCGGTGGAGGTGGCGGAAGCCACGGTGGAGGAATCAAGTTAATGATTGGTGGATGTGACAACCCGGAAAATCGGATTGTCAAGAATTTAAGTTAAAGAATTAGTTATTAATAAAATGAATTTTTATTAATACTATTCTGTGCTATGTGTTCATTAATCGTTCTATAACCTAGAATGATTATTAATCAGGAGGATTCTGGCTACGAGCTAGATTGAACGAGTAAGAATTTTCAAGACGAAAACAAAATTTTTCCGGGAACAAAATATTTTTCAGGGAAAAAGACGAAATATGCACTATTCACCTATTTCTGCTCGGAGATTATTTTTGAAATTCTGAGAAGTTCTTGATTGCGTGAAATCTTGAGACGTGATGGAATATTCAATAATATTTCAGTTATGGCAAAAACGAAATTTTCGCCTGCGGACTCAAAACCTAAGGGTTAGGGAAAGTGAGTTCCGAGAGTGTTATGAGTATGTATAATAACTAGGGTTATTATGCGTGAGAAATACGAGTATGATACGAGTTATTATACGAGTATATTACGAAAATTAGTACGACATATAATACGAATATCGTACGAACAATATAGGAAGAGAATACGAGCATACGAGAATGGAATGCGTAGAATACGATTAGTCTTAATGGACTTTGTGTTCATAGACTTTTGTAGAATCCAATTGGACTTGGATTACGTCAAGCCCAATGATTTGTGAAGTTAAGCCCAAGTTAGGCCCAATAAGAATTAGGGTTAAGGCCCAAACCAAGAAAAGAAACCGCGGATCGAACCGATGGGTAAACGGATGGGTAAAACCATTGGGGCAACCCATGGGGTGACCCATGGGCACGTGGGCCGGCCACTTGGCCACCAAGTAAGGGTGGTGGCCAAGTAAACTTGGTGGTTAAGTTGTTGAGGAGGTGGGAATAGTAAGGAGGTTAGGGGGGAAATGACCATTTTGCCCTTAGCCTTGGTTTTCTATAAATAGAAAGCTTAAGTTTCATTTTTTAGGATTTTGAAAATCCTAGACACTTGAGAGAGAGAGAGAGAGAGCTCGGTTGGAAGAGCATGAGCATGAACGCTCGGATCCAAAGTGGTCGTGAAATAGAAAAGCTAGCAAATCGCCGGCTTTGTCTAACGGAAGAGAAACAAAGAAGAACGGTAATCCGAACCCTAGTTTCTTCTACTATTTTCTTTAAGTTTAATATGTTTAAAACATAATTTAATGAAAATAAGGAGTAAAAGATGTTAGTAATGATTTCATATGGTTAAAATCATGAGAAAATAAGAAATGAGAAATAAGAAATTTAGTTTATAAATTTCTTAAGCAAGTATGAGATTCGTGAGGATTTTGAGCGATCCGAATGAATATTATGAACGAGTAGGTGAATTAAGTAAGGAATGGTGTTCTATAACATAAAATTCCAAGAAAAAGTGAAATCGTAATCCAAAATATCGATTAAAAATGAAGAACGCGAAGAACACGTGAAGAACACGAAGAACGTTGTTGATGGACAAATTTAAAACCATCGTAGTGTAAATGTTGTTGATGGGCAAGTTTAAAACCATCGCGTATAAGTTAGATGCTTATTTATTGGTTAGGAACGTTAGAAACATTCATGAAGAACGGATTAAAACGGAGCTATAACGAAGTTATGGCGAAATGTCGTAAAAGACGAACGAGAATTTGAAAGTTAGTAAATGAACCCGATCGTGTAGGGTTTCATAATAATGTAAGAGAACGTATAAAACTTGAGTCGTGGACTCAAGAATGAACGAATTCCGAGTTCGGATGACCGAATTACGGACGAACGAACGAAGAACGTTAAAAGCGTAAAATGAACGAAGGGTTAAGATTAAGCCAATTGAATGGCATATTAACGGATTTAGAACAAAGTTCTGTCCGAGGGTAATCGAAGTACGTAAGATAAGGAAGAAAATGGCTTTGGAACGACCTCGTTCTGAGTTATAACGAAAAAGTTATGAGATCGTAAAGTAAGCATCTCAAACTTGACTTAACACTTAGAGAAATTTTCTAGGTTTTTGTCTTGGCACCGCAGCGCGAGAAGGGGCGCCGCAGCGCGAGAAGGGGCGCTGCAGCGTGAGCTCGGCCATACACTTTTGGAGAGTGGCGCCGCAGCGCGAGAGGAAAGGAAGGGCACGGCGCCGCAGCGCCAGTGCATAGCAATGCCCAGAAATGAGATTTTTAGTTCTCAGATACTGGGGGATGTGCAAGAAAGAAGTATGAACATATAGTTCACGTAATGTAACACTTAGTCAAGTGTTTTAAACCTTTAGCAAGATTAAACGAGAATAAAAGACAAAGAATGTAGATGTGGGTTACGAAATCGATGTCCGGGGACCGTAGTCGCGATAAACGAACGTGGGGGATTGCAATGTTTGTGATTCCTTAGACGTTGGTTGACGATGTTAATGTATAACATTTTGATGTTATGACATGGCATTGAGAGATGAATGTAAAGCGTATAGACGCTATGAACGCAACGTATTTACAATGAACGATCGGTCTTAGCATACAACGAACGGTATGGCTTCGACATTAAGAAAGAATAATGAACATGGGGTTCATGGGTTGGATAATGATGAAAGTAATTGAAACCTTGAGTAAAGGTTGAATGAGAGATTAAAAGACGAACAAGTAAAACGTTGAATACGTAAACGATCCTTGTGAATTGTATTCGCGTTGGACGAACATTCTAAGTATACCGTGGTTGTATGACATAGACGTTGATGAAGGTAGTAAGTAAGATACGAATGGTATCAAGAGAGCCGTAACGAACGGTAATAAGATTACTGAAAGCCGAATATAAGTCGGGTGAGAATGATAGAATGAAAAGTAAGCGCTGAACACTTTAACCAGCGTAAGGGTTGAGTGTAAGCGAGTGTTAAACGGGCAGAACCTACACCCTGTGTATGGTTTAACCGTAATGTAATGAAGAATGTTGATTAACCGTGAACGGTGAAGGAACTAAATTAAAGACAATAAAGTATAACGTTAAGAAGCCGAGTTAATAAGTATAACTTGGACAATGTTCCGAGTTGAGGGAACCGGACGTTGTAAGATATGAATAAGTTCATATGAAATGTTTAACGCTATGGTCTCATAGTATTGACAATGAATGATTGTTCCGAGTATACAAAAAATTGTATAACTTAGACAATAAAGAATGATTCATGAGGTATGACATTTAGTTGCCAGAAAGCCATAAGGAATAAGAAGTTGACTTAACGAACATTATAGTTTAATGGTTCGGATAAATTAAGGTAAGTTAGGTTGTAGTACAATCGTAACCTTTGATGGTTGACATATGGGAGCTGGGCTAAACAATTCCTTCAGAGAGCGAAGGTATATACAAAACTGGCAACCGATCTAACTCACTGTGTGGGCAGTGTAGATGAGACGGGAACTTGTTTGTTGGTTGTTTGTGGGAAACCACTCAGAGTACCATATGGACTATTAGCAGAAAAGCGATATGTGCTGAGTCCTAGAGAAGTATAAGAAGAAGATAGGAATGTGAATCATCAAAGATGATAAACGTGTTGAGTAAGACATCTCAGTATGTCATAAAGCCATAATCTGGTACTAAAAGTTAGTCGCGTAAGCTTAAATTACAAGAACACGAACCTTAAGAAGTAAAGTTAAGTAAACCAATGCATAAGTCAAGTATATGACTAATTGGTGTACTTGTTATTTCCTTATTTGTTATATAGGGTTTTGGAATAAGCATTTCAGCGTAAACTGTAAGCTGTAGCTATGCGTAAGGCAAGTTTCCTAACTTCATTCATATTCTAAATGAATGCTAGTTTCTAAAACTTCTCAGATGTTGAACTTGAGAGGTTCTGTCTATGTGTGAATGTACGATATTTGTACAAGATGGTAGTATATATGAGGCCTTGAGCCACAATGTGAGCACTTCGGTGTTTTTATGAGATGAACTATTTTGTGATCGAACTGTTCAATACAAGTATGTTCAGTTTATACATGAACCGTTATTGATTAAGTCTATGCTATTGATTCTAGCCAGATCGATTGTGCATGAAAGAAAGTAGAGAATGAAAGTATTTCAAAGTGTATGTGACTAATGTTTTAAAATGATAGGAATCAAGACTATTCATATTATTCAAGCTGCTTCGTAACCTTTGTTCGGTTATTGAAGTTCTGAAAAATATTTAAACTCTTGAAGTTGTTTGTTCAACTGTATGACTTGCTGGACAATTGAATGCTCACACTTGCTTTAAATAAAAATATTTTCAGCGAACGATGTTAGAAAGAAATTAAGGATCCCGTAAAGATCAAGCTGAGCGGTATTCAGACGAAGTGCCATTCATTATATGAATGTGCGTGAAGAGCAAGTGAAGACTTGTAATATAGAATGATAGAATTAAACTATAGACTAGTTTAATGAACAGTTATGAATCCTTTGTGGCGGATGAAAGTCACTCGTGTAAAATGTAAAGAATAATGTAATTATCATTATTTGTAATGAAAGAGGTTTTGTGGTTATAGAACCTGGGATTTTAGAATATATGTTATTATATTTTAGTATATAATGATGTATGTTTGGTAAGAAGTATGACAGTGATGCACGGAGTCCGGGTCTGAAGGTAGACCGGATTTCGAGGCGTTACAGGTTGGTATCAGAGCTGATAGGTTATAAATCTTAGGTAAGAGTACCTAAGACTATAATCATAGAGAGAATGATAAGAAGATCACCACGTGATCATAATAAATCGTAGTAACAGATGAGCTGTTAAACGATGAATGATTTATAGCTAATGCTATGAATGAATGGTACTGCGAAGTAGTACGGGAAGAAGAACTCAGATTGAGTTGTAAAGGTTACTATACGAATTAAAGAAAATTTATATTAAGTACAGAGGAAGTTAGAAGTTGTAAGATTTCAATTAAGGACTCATGTGATGGCTGAGTTGTATGAACCTTTGTATGGGCAGAGGTTTGTGCTTGGTGTAACAACTGCTCAGTTTATTACAGTGATAATCATTGGAATTGGTCGCGCTATTAAGATGTATATGACGGGAAGGTGAATCTTTTCTCATGTATATACTTGATAGATAGAGAAGGTTAAGGTAGTTGCGAGTCTTGAAACTCATACTTATGGTAAGTTTGTGACTCATAATAGTATGGTATGTTTTTGAATATTTCAGCGAATTGACGCCAAAGGTCTGTCTGGATGTTCTTAAACTCATATTATTGTGGAAAGTTCCTGAACTCATAATGTGTGGTAAGTTGATGGACTGTACTAAGAAATAGGAATGTTTAGACTGAAAACGAAGTATTTTCAGTAGACTTAGCATTGAAGGTGCTAGAGAAATTTAAGTATTGTCGCAGAAAGACAATGAAGGAAGATGGAGAATAGGATATTCCAAATCCTCTAGCTATGCTAGATTTCGAAGTTTATTCAAATCGTGCTGAATTGTACATTTTGAAAAAGAAAAGAATTGGTTCAACTTTTTGGAACCAATGGATTTTAAAAGAGCTATGTTTTTATGTCTATGCCAATTATTTCGGCTAGACAGAAATTGATTTAAAATATCAAAATGAATTTTATATCATCAGTGCATTTGATGCAAGGATGGTAAAAAGATGGAGTTGTTAATGCAATTAAACCTGTTATGGAATTTGATCAGAGGATCAATAACCTGCTATGGTATGATGTATAATGACGAAGTCATAAACTGACGAAGTCCTCAACGTACTGTGAAGAGTACGGTATCATGACGTCATGAAACATTTTGAAAAGAATTTAAAGAAGTAGTCGATGTCAAGCGAGTTGACTAGACGAATGTTTCAAGAAATATCCAAATTTTTGGTACTAAGTCTGAGGTGAACATATCCTGAAATGGGGTTATACGTTAGGCTGATCACCTACGTATGGAAGCGGTAGTTTACCTTCTTTGTGATTGTAAACTTGCCGTGTAAGAAAGGTTTACGGCGAGAGGCTGTTTGACCTTGTAAGAGTTCATGGTCAATTTGACCCCTCAGCAAAAGAATGAAATGTTTTAAAGGAATCTTTATATTCCTAGTTATTCCTTTCGCTTCATGATTCTTGATAGGTTATGGAGGTTAGGAATGATGGAAAGATAAGAACTTCTTTGAAGAGAAGTTGAGGAGAAGGGTAAGCTAAAATTTCGAGGACGAAATTCTTTGAAGGAGGGAAGAGTGTGACAACCCGGAAAATCGGATTGTCAAGAATTTAAGTTAAATAATTAGTTATTAATAAAATGAATTTTTATTAATACTATCCTGTGCTATGTGTTCATTAATCGTTCTATAACCTAGAATGATTATTAATCGGGAGGATTCTGGCTACGAGCTAGATTGAACGAGTAAGAATTTTCAAGACGAAAACAAAATTTTTCCGGGAACAAAATATTTTTCAGGGAAAAAGACGAAATATGCACTATTCACCTATTTCTGCTCGGAGATTATTTTTGAAATTCTGAGAAGTTCTTGATTGCGTGAAATTTTGAGACGTGATAGAATATTCAATAATATTTCAGTTATGGCAAAAACGAAATTTTCACCTGCGGACTCAAAACCTAAGGGTTAGGGAAAGTGAGTTCCGAGAATGTTATGAGTATGTATAATAACTAGGGTTATTATGCGTGAGAAATACGAGTATGATATGAGTTATTATACGAGTATATTACGAAAATTAGTACGACGTATAATACGAATATCGTACGAACAATATAGGAAGAGAATACGAGCATACGAGAATGGAATGCGTAGAATACGATTAGTCTTAATGGACTTTGTGTTCATAGACTTTTGTAGAATCCAATTGGACTTGGATTACGTCAAGCCCAATGATTTGTGAAGTTAAGCCCAAGTTAGGCCCAATAAGAATTAGGGTTAAGGCCCAAACCAAGAAAAGAAACCGCGGATCGAACCAATGGGTAAACGGATGGGTAAAACCATTGGGGCAACCCATGGGGTGACCCATGGGCACGTGGGCCTGCCACTTGGCCACCAAGTAAGGGTGGTGGCCAAGTAAACTTGGTGGTTAAGTTGTTGAGGAGGTGGGAATAGTAAGGAGGTTAGGGGGGAAATGACCATTTTGCCCTTAGCCTTGGTTTTCTATAAATAGAAAGCTTAAGTTTCATTTTTTAGGATTTTGAAAATCCTAGACACTTGAGAGAGAGAGAGAGAGAGAGAGAGCTCGGTTGGAAGAGCATGAGCATGAACGCTCGGATCCAAAGTGGTCGTGAAATAGAAAAGCTAGCAAATCGCCGGCTTTGTCTAACGGAAGAGAAATAAAGAAGAACGGTAATCCGAACCCTAGTTTCTTCTACTATTTTCTTTAAGTTTAATATGTTTAAAACATAATTTAATGAAAATAAGGAGTAAAAGATGTTAGTAATGATTTCATATGGTTGAAATCATGAGAAAATAAGAAATGAGAAATAAGAAATTTAGTTTATAAATTTCTTAAGCAAGTATGAGATTCGTGAGGATTTTGAGCGATCCGAATGAATATTATGAACGAGTAGGTGAATTAAGTAAGGAATGGTGTTCTATAACATAAAATTCCAAGAAAAAGTGAAATCGTAATCCAAAATATCGATTAAAAACGAAGAACGCGAAGAACACGTGAAGAACACGAAGAACGTTGTTGATGGACAAATTTAAAACCATCGTAGTGTAAATGTTGTTGATGGGCAAGTTTAAAACCATCGCGTATAAGTTAGATGCTTATTGCTTGGTTAGGAACGTTAGAAACATTCATGAAGAACGGATTAAAACGGAGCTATAACGAAGTTATGGCGAAATTTCGTAAAAGACGAACGAGAATTTGAAAGTTAGTAAATGAACCCGATCGTGTAGGGTTTCATAATAATGTAAGAGAACGTATAAAACTTGAGTCGTGGACTCAAGAATGAACGAATTTCGAGTTCGGATGATCGAATTACGGACGAACGAACGAAGAACGTTAAAAGCGTAAAATGAACGAAGGGTTAAGATTAAGCCAATTGAATGGCATATTAACGGATTTAGAACAAAGTTCTGTCCGAGGGTAATCGAAGTACGTAAGATAAGGAAGAAAATGGCTTTGGAACGACCTCGTTCTGAGTTATAACGAAAAAGTTATGAGATCGTAAAGTAAGCATCTCAAACTTGACTTAACACTTAGAGAAATTTTCTAGGTTTTTGTCTTGGCACCGCAGCGCGAGAAGGGGCGCCGCAGCGCGAGAAGGGGCGCCGCAGCGTGAGCTCGGCCATACACTTTTGGAGAGTGGCGCCGCAGCGCGAGAGGAAAGGAAGGGCACGGCGCCGCAGCGCCAGTGCATAGCAATGCCCAGAAATGAGATTTTTAGTTCTCAGATACTGGGGGATGTGCAAGAAAGAAGTATGAACATATAGTTCACGTAATGTAACACTTAGTCAAGTGTTTTAAACCTTTAGCAAGATTAAACGAGAATAAAAGACAAAGAATGTAGATGTGGGTTACGAAACCGATGTCCGGGGACCGTAGTCGCGATAAACGAACGTGAGGGATTGCTATGGTTGTGATTCCTTAGACATTGGTTGACGATGTTAATGTATAACATTTTGATGTTATGACATGGCATTGAGAGATGAATGTAAAGCGTATAGACGCTATGAACGCAACGTAGTTACAATGAACGATCGGTCTTAGCATACAACGAACGGTATGGCTTCGACATTAAGAAAGAATAATGAACATGGGGTTCATGGGATGGATAATGATGAAAGTAATTGAAACCTTGAGTAAAGGTTGAATGAGAGATTAAAAGACGAACAAGTAAAACGTTGAATACGTAAACGATCCTTGTGAATTGTATTCGCGTTGGACGAACGTTCTAAGTATACCGTGGTTGTATGACATAGACGTTGATGAAGGTAGTAAGTAAGATACGAATGGTATCAAGAGAGCCGTAACGAACGGTAATAAGATTACTGAAAGCCGAATATAAGTCGGGTGAGAATGATAGAATGAAAAGTAAGCGCTGAACACTTTAACCAGCGTAAGGGTTGAGTGTAAGCGAGTGTTAAACGGGCAGAACCTACACCCTGTGTATGGTTTAACCGTAATGTAATGAAGAATGTTGATTAACCGTGAACAGTGAAGGAACTAAATTAAAGACAATAAAGTATAACGTTAAGAAGCCGAGTTAATAAGTATAACTTGGACAATGTTCCGAGTTGAGGGAACCGGACGTTGTAAGATATGAATAAGTTCATATGAAATGTTTAACGCTATGGTCTCATAGTATTGACAATGAATGATTGTTCCGAGTATACAAAAGATTGTATAACTTAGATAATAAAGAATGATTCCTGAGGTATGGCATTTAGTTGCCAGAAAGCCATAAGGAATAAGAAGTTGACTTAACGAACATTATAGTTTAATGGTTCGGATAAATTAAGGTAAGTTAGGTTGTAGTACAATCGTAACCTTTGATGGTTGACATATGGGAGCTGGGCTAAACAATTCCTTCAGAGAGCGAAGGTATATACAAAACTGGCAACCGATCTAACTCACTGTGTGGGCAGTGTAGATGAGACGGGAACTTGTTTGTTGGTTGTTTGTGGGAAACCACTCAGAGTACCATATGGACTATTAGCAGAAAAGCGATATGTGCTGAGTCCTAGAGAAGTATAAGAAGAAGATAGGAATGTGAATCATCAAAGATGATAAACGTGTTGAGTAAGACATCTCAGTATGTCATAAAGCCATAATCTGGTACTAAAAGTTAGTCGCGTAAGCTTAAATTACAAGAACGCGAACCTTAAGAAGTAAAGTTAAGTATGACTAATTGGTGTACTTGTTATTTCCTTATTTGTTATATAGGGTTTTGGAATAAGCATTTCAGCATAAACTGTAAGCTGTAGATATGCGTAAGGCAAGTTTCCTAACTTCATTCATATTCTAAATGAATGCTAGTTTCTAAAACTTCTCAGATGTTGAACTTGAGAGGTTCTGTCTATGTGTGAATGTGCGATATTTGTACAAGATGGTAGTATATATGAGGCCTTGAGCCACAATGTGAGCACTTCGGTGTTTTTATGAGATGAACTATTTTGTGATCGAACTGTTCAATACAAGTATGTTCAGTTTATACATGAACCGTTATTGATTAAGTCTATGCTATTGATTCTAGCCAGATCGATTGTGCATGAAAGAAAGTAGAGAATGAAAGTATTTCAAAGTGCATGTGACTAATGTTTTAAAATGATAGGAATCAAGACTATTCCTATTATTCAAGCTGCTTCGTAACCTTTGTTCGGTTATTGAAGTTCTGAAAAATGTTTAAACTCTTGAAGTTGTTTGTTTAACTGTATGACTTGCTGGGCAATTGAATGCTCACACTTGCTTTAAATAAAAACATTTTCAGCGAACGATGTTAGAAAGAAATTAAGGATCCCGTAAAGATCAAGCTGAGCGGTATTCAGACGAAGTGCCATTCATTATATGAATGTGCGTGAAGAGCAAGTGAAGACTTGTAATATAGAATGATAGAATTAAACTATAGACTAGTTTAATGAACAGTTATGAATCCTTTGTGGCGGATGAAAGTCACTCGTGTAAGATGTAAAGAATAATGTAATTATCATTATTTTTAATGAAAGAGGTTTTGTGGTTATAGAACCTGGGATTTTAGAATATATGTTATTATATTTTAGTATATAATGATGTATGTTTGGTAAGAAGTATGACAGTGACGCACGGAGTCCGGGTTTGAAGGTAGACCGGATTTCGGGGCGTTATAGTGGACCTGCACAACCCAACCGATCAACTGCTGGAACCTTTAACATGACTGTCCAGGACGCAGTAGCTGCGAAGGACGTGGTGTCAGGTATAATCCCAATCAATAATATAAATGCTTATGTATTATTTGATTTGGGTGCGATCTATTCTTTTGTATCTGAAGAATTTGCTAGTAAACTTAGTACACCTTGAGAATGTTTAGAAGATCCTTTGAACACAAAAGTTGCCAATAAGGAAATAATCCCTGTAGAATACGTCTATCAAAATTGTCGCGCAAACATTAGAGAACATGAACTGAGCGTAGACTTGATTCCTATTAGATTAGGAGAATTCGACGTAATACTGGGGATGGATTGGTTATATAACCATGCAGCAGTAATTGACTGTCAAAACAAATGTGTGAACCTTCAGACTCCGAGTAAGTCTAAGGTAGTATTTTATGGCAGCTCATCGTTTAAGCAATAATGTTGCGTTACGATGATGCAGGCCAAGAAATTGTTAAGGAAAGGATGTGCAGGTTATTTAGCTTATGTGACGCCCCCAAATTCAGGTACTTGAAACCCGAACTCAGTGCTTCACGATACCATTTCTATGAGTGAAATAATACTAATAATAATAACAATAATATAGATTATCAAATTTAATTTATATATTATCAGAGTTTTCAATCCTAAGTACGAAACCTTTAAACATTCGTTACATTACATGATAATTAATATATATCATCATTATCCTAATAAAGTCTAGTTATTACAAAAGATAGCATTATCATTCATTCAACGACCTTCCCTTTTCCTTTGTTCATGGCATAGCCTTCAGGTTGTTCACACTTAGCTGAAAATATTTAAATTGAGCAAGGATGAGCATTTGAGTGCCCAGCAAGTAATAGAAATAATAACAGTTAGCTGAACGAATTAAATATTTTCTTTGAATGATACTTCTACAACGAATCAACAGTTGTGAAGTAAGCTGAACTAATAATAAACAACATATCATTTCTATTTCAATTTTTTTAAAATATGTACTGACTATAAATGAGGATCAGTTGATAGACTATGAACATTATTTTTTATTTTCGAAAAGGTTAAACAGAACTTCATTTGTAAACCGTCATAACATACGGGCACGGCGGTGATCAACCCGTTATGCCCTGTATTGATCAATACTACATTCAAGGATGATATTTTCGTCCAGCATATCCGCCTTAGGTGCATAAAAGTTTCTCATATTTGGGATGTTCATACCAGTCTAGAATCCGAACCAAAATAATTCGGTTGGATAATAATAAAGTTTTATCTTGTTCAACAACAATTTTAAATTTGTGTCTAGCCGGATTAAATAGCTTAGACAACTTTCAGTTCAACATATACATACTGGACACCGATAAGTATGTATTAACATGTGATAAAATATAATGATTATCCAAGTGAGGACACTTGTATAACCAAGTTTAGAAATTAACGAACATAATATATTTCTTAATGTACAATAACAAAATAAAGGAACTTGTACAACAATTATAATTTAATAGCTTACTTATACAAAATCTTTGCATAAGTATATACAGAGGTTGAAATATTTGAACAATGGAAAAGAATTGTTCAGATATTATCTTACGCATTCCCATTGCATAAAGTAAATGCAAAGGGTTAGATACTTGCCTTGTCTGCTGCTTACACAACTTAGATTTATCTTTTATATCAAGCCCTATCATTAAATTGATCATTTGTTCGATTATAATAATATATCATATCATATTGTATGCTATTTTCAGTCAGCGCATAACCTAATCACATTGTTATGTAAGTTTAACAACCATTGAATCACAAATAAACATTTATCAAGTCAACCTATTTAAGTCCAGATCAAATTTTAAAATATGTCGGTGTACTGACAACTTTATCGGGTATTTATCGAGTCTAAGACTCTATACAGTAGTTCAATATCCATTTAGATAACTTAAACACCAGTCACATTATTTTTCATGGCCTTATAATAATTTTTAAATAATTATTACAATTTATCATAATTTTTGAAATATCGAAATCATTATTAAATGATTTAAATATTAAATAATTCTATTATCATTAATATTAAACTATTAATGAAACCATTGCCAAAATATTAAGTTATTTAAAATAACTTAAAATATTTTTAAAGCTTTTATATTACCTTTAGATGATTTTTAAAACAATAAAATCATTTTCTAAACTATTTATTTAATATAATCATTAAATAAATTAAAATTATTAATAAAATCTACCTTTAAATATTAAAAGTTATATTTTATAACTTAAAATATTTTTATAACACTTAAATAATTTTTATACTATTTATAAATCATTAATTCTTGTTTTTCCATAATTTATTTAATATATTTATTAAATAAAATAATTATCATTAATATTAATTTATTAATAAAATTCATCACATAATATTAAAAGTTATTAAAAATAACTTAAAATATTTTTTTATATCATATTATATTTTTAAATGATTTTTCATGTATTAAAATAATATTTAAATAATTTATTTAATATTATAATTAAATAAATTAAATACCTTTAATATTCCAAAAATAGTAAATATTTATGAAATATATTCAAAATTAATAAAATATAATTTTTTGACTTTAAAATAATTTTTAATAATTTATTTTACATTTTTAATAATTAAAAACTAATTTTCTATAATTATTTAATAAAAATAATAATTTTATAAATAAAGTGTCGCTGAAGACTGCCTATAGCGACAGTACCGTCGCTATAGGTGTTCTTCATGTTCTTGATAAAACCCAGATCTGCAAAGACAGTGACCGAGGGAACCTGTTTGACCAGGTTTAATTTAGTGTGTAATGTGTTTCTAGGCAAGTTGTTGATTAGATCGTGTAGAGCTAATGCAAGACTACAAGATCCAACAACAAACATGCTCGTACAACACATAACCAAAGAGATCTGAGCCATCAAAGTAGCTGTCAGAGGCTGTTCTTCATTTTCTGGATTACCCATAAATGTAGAACAGTTCGACTAGCCACTTTAGGGCTTCCACAACTTGCTAATCTTGTGTTCATTTTGTGATCTAAGAGTTATAGTGTCTAGCCAACATGTCAAGGAAGAGATCCATCACAAAACATAAACAAAACAACAACAGAATGACAAGATCCATGCTGGTCAAACCCTGTCAAAGATCACGTTCTTGAGTTTTCTGGGTTACCCAGAAACTCAGTTCGTGATCATCTGCCCTACTTTGACCAGCCACTGACTTCCATCCATATGATGTTTAGGAGATTTTAAGGCATAAACATGTAGTAAAAATATCAAACTATAGACTAGATACAACAACAAACATAAATCAACCAACACAAGAAAGATCCTGTAGATTAAATATGTTGTCAGGCCCTTTCTGGGCAGTTTCTAGGTTACCCAAAAATGGCAAGTCATGGCCGGTCAACGTGGTTTAACCACGATTATCTTACAAATTATGTAAGACCCCGAATTTTATGAAATAAAAGTATTAAATTTTTCTTATAATAACTATTTAGTAAATGGTTAAATTGATAAATGTTAAAGTTAAGGGTGATATATAAATTTTTTTTTTGAAATACACAAGTGGTTATAAAATATTCATTGTTGTCGGGGAATATTCGTTTGATCGTGGAATATTCTTACTGTCGGGGAATATTCATACGACGGCGCAGCCTTTTGTGGGTCCCATAACAGAAAGCGATTGGATGAAGAAAACGACAAGAGTAAGTTGTTTATAAATAACGGCGTAGTTGTTACCGTTAACACTGTTGGAATACCCGGTGGTTAAAACACAGTAATACGCGTTGTTGCACAGTTGCATACGGTATTGCACCAATTATTAATTTTTACGTAAGAAGGCACTACTCAATAATTGTTACAGTAATTACTGTTCAATATTTTATTTTATTGATTTAATAATTGCTACGTTAAAATTTTATATTATTGGTGTTCAATAATTGTTACTGCACAGTATTTCCCATTATCAGATCGATAATTCATATTATTTGAATAATATTATTAGATAATATTATTGGCAAGGTCTAGAAAGTTCTGTCTAAGGAGAGGTTTGGTCACCTAATTGCGCGCCAGTAAGGAAAAATTCTTATTGGAAAGCCCCCTCTTTCCTGAGAACGGCCTGGTTGTCATAATTGTGATTCTGTAATATTATTTGTGAATAATTAATTATTGATTCATATGATAAGGAAATATTTATTTTATGTGGATATAAATGAGGGATATATTTTTGTGGTTAAAAATGAAGGAGTTAATGTTGAGGTTTTTATCAGTATTTTTGTCGGAATGGAGGTATTAAAAATCAGGGTTTTTGAGATATTTTGCGGGGGTTATAATTTTTAATCCGACCGTTGGATCGTGGTAATTTTTGGATATGTTATACATATATAAGTTGAGTATATGTCCACAAATTTTGAACCGTTAAAAATGAACGTATGATTTATTATGAATTTTACGAGATGACTGGTTCAGAAATTGTTGAATTTTCGGAGTTTATCATTTTGATGGAAAATTCTAAAATTGGTGGGCCCTACTCTTAGTTGGTGAAGAAATGTGCTGAGATTTTTATTCAAATGTGGTGGGTGGGAATAGTAGCAGGTAAAGCCATCAGGTTGCAAGTTAAGTCTGCTTCGGCGTGCTAACATTTTCCTATAAATAGAGGGCTAAGTTAGAATTGAAAATCACACCAGAAACATAAGCTTTCTCTCTTTCTCTCTCTATATTATGAAGCATAGTTTGTGAGTATTTAGATACTTTGAGAGTTGCTATTCAGTGCAAGTTTCTTTCGGCTTTGCATTCCAGTCAGAATTACTGCACTTTTGAGGTAAGAGATAGTAAGGGATATTAAGGGGTGCTATATTCTTCATAATGATGTTATTCTTTTAATATCATTATACTGAAATATTGGTATGGATTTTATTGTAGAATTTCTACCTTTTGAGTCGGGATTACTATTCACGTATACGGCACTATTCACGTATACGGCACTATTCATGTATATGACACTATTTACGTATATGATATTATTTACGTATACGGTACTATGTACGAATACGGAGTACTATTCATGAGTTACTATTTATGAGTTACTATTCACGAGTTACTATTTATGAGTTACTATTCACGAGTTACTATTCACGGGTACTATTCACGACAAAAATTGGTTTCTTTTTCTGACCAAATTATCGTTGATTTATGATTGTTGCTCTCGAAAATAAATGCAGTTGTTGATCATATTGTTTTTATTATCATATATAATATTTTTATAACCCTGATGTTGAATTTCTCTTTCACGTGAGTGTAAAGATGGGTAAATTATTGGTATGATCGTGACTGAGAAATATCTTTGGCCTGTAGTGTAAAGATGAATTGTTAACTGGTATGATCATGACCATTGAATTTATAATTGAATATCTTTAGCTTAAGTATAAAAATGAATTGATTAACATGGTTATAATTATGGTGTATATAAATTCTGAAATGATTATATATTTCTTTGAGATATGAATATATTTGGCCTGTAGTGCAAATATGAACTGTTGAGGAATATCTTTGGCCTGTAGTGCAAAGATGAATTGTTGATGAATATCTTTGGCCCTAGTGTAAAGATGACCTGTTGTTGAATATCTTTGGCCAGTGCAAAGATGAACTGTTGACGAATATCGTTGGCCTGTAGTGCATAGATGAATTTATTAGTATGATTATGAACATGAACTGTGATTTGGTATAACCATGATGTTTGATGTTTCAGGTGATACAAATTATCTTTGTCCTTGATGAGAAAAGGAATTTAGAACTACAATTACGATTATGAGTTATACACGTGATTGTGGACAGGAATTGTTGATTGATGTTACAGGGATAAAACATTGTTGGTGGACTTTTAACGTGGAGAAGATAATAGACTTTATAGTCTATTTGACTCTTCTAATGGATTGCTCGTTCCGCTGCAACTATGGTTGAGAAGTTTTATCATCTACCATATGTTCTAAATCTCTGATTTATTTCTGTTGAAGGCAATTGATAACTTATTTATCTTTAGTCATGATATTCTTTACTGGGCTAGTTGTGCTCACCCTTCTGTTTCACAATTCCTTTCAGGTAATAAGAGTGTAGCTGGGTCGAGCGGGGGTAACAAGAGAATAGAACGGTGGTCATCATTTAGTAGTTATATTTGGTGAATAAATTAGGGTGAAGCGAACCCAACGTTGGAAGGGTATTTTTCCACTATCATACCAGATGTCTAATGACATACAACCTCGTGTCATCATAAGACAGGATTGTGCACATCCACTTGTCGAGTATATCTACGAGCACTACCTATATAATCTTGGTGTTTGTTTGAAGTATAATTCTCAGTTAGAGACAGTGGAGATAATGATATGTCAAGAGAAGACTCACCATTGAGAAGAATATGATAGTAAACTTCTCGTTTTTCTTTGGGGTCTATTGGGTCAACCAAGGATAATTCTGTGGCCATATGATATCTATCATAACCTAGAAGCATGGCCTCCCATATACGAGGGTTTCCTTGAGCACTTCCCAAAGATTCTAATTTCTAAAAACAGTTTTTGACTATACCTTTATGTAAGGTATCATTGTGACGTGATATCCAAGGTTGGGACATGAGTCACAGTTGGTATATATTTGTACCCAAACTCATAGCATATATGTTGTTGTATTTTGCACGACAATTGTTGTAATAAAGTTGTAGTTATTTTCTGTACCATGTATTTGGCGACTCAGAATAGGTTGGATGGAATGGACCTATTTTGGGGTCGTCACATTTGGTATCAGAGCTTAGGGATATGATCTCTGGCGGAGATCGGGGAATAGGACTAGGAGGGGAGAGACGAGTAAATCCTTCGCTAGTGTGTCCTACCTAAGCTTATTTGTTAGTCAGTCATGATATCGGGATATTATGTGATATGTTAATTTGTTCAATTAACATTTGTTTTGAAGCTGTATTCTAGAATGATATATGAAATACAGGAGATGAGCAATGAAGAAATTATGATGACAGGAAAGATGGAATCTGAAATGAAAGCAAGGTATTCTCAACTCTTTAAAATACCAGGTACGTAAATTTCGAGGACGAAATTTCATAAGGAGGGCAGATTGTAAGACCCCGAATTTTATGAAATAAAAGTATTCAATTTTTCTTATAATTACTATTTAGTAAATGGTTAAATTGATAAATGTTAAAGTTAAGGGTGATATATGAATTTTTTTTTTCGAAATACATAAGTGGTTATAAAATATTCATTGTTGTCGGGGAATATTCGTTTGATCGTGGAATATTCTTACTGTCGGGGAATATTCATACGACGGCGCAGCCTTTTGTGGGTCCCACAACGGAAAGCGATTGGATGAAGAAAACGACAAGAGTAAGTTGTTTATAAATAACGGCGTAGTTGTTACCGTTAACACTGTTGGAATACCCGGTGGTTAAAACACAGTAATACGCGTTGTTGCACAGTAGCTTACGGTATTCCACCAATTATTAATTTTTACGTAAGAAGGCACTACTCAATAATTGTTACAGTAATTACTGTTCAATATTTTATTTTATTGATTCAATAATTGCTACGTTGAAATTTTATATTATTGTTGTTCAATAATTGTTACTGCACAGTATTTCCCATTATCAGATCAATAATTCATATTATTTGAATAATATTATTAGATAACATTATTGACAATATCTAGAAAGTTCTGTCTAATATTTTCTTGTCTAACAGGTTTCTGGGTTTGTTTGAGCATTGATATTGTAGTACGTATGTAATATAACAACTAAAAACTAACTTCATGGCCATACAACCTCACACGTAGAAGATCTAAGTCTCTAAAAACTTTGACAACGTTGTTCTTCATTTCTGGGTTTTTCAGAAATGAAGAACAGTTCAAGGGTGCTACTTGAGATCCTTGTATCTTTCAGTCTATGTATTGTTTGTGTGATATAATGGTTCATTCGTGTAGAGTACATATCAGAGTAGAACTCTATAGTCTTACATCAACTTAAAAACATCTCCCAAGCAAGATCTGGACAGGTTAAAGTGGTGGTCCGGGACTGTTCTTGAGAAATCTGGGTTTCCCAGATTTCATCAAGAGGCTGGTGGTCAACGATAGTTTGACCTGCTACAACTTTGATCCAGTGCATGATCTGGAAGTACTAAAGGCATTTATGGGTAGTCTACATGTCAGTCTACATACATATAACAAAAACATGGCCGGATCACTTCACAGAAAGAAGATCAGAGACCACCAAAAGGTTGTCAGATGCTTCTGAAATTCTGGGCTGCCCAGAAAGCGTTTTTCTGCGAACGGTCAACTGGTTTTGAGCACGTATAACTTCTAATCTACACATGATCTGAACCTATTTCCAGTTCCAGATCATAGTCCACATGACATACTACAGATCTATAACTTAAAAAAACACAAATCAAACACAGAGAAGGATTTGCAGGCCCTAACATTAGCTTGTCAGGCCATATTTCTAACTTTTCTCATATTTCAAAATTATCAAATCCGAGAATTTTAATGTTATGGATCTGGGATTTAACAATCCAGATCACTAAAAGACACCTTATTACACATCTTTAACCAATCAATTACAACTTTAATCATCAAATCAAAAGATTTTAAAAATTAGGGTTCTTATACCTTGCTAATGCTTGATCTTGATTATGATCTTAGTGATCTGCTCTTGGTAAGTTGGGATATGATCATGGCTCATCTTATCACTCTCTCTCACTCTAAAATTTCGAAATGGATTAGAGAGAAAAGGTTGGCAAGAATGAAAAATAAAGTAAAGCTTTTCTTTCTCTTTAATCTATATAATATATATGATTCAATGTATTTGCTAGCAAGTTGTGGCTGATTTTGGACACATAACTAGGGCTAGGAGTAGGTTTGTTCACCCACCCAATTTAGGTCAAGATCTATACACCAACTCATTAAAGAATTGCTAGAAGGGTAAAATGGTCATTTCCATACCTGTAACGCCCCGAAATCCGATCTACCTTCACACCCGGACTCCGTGCGTCACGGTCCCATTTCTTACCAATCATACGTCATTATATAGCTAAATATAATGACATACATTCTCAAATCCCAGGTTTTAGAAACCTTAAAACCTCTTTCATTACAAATAATGATAATTACATTATTCTTTACATCTTGCACAAGTGACTTTCATCCGCCACTAAGGATACATAAACGTTCATTAAACTACTCTATAGTTTAATTCTATCACTCTATATCACAAGTCTTCACTTGCTCTTCACGCACATTCACATACTGAATGGCACTTCGTCTGGATACCGATTAGCTTGATCTTTACGGGATCCTTAAGTTCTTTCTAAGATCGTTCGCTGAAAATGTTTTTCATTTAAAGCAAGTGTGAGCATTCAATTGTCCAGCAAGTCATAACAGTTGAACAAACAACTTCAAGAGTTTAAACATTCTTCAGAACTTCGATAACCGAATAAAGGTTATGAAGCAGCTTGAATAATAGGAATAGTCTCGATTCCTATCATTTTACAACATTCATCACATACTCTTTACACTACTTTCATTCTTCTACCTTTTTCCATACATATCCTGTCTAGCTATAATCATTAGCACAAACTTAACAATAACGGTTCATGTATAAACAGAACATACTTGTATTGAACAGTTCAATCACATAACAGTTCATCTCATACAAACACCGAAGTGTTCACATTATGGCTCAAGGCCTCATACGTTCTACCACCTTGTACAAATATCACACATTCGCACATAGACAGAACTTCTCAAGTTCAACATCTGAGAAGTTAAGAAACTAGCATTCATGTAAAATATGAATGAAGTTAGGAAACTTGCCTTATGCACAGCTACAGCTTACGCTGAACTGCTCATTTCCAAATCCCTATATAACACATAAGGAAATAACACGTACACCAATTAGTCATATACTTGACTTACGCATAGGTTTACTTAACTTTACTTCTTAAGGTTCGTGTTCTTGTAATTTAAGCTTACGCGACTAACTTTCATTACCAGTTTACGGCTTTATGACATACGGAGATGTCTTATTCATACATTTATCATCTTGGATGATTTACATTCTTGACTTCTTCTTATAACTCTCCTAGGACTTAGCACACATTGTGTCTCTCCTGGTAGTCCATATGATACTCTGAGTGGTTTCCCACAAACAACCAACAAACAAGTTCCCGTCTCATCTACACTGCCCAAACAGTGAGTTAGATCGGTTGCCAGTTTTGTATATACATTCGCTCCCTGAAGGAATTGTTTAGCCCAGCTCCCATATGTCAACCATAAAAGTTACGATTGTACCATAACCTAACTTCTCTTAACTTATCCGAACCATTAAACTATAATGTTCGTTAAGTCAACTTCTTAATCCTTATGGCTTCCTAACAACTAAATGCCATACCTCAGGATTCATTCTTTATCGTCTAAGTCATACAATCATTTGTATACTCGAAATGATCATTCAACATCAATACTATAAGGTCATAGCGTTAAACATTTTATATTAACTTATTCATACCTTACAACGTCTAGTTCATTCAACTCGGAACGTTGTCCAAGTTAAAACTACTAACTCGGCTTCTTAACGTTGTACGTTATTGTCTTCAACTCAGTTTCTTCACCGTTCACGGTTAAATCTTAGTCTTCGTTACCTTATGGTCAAACCATACACGGAGTGTAGGTTCTGCCCGTTCAATAATCGCTTACACTCAACCCTTACGTTGGTTAAAGTGTTTAACGCTTACTTCATTCCAACATTCTTTATCCGACTTACCCTCGGACTTTCATTAATCTCATTACCGTTAGCTACGGCTTTCTCACGATAAATCATATCTTCCTTACTACCTTCATCAACATCTAAGTCATACAATAATTGTATACTTAGAACATTCGTCTGACACGAATACGATTCACGAGGATCACTTACGTATTCCACGTTTACGTTGCTCATCTCTTAATCTCTCATTCAACCTTCACTCAAGGTTTTAATTGCTCTACATCGTTATCCATCCCATGAACCCCATGTTAATTATTCTTTCTTAATGTCGAAGCCATACCGTTCATTGTATGCTAAGGCCAATCGTTCATCGCAACAACGTTGCGTTCATAGCGTCTATACGCTTTACACTTATCTCCCCTTAACATGACATAACATCGGAATGTTATTCATTACCTTCATCACTCAACGTCTAAGGAGTCGCAATCATAGCAATCCCTCACGTTCGTTCATAAAGACTACGGTCCCCGGATATCGGTTACGTAATCTAGCGCTTACATTCTCTATCTTTTAATCTCTTTTAATCTTTTCGTTCAACCTTTAATAAAGGTTTAGAACACTTGATTAAGTGTTACATTACGTGGACTAGATGTTCATAATTCTTTCCTTCACATCTCACAGTAATTGAGAAATAAAAATCTCATTTCTGGGCATTGACCTGCACCGGCGTTGCGGCGCCATGCCCCTTCCTTTCTCTCGCGCTGCGGCGCAACCTACGTCTCTCTCTTCCCTTTTTGGTTTGGCGCTGTGATGCCAAGTCCTTTGTTACCATCCGCGTTGCGGCGCCACTCTGCAGAAGTTTATGGCCGAGCTCGCGCTGCGACGCCACTTCTCGAAATCTATACGGCGCTGCGGCGCCGAGACAAAACCCTAGAAAATTTTTCTAAGTCTTACACCAAGTTTGAGACGCGTACTTCCTGATCTCATAACTTCTTTGTTATAACTCGGAACGAGGCTGTTACAAATCCATTCTCTTCCTTATCTTACGTACTTCGATACCCCTCAGACAGAACTTCGTTCGGAATCCGTTAACGTGCCATTCGATTGGCTTAATCTTCACCCTCTAGTCATTTTTACGCTTTTAACGTTCTTCGCTCGTTCGTCCGTAATTCGATCATCCGAACTCGGAACTCGTTCGTTCTTGAGTCTACGACTCACGTTTTCTACATTCTCTTACTTTCTTATGAAACCCTACACGTTCGGGTCCATTTACTAACTTTCCAATTCTCATTCGTCTTTTACGAAATTTCGCCATAACTTCGTTATAGATACGTTTTAATCTGTTCTTCATGAACGTTTCTACCGATCCTAACCAAGCAATATTCAACTAACTTATACGCGATGGTTTTAAGCTTGTCCATCAATAACAATTATCCTACGATGGTTTTAAACTTGTCCATCAACAACAATTATCCTACGATGGTTTTAAATTTGTCCATCAACAACGTTCTTCCTGTTCTTCGTTCGTTCTTCGTTTTAATCGATATTTTGGATTACGATTCTACTTTTTCTTGGAATTTGATGTTATAGAACACCATTCCTTACTTAATTCATCTACTCGTTCATAATATTCGTTCGGATCGCTCAACATCCTCATGAATCTTATACTTCCTTAAGAAATTTATAAAATAAACTTCTAACTCTTATTTCTTCATTTTCTCATGATTTAAACCATATGAAATCATTCCTAACTTCTTTTACTTCCTATTCTCCTTAAGATATGTTTTAAACATAGAAAACTTAAAGAAAAAATATTAGAAGAACTAGGGTTCGGATTACCGTTCTTCTTTAATCTTCTTCCGTTATACAAAGCCGGCGATTTGCGAGCTTTTCTATTTCACGATCACTTTTGATTCGAGCCTTCATGCTCAATCTCTTCCTTCTCCCTCTTCATCCGAGCTCTCTCTCTCTCTCAAGTTATAGGATTTTCAAAATCCTAAAAAATGAAATCTAGCTTCCTATTTATAGAAAACCAAAGCATAGGGCAAATTGGTCATTTCGCCCCCACCTCCTTACTATTCCCACCTCCTTCAACACTTAGCCACCAAGTAAACTTGGCCTCCACCCTTACTTGGTGGCCAAATGGCCGGCCCACATGCCCATGGGTCATCCCATGGGTTGCCCTAATGGTTCTTACCCATCCGTTTACCCATCGGTTCGATCCGCGGTTTCTTTTCTTGGTTTGGGCGTTAACCCTAATTCTTATTGGGCTTAACTTCACAAAGCATTGGACTTGACATAATCCAAGTCCAATTAGATTCTACAAAGTCCATGAACTCAAAGTCCATTAAGACTGATCGTATTCTACGCATTCCATTCTCGTATTTTCGTATTCTCTTCGTATATCATTCGTACAATATTCGTATTATACGTCGTACTAATCTTCGTACTATACTCATATAATAACTAGTATTATACTCGTATCTCTCACGCATAATAACCCTAGTTATTATACGTACTCATTAAAATTCTCGGAAATTACTTTTTGCTAACCCTTAGGTTTTACGTCCGTTGGCGAAAACTTCGTTTTTGTCATAACTGAAATATTATTGAATATTTCATCACGTCTCAACATTTTACGTAATCGTTAACTTCTCGGAATTTCAAAATAAAACTCCGAGCAGAAACTGATGAATAGTGCCTATTTCGTCTTTTTCCCCGAAAAATATTTTGTTACCGGAAAACTTTCATTTTCTTCTTGAAAATTCGTACTCATTTAATCTAGCTCGTAGCCAGAATACTCCTGACTTATAATCATTCTAGGTTATAGAACGATTAATAAACACTTAGCACAGAATAGTATTAATAAAAATTCATTTTATTAATAAATAATTCTTTAAATCTAAATTCTGGATAATCCAAAATTCCAGGTTGTTACAATACCATTTTATTTCTAGAATTGTCATTTGTTGCAAACCCTTAGGGTTTGGGTTTGGGTTTGGGTTTGGGTTAGGGTTTAGGATTTGAAACCCTTAGGGTTTAGCAAATTTGATTTTCTAAAATTTCCATTTTAGGTTTTAAAAATAGAAATTTAATATTTCTAAATTATAATTAGAATTTTCTAATTCTGTTAAAATTTCTTAATCATAATTTAAATCTTGCTAATTAGGATTAGTATTTTCTAATTAAAATTGTTAATTAAGCAATTAGGGTCAAAATTAGTCATTAGAGTTTATAAACCACTAATAAGGGTTTCTAATAGAAAAATAATTTTCAAATTTAGAAATTAGATTTCGTAATTAGATTAAGGTTTTCTAATTACTAATAACTTGAAAATTAGGATTAATATTTCCTAATTAACATTATAACTATTTAATTAACAATTAGGTTTTCCCTAATTATAAATTAGGGTTCCTAAACTAGAAATTAGCATTTTAAATTTTGAAATTAGGGTTTTCTAACCACTTTGTTAAGATTAACCCTAATTAATCTTATAATTATTTACACTTACGCCATTAAATTCCCAATTTAGGGTTTCCAACTTCCAAATTAGGGTTTCATATTCTCGGAACCGAAATTAGGGTTTCAGAACCGGTTTTAGGGTTTCTTGTAATTCGCTAGAGTCTTCTAACCGAACGTTGACGTTCTTAATATATACCTAGGGTTTGTTATAGATATCGTTTATCGGGTCAACCCTTGACCCTTAACCACATACTGTATACATATACACAGAATATATTCACTTATTCCCTTAATCCTGAATAATTCACCTAAATCCTTCACAAAATTTTGAAATCCTCAAAATTCCATCTCAAAAATATCAAACGCATACACTTATTTTTTGTCTAGGTTCTAATTTTGAACTTTAAATCAATTAATAAAAATTTAAAAAAAATTCAAATTCTCGGGTTGTCACATGCAGCACAAAGCAAACTTTAATACAGCAACACAGACCCAAACATACATCTTCCCTAGCCCAAATAGTGGAATGGCAACCAATTAGTAGCAGCCAGCATTAGCCACACGACAGAAACGCTATCAAGCACAAACCGCCAAGACAAGCACAACATGTAATTCAACTAGAACAAACTGGTGCAGCACAACCCAACAAACATACCAAACAGGTTTAGTGTTAGCAGCACCAACAGAAATCCCATAAGGCCTAAAATCAGTGCAGTAAATGTTAGACCATCGTGTAATTCAACTAGAACGAACAGGTGCAGCACAACCCAACAGACAGTAGCACCAGCAGAAATCACATAAGGCCTAAAATCAGAGCAGCAACTGCCAGACAACCACAGTGGTTCGACTACAGCTGCTCGAAAAACTGCAGCAGCAGACAGATAGCAGGCAGCCAGCAGAATCGAGCATAACCTCACAGCAGAAACTGAAGCAGCACAGAGAAGCATCTGTTAGCAACACAGCAGAAATTGTAGCAGCTAGCAGAACCAATCATAACCTCATAGCAGCAAAGAACCTAGCAGCTGCAGCTGCATCACAAAGCAGCTGCACTAAAGCAACCGAAACCGAAACCTAAACCTCTATGTCAACATAGCAACTGAACTGAATATAGCAACTGAACCCAACTCAGCAGCAGAAGCAGTAAAAGAAGTAATAACATTGCAGACACTTAGCAGTTCCTGCAACATTAAATAACCAGATTCCAAGCAAAACCCATCTCTTCCAAGCATATACAATTACAAATAGTTACAATAATAAGAATACAACATCAAGATTTCATAGAACTAAATGACTGTAACATAACCTATCATTGACCCGCTTAAATCTGAGATTAGTATGAAGACTACACTTTATCAAATTCATAATGTCTTGAACAAGGATCCGGACAAGAGTAACTTTGTTAGAGAAAATCCTAGCATTACGCTTATTCCACAATCTGTAAACTACAGCAGCAAACCCAAGATGAATAAGGCTACGATGGAAGCGAAAATTTGAGTAATGAATAAGATACTAAGTTATCAAACCCCAGCTTCTACTACAGCCTCTCCAACCACAGCGTCTAAGAACATAGAGAAGAACACGGAAAGAGTAGTTACAGTGAAAAAACAAGTGATCAAATGCTTCCAACTCAGTGGAACACAACACACAGAAAGGGTTAACCTGTAACCCATAACTAGACAGTCTATCCAAAGTACGCAACCCCTTAATGAAAAGTCAACCAAAGATTGAACGAGAACCTTGGGGTCAAAAATTTATGCCACACCAAATTGACCCAAGGCACAGTAACCCCCGTCTGCAGAATCGAGCGCCAAACAGTAGAAGCTTTAACCTCAATTGCTATAGTATCATCCCAGACCACCTGATCTAGCTTAGTGGAATCAAAATGCCAATTGAAATCAAACGCATCCCTAAACATAATGAAATCATTATGATTGGAAGAGGGTAAAAACCAGGATGAATTACGCATAATATGGCTAACAGAAGCATTGGGCCCCAGACCGGAGTTGATAATCAAAGAGGAGTGGACTGATGAGGCCAAAGGGACTCCATCAAGCCATGGGTCAAACCAAAGACTAGTATTCTCCCCATTGCCAATACGGATTTTGATGTGTTTAACTGCTAAGTGTCTTAGTTATAGCACTTTCTTCCAAATTCAAGAGCATTCATTTGGAATAGGCATACACCAAAAGTGTTTGGATTTATTGTTAGCACAAACCTAGAATGCCCACAGAGAACAGCGATTTGGATTAACAATCCTCCAAAGGTGCATTATAATCAATGCTCTATTCCAGTCCTCAAGGTGCTTAATCTCAAGTCCCCCTTCAGAATAAGGTAAAGAAATTTTACTCCAAGCACCTTCCATAAAAACCTACTCATGATAGACTTGAGATCTTTAAGCACCGCAGTCGGGAGAATAAAACGAGAAGACCAATAGGATTGGATAGAAAAAATTATGGATTTAATTAATTGCAGTCTCCCGGCATAAGAGAGAAACTTATTTGTCCAAGAAGAGATTTTGGCTTTAATCTTTGCAATAAGAGGATAGCAATCGGCAAGACTAAGCTTAGAGGTTATCAAAGGGACCACCAAAAACTTTGCAGGAAATCCACCTAATTAAAACCCTAAAGCATCAATTATGGACGCAGCCTGAGGATTAGGAACTTGTAAAAGAAAACACATGCTCTTTGAATCATTTACATAAAGACCCGATAAGGCCGAGAAGTTGTCAAGGCACTTCTTTATAATTTTAACCGAATTGATATCACCATGACAAAAAAGAATGAGATCATCTGCAAAGCACAGATGGGTAATGGATAGTAACTTAGTTTTCCAGTGGTGCATGAAGAGGGGCACGCTAGATTCCATAGATAACATAGTAGACAACACCTCCATAGCAATAACAAACAGTTGACGAGAAAAGGTCCCCTTGCCTTAACCCTTTAGCCCCTTTAAAATAGCCACAAAGGGAACCATTGACCTTAACCGAGAATAAAGTTGAGGTGATTCAAGCCTTAATCCAAAACACAAATTTAGGAGGAAATTTGAGGAGTCTAAAGGCTGCCAACAAGAAATCCCATGAGACGGAGTCAAAAGCTTTGATGAGGTCAATTTTCATAGCACAACGAGCCGGACCAAAAGGCATATCCCCAATCTCATGTTAAACCAAACTAAACATGTAAAGCAACTTTGAATCCACATTCCATACTCATTTGTATACACAACTAGGCCACATACACATGCTAACAAGATCAGAAATCAAAGGCATAAGGTTTATCAAGTTTGGTTTTTGACTTCTAAATTTTTTTCAAAATGCTACTAAACCAAGCTTTACGTAAACTAAATCAACTCATGTCATGCAAAGGAAACTTGATTCATATGTAATACCTATTTATATTCATGTTAATGTCAACCAAACATGTGACAACCCGAATTTTTATAAGTTATTAAAATAAGAATTTAATAATTAGAATTCTTATTATGAGATGTATATATTTTGAATTACGTGTTTTGGTGTGAAGAAATTAAATTTTTATGAGATTTAATAGTTGATTAAACTATTAAAGGAAATAAAAGAAATTAGTCATGATAAGGAAATTGGTGGCAATGGAAATTAACCCTATAAATATTGGGCAATTTAAATAAAGTTAAAACTATATTATGGAATAATATTGTTTGAATATTAAAACCTTACTTGGTAGTGGTGTTGTAGTAAAGTGGATAAAAGAGTTAATTCACTTAATTAAAATAATGAGTTAATATACAAGTTTTGCTAATTAAATTTGGTATTGTTAATATATATTACATGTTATGGTAATATATGAAAATGTTTAGTATCTTGAATGATGTTAATAAAATATAAATTGATGGTGAGAGAAGAAAAACCAATATACCTATAAATAATTATTGGTTAGATATTAATAAATTGAATTAATATTTAAGTAGTGATTAGATGTATGGATTAAATAAATGGTATTGAGATAATTTATGCGAGGAAAGGAATTAAATAATTATATATTATAATTGTAAGATTCATTTGAGTTAATTAAAATAATTAATGGAATAAATATTAATTATTTTAATGGAAAGGTTTATTTTAAGTTGAGGTGTTATGAATATAATTTCGTAATGTATGGAGTAATAGTTATGCATACTATAATTGTATAATTATTCAATGTAGCTAGCTAAATAATTTAGCAATAAAGTGTAGTGTGACATAGGTATCATATAGTAAAAGGAATATTAAAATAAACAAGAAGAGAGTCTAATGGAGTTAGCCAAACAAGGCTTAGAGACTTTCCATATTTTTAATGGCTGGAGACTTTTCTTTTGTATAACCGATAACTTAACTCACGTATTCTTTATTCATACGCTTATTTTGCTTAAGCTGAGAAAAGGAGAGTTTGGTGAGGGAGGGAATTCTCCGTAAGTTAGAGAAAGAAAGTTGGAGAATCAAGGAAGAAAAGAAGGATTAGTCAAGCAATTTTTATCCTCTATCAAGGCTAAAGAAGATTCAAGGTAATAATCAATTCTAAAACCTCAAACCTCTATTCTTGAGTTTTCTATAGAAGTTATTTGGTTATATGATTTGATAATTTGTTGAATAAATATATTTATGGGTTGGTATAACCCATTTTATAACATCTAAAAGTCGTTTTTAGGGTGATCAAGTTCATAAAAGTATGATTAAACAAGAAGACATTGAGTTTTATAGATATATGTGCATTAGGGCTTGTTTTGGAATCAAAAATTGATGATGAATTCATGATATAATCTGAAATTGATTATAGATGTTAGTGTGATGAAAAACAAAAAAAAACCCAAGTTGAACGAGTCAAAACGGATGTACAACGAATTCGTAGTGAATGAATTCGCTAATATGTTTAAAACATGAAAAATTAGCATGAACACTGAATTGGAACCCTTAAAATGAATTATTAATGTTTTTGAAGTGTTATAATTATTATGTAGAAGTGTAGTTCAGTGTTTCACGAGTTTATAGAGTCGAAAACCAACTAATTCTGACTTAAAATGAAGAAGTTATGACGGTTCGAAGTAAAAACATTATAAAATCTGTAATCTGGGCAAAGCCAAGCGCGGGCGCGCTGCCTAGGAGTGCAGATGCACGGCTGGGCACTGATAGATGGCGGGGTCATGCTGGGGTTGTGAAGGAAATGGGCGCGGCCGCGCCCATAGTGTGTCATGTGTGACTGTTTTGACCTATTTTGGTAAAACAGACATAACGTTTTCATACGAACTCCGATTGAGGGTATTCAACATGATCCAGAACGAGGACAAATAGGCCTACAACTTTTATTCTTAAAGTTTTTCAATTGGAGGTTCTTATAAAGGGTCAAAATTTCCATCTTTAGGACTATTGTGTTTTCAAAGGCAATCGGAGGGCGTCGGGCATGCACGTATGCAAGTGTAGTGCTTCTGACGATAAAAGATGTTGTTCTAAGTTATAAAATATGAATGTTACTAAATATAATGATGCTTAACATTAATAAATAATGTATTAGATAAGTTATATAAGCATACTAAGTACACACAAGAGAGACAAATCGGGCGTGTGACGAATGAACGTCGAAACGCCGTGCCAAGTGTTAATGAACTTAAAAAGTGTTTCAATTCAATTGAAATTAATATTATAAAATATGGAATAGGGTTAATATAAAACTAATAATGATTCCTAGCAAGACTTAAGCACTTGAATGAACTTCGAGTATGAAATATAGTGAGGTGTAAGTCGAAAGTTAACACAATCAAATTGAACATTGTGTATTGATAATAGGAAGGGTTATGAGATATAGAGTAAAGTTTACATTACAACTATTATGAATTGCTATGTGACTAATAGTTGATGTGCATGATTATATAATTGTGTAGGGCACGTGAAGTGCAGATAGCTTTAAGCTGTTAAACTATTATTGGTAAAAAACGATCAAGGCAAGTCTTTCAGTTCCTATTTGCTATGTGACTTGTTGATGAACTATTTTAAATCTTTATTATAAAAAGCATGATGTGTTATATAGGTTGAAAGTATGAAACATTAAAGTCAATTTATGACTACGTTAATTGAGTAAAGAATGTCAATTGAGTAAGGATCTCAATCTTATTACTTGTTATGTGGACTAAAGCATGTATGAAATGTTAGCATAATGATTATGTTGTATAATCTGAGCATGTTATTTATGTGCTATGTGATACATGAAAACTGTTAGATTTTGATTGGCTGTCGAGCTCAACCTTGCAAATAACCACTTTTGTAGGTTAAAGATTCAAGGTAAAGTTATGTACTACTTGAAAGACATGAATCAGATGTGATACTTGAAGATTTATACACTTTGGCTGAGTTATTATTATTTGAACCATATTTAAGGTTCTTAATAATGTATTAATGTTAAATTGTAAAATTATTTTGCGATGTAAACTCTTATAGTATTAAAATGATTATGAGATATTTAAATGTAAAGGTTAAAAGTTTTGGGAACGAGAATAGTTTGTAATAGAAAATTTTAATTATTCCGCAAATTTCAATGGTTGTATTATCGTTTAAGGATGTAAAATTAGAGGTTGAATGTATAGTTAACGACCGAAGTCGAGAATTAAATTATTTAAATTTTGGGGATGTTACAGTTGGTATCAAAGCTGTAGGTTATAAACCTTAGGTAAGAGTTTCCTAGGCTATAACCATAGAGAATAAAGGAGAATATAATGAAAAAATAAACTCAGATAGAGTTTAAGTGATAATAATTTTTTTTTTAAAAAAATATATGATAAGATTCGAAGAAGAATCTTGAAATATTTAAAAGATATCAATATAGATTTACCTGACTCCAGTAATAAGATGTTAAGTGTTATTAAATAGATGATGTCTACAAGATGAAGGTGATTAAAATAATAATAATGAACTCAAATAGAGTTTAATTGATGATATATTCAGAGAATGCTTATGAACCAAGTTAAGATAATATGTTTGGGTTCAAAGAAGAACCTGAAGAGTTAAAATTGAGCCAAATAATCATAAAACTACTTAATTAAAGAAGAAATAATGAGGATCGTAAAACAAAACGATCACGAGTTAAGAAAAAAAATTTAAGGGAGATGATTATAGAATAAGATCATGACGACATCTGTTTAAGTTATAAAAGAAAGATGGTATGTAATGTTTGAATAATTATAGCTTGATGCTATGAAGATAATGTACTATGATATAGTACGAGATAAACTCACGAGGAGTTATAGATAATGTGATACGAGGAATTCGTATTGAGCAAGTTAAGGGCAAGTTAAGAATAAGTTAAGAGTAAGGTAATAATAGGTGGGATTTCAATTGAAGACTTATATGGTGACTAAGTTATACAAACCTTTGTGTGGGCAGAGATTTTGTGCATGTACTTGGTTTATCACATTGATAATCATTGGAATGTCGGTGTCGCGCTATCAATGTATATGTGGTGGAAAGGTGTAAGACCCCGAATTTTATGAAATAAAAGTATTCAATTTTCTTATCATTACTATTCACTAAATGGTTAAATTGATAAAAAGGTTAAAGTTAAAGGTGATATATGTAAATATTTTAAATAAGCAAGTGGTTATAAAATACTCATTATTGTCGGGGAATATTCGTTTGGTCATGGAATATTCTTACTATTGGAGAATATTCGTACGACGGCGCAGCTATTTGTGGGCCCCATAACAGAATAACTGTTGGATGAAGAAAACGACAAGTTTGAGTTTTTATAAATAACGGCGTAATCGTTACCGTTAACACTGTTGAAATACCCGGTGGTTAAAACACAGTAATACGCATGGTTGCACAGTAGCACACGGTATTACACAGTATTTTTGAATTATTAATTCTTACGTAATAAGGAACTACTCAATAATTGTTACAGTAATTACTGTTCAATATTTTATTTTATTGATTCAATAATTGCTACGTTGATATTTTATATTATTGTTGTTTCAATAATTGTCAATGCACAATATCTCCATTATCAGATCAATAATTCATATTATTTGAATAATATTGTTAGATAGCATTATTGGCAATGCCTAAGGCAGTTCTGTCTATGGAGAGATTTGGTCACCTAATTGCGTGCCAGTAAGGAGAAATCCTTATCGAAAAGCCCCCTCTTTCCTGAGAACGACCTGGTTGTCATAATTGTGATTTTTTAATATTATTTATGAATAATTAATTTTTGATTTATATGATAAGAAAATATTTATTTTATGAGAATATAAATGATGGATTTATTTATTTTATGTGGTTATAAATGAAGGAATTAATGTTGAGGTGTTTTATCAGTATTTTGTCGGAGTGGAGGTAATAAAAAATCAAATTGGTGTTCTTAAAGCTCTATTACGTGAGTTATAATTTTAATCCGACCGTTGGATTGTTGTGATTTTTGGATATGTTATACATATATAAGTTGAGTATATGTCCACAAATTTTAAACCGTTAAAAATTAACGTATGGTTTATTATGAATTTTATGAGGTATTGAAAATCGTCCGTTTGTGGAATTCGGATATTTTCTGTTAGAAATTTAGAAAAACTTTCTTCTGCAAAGTTGTAGAGAATTCAATTTCGTATGGAATGGACATAAAATTCGTATTTTTCTTATAAAAGGGCTATTTATTATGAATTGTTGAAGTTTCAAAAATTAAATATTTTTATTAAAATTGGGTGGGACCCACTTTTATGTTTCAAAACATGTGGGCTGAAATTTTTTGTTCCAAGTTGGCTTGCTCAGTTGGTGGGTGGACATAGAAGATTGAAAAAAAAAGAAAATAATAATATTAGTTTATTATTTAGTCTCCTATGGCGTTCTAGCATTTTCCTATAAATAGGATGCTTAGTTAAAATTAAAAATCACACTAGAAACAAGTTTTTTCTCTCTCTCTCTATATTATCGAGCATATTTTGTGAGTATTTAGATACTTTGAGAATTGCTATTCGGTGTAAGTTTCCTTCGACATTACATCCGAAATTTCAGCCAGAAGTACTATTCTTTTGAGGTAAGGGATTGTAAGGGTTATTATGTTTTTCAGTTTCGTAATTTTTTCGAACCTCAAAAATTTTGGAAAAATTTAAAATGATAATTTAATGAGTTTTCTAGATTGTGACCAAAAATTGCGATTTTTGGATGCATAGATTAGGAGTTATGAATTTTATGGAAAAATACTATTTTAAAAATAAACCCTTATAACTCCTTGTGGTTAACTCTAAAATTGGTAAAATTTTTATTGGGAGTACATGTATATAACACCAGTATACTCTATAAATTTCAAAAATTTTGGACAAAAGTACAGTTTATGATAAATGTCTAAATATTCGGCAGTTTTGGCCCTATGAAAAATAGTAAATAAATTTTAAAAATTTTGAGAAAAATATATGTTCAATATGGGACTATATTATGCTAAATTCCAGAAAAGAAAATTTTTTAGGACTGATTTGGTCTTTTTCATAAAAATAGACTAGTTATGAGTAAATGAATTAAATATGTTATGTGAAGTAAAAAAATTGAAAAATAGGAATTTATGGCTTGAGAACCCTATATAAGGTATATGCAGATTTTTGATGAGGGTTTTGGTTATTGGTGATGAAATCTTATGAGTTTGACATTTTAGGATGATTAAATGCATTAATTAGTAAAGTGTAAACAATTAAAATAAATTATTTATAAGTTTAAGAAATGATTAAATATTGTGGTAATATTAATAATATTAGATTATGAGATTATTAAGTGATTTATAACATTTGGATTAAGGTGTTATGAAATTATTGATTTAAAATATTATTTAATGATTAATAATATTAGCAAATGAATTTAATGTTATTATATAATGAATAATGTTATTATCTTCGTTAAATATTTGTTAAAATATTATTTTCTGTTCAAATCGTTTTTGATATAATATTATTTTTGAATTTTACTCCACAAAGCAGTATCATGTTGACAATTTGGATATTATTGAATTTTGGATAACTTAAATTGTTAAAGTCTTTAAAATTTATCCTTTATCTCATGTGATTGATTCTTTATATCCTTGTCATGATCCTCATGCTTATATTATGATGAAAGTCATCTTTGGCCCGTAGTGCATAGATAGACTGTTGGTTATTGGTTTTACAGTTGTATGTCTTTGACATGTAGTGCAAAGAAGAACTGTTATTGAATATCTTTGGCATGTAGTGCAAAGATGACCTGTTGTTGAATATCTTTGGCTCGTAGTGCAAAGATGACTTGTTGTTGAATATCTTTGGCATGTAGTGCAAAGATGACCTGGTGTTGAATATCTTTGGCCTGCAGTGCAAAGATGATCTGTTAATGAATATCTTTGGCCGTACTACAAAGATGAATTTATTAGTATGATTATGAACAGGAACTGTGATTTGGTATAACCATGATATTTGATGTTTCAGGTAATGACAGGTGATGAAAATTATATTCGTCTTGGATGAGAAGAGGAATTTAGAACTACAATTATGATTATGAGTTATTCACATGATTGTGGTCCGAAACTGTTGATTTATGTTACAGGGATAAAACATTGTTGGTGGACTTTTAACATGGAGAAGATAATAGACTTTATGGTCTATTTGACTCTTCTAATGGATTGCTCGTTCCGCTGCAACTATGGTTGAAAAGTTTTATCATCTACCATATGTTCTAAATCTCTGATTTATTACTGACGAAGGCTATTGATAATTTATTTATCTTTAGTCATGATATTCTTTACTGGACTAGTTGTGCTCACCCTTCTGCTTCACAATTCCTTTCAGGTAATAAGAGTGTAGCTGGGTCGAGCAGGGGTAACAGAGAAATATAACGGTGGTCTCTAGCTGTGGAGGTTCTTCCTAAACAGTATAGAAAAGTGTGTTGTATTTTATACATCATTTAGTAGTTATATTTGGTGAATCAAATAGGGTGAGGTGAACCCAATGTTGGAGGGATGTTTTGCCACTATCATACAAGATGTCTAATGACCTACGACTTAGTATTATTATAAGACAGGGTTGTGCACATCCACTTTCTGAGTATATCTACGAGCACTACCTATATAACCTTGGAGTTTGGTTGAAATATAATTCACAATTGGAGGCAATGGAGATAAGTATATGTCAAGAGAAGACTCACCATTGGGAAGAACATGATAGTAATCTTCTCATTTTTCTTTGGGGTCTATTGGGTCAACCAAGGATAATTATGTGGATATATGATATCTATCATAACCTGGACGCATGGCCTCCCATGTACGAAGGTTTCCTTGAGTACTTCCTAAAGATTTTAATTTTTTAAAACAGTTATTGACTGTACCTTTATGTAAGGTGCCATTGTGATAAATACGCGTGGTTGCACAGTAGCACACGGTATTGCACAGTATTGATGAATTATTAATCCTTACGTAAGAAGGCACTACTCAATAATTGTTACAGTAATTACTGTTCAATATGTTATTTTATTGATTCAATAATTACTACGTTGATATTTTATATTATTGTTGTTTCAATAATTGTCACTGCACAGTATCTCCATTATCAAATCAATAATTCATATTATTTGAATAATATTATTAGATAGCATTATTGGCAATGTCTAAGGAAGTTCTGTCTAAGTAGAGGTTTGGTCACCTAATTGCACGCCAGTAAGGAGAAATCCTTATCAGAAAGGCCCCTCTTTCCTGTGAACGACCAGGTTGTCATAATTGTGATTCTGTAATATTATTTGTGAATAATTAATTATTGATTTATATGATAAGAAAATATTTATTTTATGTAGATGGATAGGGAAATATTTATTTTATGTGGATATAAATGAAGGAATAAATGCTGAGGTGTTTTATCAATATTTTATCGGAATAGAGGTATTAAAAATCATCCGTATGTGGATTTCAGACATTTTCTGTTTGGAATTTGAAAAAATTTTCTTCTACAAAGTTGTAAAGAATTAAATTTCCAATGGAAAGGACATGAGATTTGAATTTTTCTGATAAAAGAGCTATTTATTATGAATTATTGAAGTTTTAAAAAATAAAATATTTTTATTAAAATTATGGGTGGGACCCATTTTTGTTTTTTATGAAAACATGTGCTAGAAATTTTTTTCCAATGTGATGGGCCGATGGCTTTCCAAAATGGCATGTGTAGAAGGAAGAAAAATAATATTATTATTTTATTAATTTAGTCTCCTTTGGCGTTCTAGTATTTTTCTATAAATAGAGTGCTTAGTTAGAATTAAAAATTACACCAAAAATAAGTTTTCTCTCTCTATATTATCGAGCATATTTTGTGAGTATTTATATACTTTGAGAGTTGCTATTCAGTGCAAGTTTCCTTCGGCTTTACATCCGATATTCCGATCAGAAATACTGTTATTTTGAGGTAAGGGATGTTATTTTCTTTGTAAATGATATTATTTCCTTCAATATCATTATACCGAAATATTGATATAAATTTTATTGTGAAATTTCTACCTTTTTGTGTCGGGGTTACTATTCATATATACGGTACTATTCACGTATACGACATTATTCACGAATACGGCACTATTCACCGAAAAAAAAAATTTCTCTTCTTTGTCTAAGATGTCTATTATGATTACTATCTCTGATTGTATCCATGTTTTGATCTTTATTCTTGAATTTTACTCCACTATGGTTTATTATGGAGCATTTTTGAACTTGGATAAATTGTAGTATAAATTCCTAATATTTGTCCTTTTGTCTCGCTGGATTCGTATTTTTTAAGATATTTTTTATCATCCTCAGTCCTAAATGATGATATTACTGAATATCTTTGGCCTGTAGTGCAAAGATGAACATGTGTTTAGATGAACATGACCAACTGGTGATACAAATGAATATCTTTGGCCTGTCGTGCAAAGATGAATATTGATTCAAGATGCATATTGATTGATGTTAGAGGGATAAAATATTGATGATGGACTTTTAAATCTTAGAAGATAGTAGAATTCATTCTCTACTTGACTCTTCTAATGGATTGTTGTTTTCGCTGCAGTTGTTGATCTAAAATTTATTGTCTATTATATTTTATCATATTTTTTCCTGTTGAAGACTAATGATAATTTGTTGTATATTATCTTAGTCATAATATTCTTTACTGGGCTAGTTGAGCTCACCCTTTTCCTTTCTGTTCTATTTTTCTCAGGAGGCGAGAATATAGCGAGAACTAGTCGGGGTGTGGAGTGATGTTTCCAATCAGTTGTGTTAGCAGTCCTCACTATTTTGTAAAATAGTATTTCAATAATTGTACTGAGGACTTATTTGAGTGTGGATATTGTCTAGAAGACAATATTTGTATTTAAACTCACAGTTTATGTGTTGTCGTATTTTACGCGACAATTGTAGTAATAAAGTTATATTTATTTCTGTACCATGTATTTGGCGACTCAGAATGGGTGATGTATACCTATTTTGGGGGCGTCAAGTTGGTATCAGAGCTTCGGGATATGGTCTCTGGCAGAGATCAGGGAATAGAACTAGGAGGGGAGAGATGAGTAAATCCTTCGCTAGTGTGTCCTACCGAAGCTTATTTATTGGTCGGTCATAATATAGGGATATTATGTGATATGTTAATTTTTTTAATTAACTCTTGTTTTATGGCAGTATTTAAGAATGGTAGCTGAGAACGTTCACAATGGAGTGTATGAGACTGTGGAAACACTTTTAACCACAAACCAGAAGAACGTGCAACAAGAAGGAAATATTCCTCCTATAATCAACACTACCGAACAAACGATGCATGATGGGATGTTTAGAAGCTTTTTGCAGTTCATGCAAAATCAGACGAGGGAGACTCGTGTACAAAATACGGATAGAAATGATAGCAACGCGCGGTTTGTCACAGCCAAGCAGTTTAAAAAGTTGGGACCACCAGAATTCTTGGGAAAGCCGGATCCGATTAAGGCGGAAATGTGAGTCAAACAAATTACCAAAATATTCGAAGTCTTGGGATGCACGGAAGAATAGAAGGTTCCATTCGCCACCTTTATGTTTAGTGGTGAGGCAGATTACTGGTGGGAATCTGTAAAGCGTACCCAGCCAGCCGCACTCAACATGTCTTGGGAAAGATTTCAGAAATTGTTCAATGATAAGTACTTTCCTGAATGTATTCGTCATATGAAGGAGGTAGAGTTTATCAGACTGGAACAAAACAACATGATGGTGTCCCAATACGAGGCAAAGTTTGCAGAGTTATTCAGGTTTACACCTCATTTGGTAGAGAATGAGGAACGAATGACACGGATGTTTCTGAGAGGTCTAAAATCCGAGATTCGGCAATATCTTATCTCTCATAAATTTTTTTTATATTCAGATGTTGTAAACAGGGCTCAATTATTAGAGCGAGATAATGAGTATGTTCAACCGAGGGACCATAACCAGGGTCATACCGGTGACAGCAGTCATCGGAGCGATGATAACCAACGCGGAGGGAAAAATACAGACAAAAGCGTAAACCACTCGGGTGATAATCGTGGCCATGATAATAGGAGAGGTAAGTCAAGTGGAAATTTCAAAAAGAGGAGATTCAACAATGACGGGAAGACATCAACAGCAGCACCAGCACCAACAACAAATTCTAGGGGAGGAGAACGACTGCCAGTTAAATGCTACAGATGCGGAGAGGAGGGACACATAAGTCCAAACTATTCACAGCCTTCCAAGGTGTGTTTCAATTGTGGAAAAGACGGTCATATAGCCCGATTTGGTCCGGTAGCAAAGTCAATTCCAACTGGGACGATGGCACCAAAGGCAACTACGGACAAAACAAAGTCGGTAGTTCAAGGGAGGGTGTTTGTCGCAACTGGCCAAAACGTGAGAAACTCGAACGAGGTGATCACGGGTAAGCTAATCATAAATTCTTGTGAAGTTTATATCTTATTAGATACCGGTTCTACCCATTCTTTTATCTCCCCTGCTTGTGCTTAACGTTTAAACTTGACTCCGGATAAATTGGACTTTGACTTTTCTGTTGAGACTCCATTAGGAGAAACTTTCATTACATCTACTTTTTATATATCTTGCTTGATCCAAGTTGGTACCATCACATTACATGTCGATCTTATTTCTTTAAAGATACTTGTTTTTGATGTGATTTTAGGGATTGATTGGTTAACTACTCATCATGCCAAAATTGATTGTTTTCGTAAGGTTGTTAGTTTTCATATTCCTGACCTAACTGTTATGCGAATTCAAGCAACTAAACCACTAAAATCAATCACTGTCATATCAAGCCATAAAGCCATTCGTTTATTAAAAAACGGATGTCAAGCTTTCTTAGCCTATGTTATGGACTTGAACAAAAACACGTTAGATTTAAATAATATTTCTGTTGTTAGTGAATTTCCTGACGTATTTCCTGAAGAACTTCCTGGTCTACCCCCAGAACGTGAAGTTAAATTATTGACCTTGAACCGGGTACAAAGCCCATTTCTAAAACCCCATATCGAATGGCTCCTATTGAACTTCAGGAGTTAAAGGTCCAAATACAGGAGTTGTTAGACATCGGTTTCATTCGTCCTAGTACATCTCCTTGGGGTGCTCCTGTTTTATTCGTAAAGAAGAAGGACGGGAGTATACGACTTTGTATTGACTATCGAGAATTAAACCATGTCATCATCAAGAATAGGTATCCGCTTCCTCGCATTGATGACATGTTCGAGCAGTTACAAGGAGCACAATTCTTTTCAAAGATCGATCTTCATTCTCGATATCATCAGCCGAAGATTAAAACTAAGGATATTCCGAAGACTGCCTTCAGAACTCGGTACGGGCATTATGAATTCTTAGTCATGTCTTTTGGATTGACTAATGCTCCTGCTGCTTTCATGGATATGATGAACCGTGTGTTCAAGAAATATTTGGATCAATTTGTTGTTATCTTTATTTATGACATCTTCATCTATTCCAAAAGCCGTGAAGATCATGAGCACCATTTGAAGCTTGTACTTCAAAGGCTTCGCGATAACAAGCTATATGCCAAGCTGAAGAAATGCGAGTTCTGGCTTGAGGAAGTAGCATTCCTTGGGCACGTGTTGTCAAAATATGGAGTATCTGTTGACCCGGCGAAGATTGAAGCCATACAAAGTTGGGAGCAACCAAAGTCGGTGACTGAAGTACGTAGTTTTCTGGGCTTAGCTGGTTATTATCGGAGATTTGTGGAAGGATTTTTTCGAATCGCTACTCCGTTAAATCAGCTGACTCGGAAAGATATAAAATTCGGTTGGAGCGAAGAATTCGGCACCTGTTCTGACAATACCATCTGGTTTGGATGGATTTGTTATCTACAACGATGCTTCATGCAAAGGGTTAGGATGTGTTCCCATGCAACATAGGAAAGTCATAGCCTAAGCCTCGTGACAACTCAAAGAATATGAGAGGAATTATCCTACTCATGATCTAGAGTTGGCAGCAGTCGTTTTCGCATTGAAGATTTGGAGACACTACCTGTATGGGGAGAAAGTGGAGATTTATACGGATCATACAAGCCTCAAATATTTCTTCACCCAAAAGGAACTCAACATGCGGCAACGACGTTAGCTCGAGCTATTGAAAGATTTTGACAATAGCATTCAATATCATCCTGGAAAAGCAAACGTTGTAGCTGAAGCATTGAGTACAAGATTTTGACGCCCCCAAAATAGGTCCATTCCACCCAACCTATTCTGAGTCGCCAAATACATAGTACATAAATAACTACAACTTTATTATTACAATTGTCTTGCAAAATACGACAACAAATATGCTGTGAGTTTAAATACAAATATTGTCATCTAGACAGTATTCATACTCAAATAAGTACTCATTATACTTATTGATACACTATCTTAAAAAATAGTGAGGACTACTAAAATAACTATCTTGAACCTTCATTCCATACCCCGACTAGTACTCGCTACATTCTCGTCTCCTGAGAAGAAAAATGAAACAAAAAAGAAAAGGGTGAGCCCAACTAGCCCAGTAAAGAATATTATGACTAAGATAAAATACAACAAATTATCCTTAGTCTTCAACAGGAAAAAATCTAATAGAATACAATAGACAACAAGTTTTAGATCAACACCTGCAACAGAAACAACAATTCATTAGAAGAGTTAAGTAGAGAATGAAATCTACTATTATCTATGAATTTAAAAGTCCATCATCGATATTTTATCCCTGTAACATCAATCAATATATATATCTGGAATCAAATATTCATCTTTGCACTACAGGCCAAAGATATTCATCAGTTGCTCATGTTCATCTAAACACCTGTACATCTTTGCACTACGGGCCAAAGATATTAATCAGTCGGTCATGTTCATCTCAACACCTGTTCATCTTTGCACTACGGGCCAAAGATATTCATCAAGAAATCATTCATCTTTGCACTACAGGCCAAAGATATTCAATTATATCATCATTTAGGACTGAGGATAATGAAAAATATTTTAAAGAAAACGAATCCGGTGAAACAAAAGAACAAGTATTAAGGATTCGTACTTTAAACAATCCAAGTTCAAAAATACTTCATAAATAACCAGAGTAGAGTAAAATTTAAGAATGATCAAAACATAGATCCAATCAAAGATAGGAATCATAACAGACAATCTTGGACACAGAAAAGAAAATTTAATTTTTCTGTGAATAGTGTCGTATTCGTGAATAGTGCCGTATACGTGAATAGTAACTCCGACACTAAAAGATAGAAATTTCACAAAAAAATCATCATGCTTCGTGAATAGTACTCGTGAATAGTAACTCGTGAATAGTAACTCATGAATAGTAACTCACAAATAGTAACTCATGAATAGTAACCCCGACAAGAAAAAAGTTCTAAATTTGATAAAAAGTTCTAACCAATATTTCGGCATAATGATATTAAAGAAATAATATCATTTACGAAGAAAATAACATCATTTACCTTAGAAAGAATAGTACTTCTGACTGGAATACTGGTTATAGTGCTGAAAGAACTTGCACCGTATAACAATACTCGAAGTACTAGAGTACTCACAAAATACGCTCGATATTATAGAGAGAGAAAGAGAGAGAAAACTTTAGTTCCTGGTGTGATTTTCAATTCTAACCTAAGCACCCTATTTATAGAAAAATGCTTAGAACACAAAAGCAGAAAATTTAATATAATATATATATATATATATATATATATATATATATATATATATATATATATATAAATTTTCTATGCCCAATATTTCAGTCAAAGATCAGCCACTCAAGTAGCCCACATCACAAAAAAACGTTTTTGTAAATTAAAATATTTAAAACTTTCAAAAATCAATTATTTCGAAACTTCTGTAATTCATAATAAATAGCCCTTTTATCAGAAAATTCGAATCTCGCTATTTTTTTATAGGAAATTCAATTCTCTACAACTTTGCAAAAGAAAATTTTTTCAAATTCCAAACAAAAATTGACCGAAATCCATAAACGGTCGATTTTACATGCTATAATCAAATATCAGTCAAGAAATGGGTCCACCAACATGTTTAACATGTTTTTAGTATTTATTGTAACAAAAATACTCATCCTCCTCATTTACACATATATCCCACATTCATTGTAAAAATATCATCATTATTATATTATTAAAATATAATAATATATTTAAATGAATTATTTTATTAGAAAAAAATAAAATATTAATTTTCAACAATTGTCACATTAAAAATTTTCTCCATTTATATCCACATAAAATCAATATTTTTCTCATCATATAAATCAATAATTAATTATTCATAAATAATATTACAGAATTACAATACTGACAACCAGGCAGTTCCCAGGAAAGAGGGGGCTTTCCAATAAGGATTTCTCCTTACTGACGCGCAATTAGATGACCAAACCTCTCCTTAGACAGAACTTTCTAGACATTGCCAATAATGTTATCTAGTAATATTATTCAGATAATATGAATTATTGCTCCGATAATGAAAAATATTGTGTAGTGACAATTATTGAATAACAGTAATATAAAATATCAATGCAACAATTATTGAATCAATAAAATAAAATATTGAACAGTAATTACTGTAACAATTATTGAGTAGTGCCTTCTTACGTAAGAATCAATAATTGGTGCAATACCGTGTGCTACTGTGCAACAATGCGTATTACTGTGTTTTAACCACCGGGTATTCCAACAGTATTAACGGTAACAACTACGCTGTTATTTATAAACAACTTATACTTGTCTTCATCCAATCCCTTTCTGTTATGGGGCCCACAAAAGGCTGCGCCGTCGTACGAATATTCCCCGACAGCAAGAATATTCCACGACCAAACGAATATTCCCCGACAACAATGAATATTTTATAACCACTTGCTTATTTAAAAAATATTTGTGTATTTTACCCATAACTAACCACATTAATCAAATAAACCCTTACTATTTCAAAATAATAAATAAAGGAAATTCCATTTTATTAAAAAAAAATTCGGGGTCTTACAAACTCCCCTCCTTGTAAAATTTCGTCCACGAAATTGACGTACGTTCCTGGTGTTTCGAAAAGGTGAGGATACCTCGCTTTCATTTCCATTTCCAACTCCCAGGTCATTTTCTCAATAGCATGGATCTTCCACAAAACCTTGACTTGTGGTATGACCTTTGTGCGTAGGACATGCTCCTTCCTATCCAAGATCTTGACAGGTACCTCCTTGTACGTTAAATCTTCGGCTATTTCGTCTGGTTCTAACTCAATAACATGGTTCGGGTCGTCCACATAATTTCGTAACTTCGATACGTGAAAAACGTTATGAACACGCGACATACTTGGCGGTAAAACGAGTCTATAGGTCACAGTTCCTATTCGATCGAAAATTTCAAATGGACTAATAAATCGAAGGTTTGAGCTTTCCTCACATCGCCGATTCTCGCTTTTGGAATGACAACTTCTTGCACCTCCTTCTTCATATTCATCAGCTCCGGTGTGTAGCTTGAGCGGTTTAACTTTATCGATTAAAGTTAATTTTACTCGTATATCATCACGTGATCCATAGAGTCTTTAACTCTATCTCTATCATTTGTAAGTCATACAAAATGGGTCTTTTTGTTAAAAACATCGCACTTATAACCACATACGGCTTTCTACTTAACACGTCAGCTACCACGTTCATTTTTCCAGGATGGTATGGTCAGAACAGGTGCCAAGATGAGTCTCCTCTTGAGTTCTTCGAAGCTCTTCCCACATTCCTTGCTCCATTCAAATTTTGTATTTCTACAAGTCAGCTGAGTTAATGGAGTAGCGATTCGAGAAATTTTTTCCACGAATCTCCGATAATAACCAACTAAGCCTAGAAAGCTACGTATTTCGATTACTGACTTAGGTTGCTCTCAACTGTGACTCATATCCCAATCTTGGATAGCACGTCACAATGACACCTATCAGTTTACTACTACACAAATATGGCGTCCCCTACAGAGAGTCTACTTCGGTGTATTCCACAAAAGAAGTCACCAGATAAAGGCTCGGGTACCAAAATCTATAGTTGAATTTTTAACTCCTGAAGTTCAATAGGAGCCATTCGATATGAGATTTTAGAAATGAATTTTGTACTGGGTTCAAAGTCGATACAAAATTCAATATCACACTTTGGGAGTAAGCCAAGAAATTCTTTAGGAAATACATCAGGAAATTTACTAACAATAGAAATATCATTCAAATCTGACGTATTTTTGTTCAAGTCCATAACATGGGCTAAGAAAACTTGACATCCGTTTTTTAATAAACGAATGGCTTTATGGCTTGATATGACAGTGTTTGACTTCAATGGTTTGGTTGCTTGAATTCGAATAATAGGTTGCTTAGGAATATCAAAACTAACAACCTTACAAAAGCAATCAATTTTGGCATGATGAGTAGTTAATCAATCAATCCTTAAAATCACATTAAAAGCAAGTATCTTTAAAGAGATAAGATCAACAGGTAATGTGATGGCGCTAACTTGGATCAAACAAGATTTATAAATAGTGGATGTAACGAAAGTTTCTCCAACGGAGTTTCAACAGATAAGTCAAATTCTAATTTCTCAGAAGTCAAGTTCAAACGTTGAGCACAAGTAGGAGAGATAAAAGAATGGGTAGAACCGGTATCTAATAAGGTATAGACTTTGTAAGAATTTATAATTAACTAACATGTGCTACTTCGTTTGGGTTCCTCGCATTCTGACCAGTCACAACAAACGCTCTTCCAAGAACCGTTGACTTTGACTTTTCTAGGATAGCCTTTTGAGTCACCATCCCCGCTGGACTGGGTTTCGCTACCGTACAATCTCGAGCGATATGACCTTCTTTTCCACAATTATAACATGCCTTGAAAGGCTGTGAACAGTTTGGACTTATATGTCCCTCCTCTCCGCATTTGTAGCATCTAACTGGCGGTCGTTCTCCTACCCTAGAATTTGTTGCTGGTACTGGTGTTGCTGCCGACATCCTCCGTCATCGTTAAATCTTATTTTCTTGAAATTTCCACTTGAGTTATTTCTTCTATTATCTTGGCCATGATTACCACCGAAGTGGTTACCATTTCTGGCACGATAATTTCCTCCACGATGGTTATCCTTGTTCTGATGAATGTTGCCATCGATACGATTATCATCGAGTTGTAGGTCGTTATTCTTCGATTAAGCTGACTCATTATCGCGCTCCAATAACTGAGCCCTATTCACAACATCTGAATATAGAGAAAATTTATGAGAAATGAGATATTGACGTATGTCGGGTTTCAAACCTCTCAAAAACATCCGCGTCATACGTTCCTCATTCTCCACCAATTGAGGTGCAAACCTAGATAACTCCGCAAACTTCGCCTCGTACTAGGATACCGTCATGTTGTTCTGTTCTAGTCTAATAAACTCTACCTCCTTCATATGACGAATACTTTTAGGAAAGTACTTGTCATTGAACAATTTCTGAAACGTTTTCCAAGACATGCTGAGTGCGGCTAGCTGGGTACGCTTCACAGATTCCCACCAGTAATCTGCCTCGTTACGAAACATAAAAGTGGCGAATGGAACCTTCTGTTCCTCCGTGCATCCCAAGACATCGAATATCTTGGTAATTTGCTTGACCCACGTCTCCGCCTTAATCGGATCCGGCTTTCCCCAGAATTCTGGTGGTTCCAACTCTTTGAACTATTTGGCTGTGACAAACCGTGCGTTGCTATCATTTTCACCGGTATTTTGTACACGAGTCTCCCTCGTCTGATTTTGCATGAACTGTAAAAAGCTTCTAAAGATCCCATCGTCCATCGTCTGATTAATGGTGTTGTTCACAAGTGGAACATTATCGGCCTGTTGCACGTTCTCCTCATTGGTGAGTAAAGGTGTCTCTACGGTCTCATTTGCTCCACTGTTAACATTCTCAGTTGCCATTCTCAATTACTGCCATAAAACAAGGGTTAATTAAAAAAAATTAACATGTCACATAATACCCCTATATTATGACCGACCAACAAATAAGCTTAGGTAGGACACACTAGCGAAGGATTTACTCGTCTTTCCCCTCCTAGTTCTATTCCCCGATCTCCGCCAGAGATCATATCCCTAAGCTCTGATACAAACTGTGACGCCCCCAAAATAGGTCCATTCCACCCAACCTATTCTGAGTCGCCAAATGCATGGTACAGAAATAACTACAACTTTATTATTACAATTGTCGTGCAAAATACGACAACACATATACTGTGAGTTTAAATACAAATATTGTTATCTAGACAGTATTCATACTCAAATAAGTCCTCATTATACTTATTGATACACTATCTTACAAAATAGTGAGGACTACTAAAATAACTATCTTGAACCTTCATTCCATACCCCGACTAGTACTCGCTACATTCTCGTCTCCTGAGAAGAAAAATGGAACAAAAAGGAAAAGGGTGAGCTCACCTAGCCCAGTAAAGAATATTATGACTAAGATAATATACAAAAAATTATCCTTAGTCTTCAACAGGAAAAAATCTAATAGAATACAATAGACAACAAGTTTTAGATCAGCAACTGTAGCGGAAACAACAATTCATTAGAAGAGTTAAGTAGAGAATGAAATCTACTATTATCTATGAATTTAAAAGTCCATCATCGATATTTTATCCCTGTAACATCAATCAATATATATATCTAGAATTAAATATTCATCTTTACACTACAGGCCAAAGATATTCATCAGTTGCTCATGTTCATCTAAACACCTGTACATCTTTGCACTACGGGCCAAAAATATTAATTAGCCGGTCATATTCATCTCAACACCTGTTCATCTTTGCACTACGGGCCAAAGATATTCATCAAGAAATCATTCATCTTTGCACTACAGGCCAAAGATATTCAGTTATATCATCATTTAGGACTGAGGATGATGAAAAATATTTTAAAGAAAACGAATCCAGTGAAACAAAAGAACAAGTATTAAGGATTCGTACTTTAAACAATCCAAGTTCAAAAATACTTCATAAATAACCAGAGTGGAGTAAAATTCAAGAATGATCAAAACATAGATCCAATCAATGATAGGAATCATAACAGACAATCTTGGACACATAAAAGAAAATTTAATTTTTCTGTGAATAGTGTCGTATTCGTGAATAGTGCCGTATATGTGAATAGTCCCGTATACGTGAATAGTAACTCCGACACTAAAAGATAGAAATTTTACAAAAAAATCATCATGCTTCGTGAATAGTACTCATGAATATTAACTCGTGAATAGTAACTCATGAATAGTAACTCGTGAATAGTAATTCATGAATAGTAACTCATGAATAGTAACCCCAACATGAAAAAAGTTTCAAATTTGATAAAAAGTTCCAACCAACATTTCAGCATAATGATATTGAATAAATAATATCATTTACGAAGAAAATAACATCCCTTACCTTAGAAAGAATAATACTTCTGACTATAATACTGGATATAGTGCTGAAAGAACTTGCACCGTATAACAATAATCAAAGTACTAGAATACGCACAAAATAAGCTCGATATTATAGAGAGAGAAAGAGAGAGAAAACTTTAGTTTCTGGTGTGATTTTCAATTCTAACCTAAGCACCCTATTTATAGGAAAATGCTTAGAACACCAAAGCAGAAAATTTAATATAATATATATATATATATATATATATATATATATATATATATATATATATATATATATATATATATATATATTTTCTACGCCCAATATTTCAGTCAAAGAGCTGACTCAAGTAGCCTACATCACAAAAAAAACGTTTTTGTAAATTAAAATGTTTAAAACTTTTTAAAATCAATTATTTCGAAACTTCGGAACTTCAATAATTCATAATAAATAGCCCTTTTATCAGAAAATTTGAATCTTGAGATTTTTTATAGAAATTCAATTCTCTACAACTTTACAGAAGAAAATTTTTTCAAATTCCAAACAGAAATTGACCGAAATCCATAAACGAGCGATTTTACACGCTATAATCAAATTTCAGTCAAGAAATGGGTCCACCAACATGTTTAACATGTTTTTAGTATTTATTGTAACAAAAATACTCCTCCTCCTTATTTACTCATATATACCACATTCATTGTAAAAATATCATCATTATTATATTATTAAAATATAATAATATATTTAAATGAATTATTTTATCAGAAAAAGATAAAATATTAATTTTCAACAATTGTCACATTAAAAATTTTCTCCATCTATATCCACATAAAATCAATATTTTTCTCATCATATAAATTAATAATTAATTATTCATAAATAATATTACAGAATCACAATACTGACAACCAGGCAGTTCCCAGGAAAGAGAGGGCTTTCCAATAAGGATTTCTCCTTACTGGCGCGCAGTTAGATGACCAAACCTCTCCTTAGACAGAACTTTCTAGATATTACCAATAATGTTATCTAATAATATTATTCAGATAATATGAATTATTGCTCCGATAATAAAAAATATTGTGTAGTGATAATTATTGAATAACAGTAATATAAAATATCAATGCAACAATTATTGAATCAATAAAATAAAATATTGAACAGTAATTATTGTAACAATTATTGAGTAGTGCCATCTTACGTAAGAATCAATAATTGGCGCAATACCGTGTGCTACTGTGCAACAACGCGTATTACTGTGTTTTAACCACCGGGTATTCCAACAGTATTAACGGTAACAACTACGCTGTTATTTATAAACAACTTATACTTGTCTTCATCCAATCCCTTTCTGTTATGGGGCCCACAAAAGGCTGCGCCGTCGTACGAATATTCCCCGACAGCAAGAATATTCCACGACCAAACGAATATTTCCCGACAACAATGAATATTTTATAACCACTTGCTTATTTAAAAAATATTTGTGTATTTTACCCATAACTAACCACATTAATCAAATAAACCCTTACTATTTCAAAATAATAAATAAAGGAAATTCCATTTTATTAAAAAAGAATTTGGGGTCTTACAAAGATCGTATGCGGGTGTGAGTACGATGTTGTTAACGCAAAGACCCATTTTGTACGACTTACAAAGGATGGAGATAGAGTTAAAGGCTCCAAGTACCCACGTGAGGATATCAAACATACGAGTAGAACCGACTTTAATCAATAAAGTTAAAGTTGCTCAAGCTGCGGACCTAGGGCTGATGCGTATGAAGAAGAAAGTGCAAGAAGGTGCTATTCTAGAAGCAAAAATCGATGAAGAAGGAATACTTCGAGTCAACTCCATACTTTGCGTTCCTAACAATTCTGACTTAAAGCATAGAATCATGATGGAGGCACACAACACACCATTTGCAATCCATCCTGGGAGTACCAAAATGTATCAAGATCTTTGACATACATTTTGGTGGAACAATATGAAGAGAGAGAGATCGCGGAGTTTATCTCAAGGTGTTTAACTTGACAACGAGTAAAGACGGAGCACCAAGTGCCAAAGGGTCCATTGCAACCACTTGAGACTCCAAAATGGAAGTGGGAACACATTACTATAGATTTCGTTATGGGTCTTCCCAAGGTTTCTCAAGGCATAGATGCGATTTGGGTTATTATTGATAGATTAACCAAGTCTGCTCATTTCTTGCCTATACGGGAGACTTATTGTCTTGAACGTCTTGCTCGTATGTACGTGAATGAGATTGTGAGATTGCATGGCATGCCAATATCCATAGTTTCGGATCGTGACCCAAGATTCACTTCACGATTTTGGGTTAGCTTGCAGAAAGCTATGGGCACAGATTTACGATTCAGTTCAGCATACCATCCTCAAACGGACGGGTAATCAGAAAGGACTATTCAAACCATTGAAGATCTATTAAGACTCTGTGTCCTAAATTTCAAAGGAAGTTGGGATAAGCACTTGCCATTGGTGGAATTCTCCTACAATAATAGTTATCAAGTAAGTATAGACATGGCTCCATTTGAAGTATTGTATGGATGAAAGTGTTGCTCTCCAGTATGCTGGGACGAGGTAGGTGAAGCAACGTTGTTGGGACCAGAATTGTTACGCATGACTACGAAAAAGATCCAAACGATTCGACAACGTATACAAACGGCACAGGATCGACAAAAGAGTTATGCGGATCTTCATCGAAAGGACATAAAATTTAATATTGGGGATCATGTATTGTTACGTATTGCTCAATGGAAGGGAGTTACAAGATTTGGGAAGAGAGGAAAGCTTAATACACGATTTGTTGGTCCATTTGAGATTCTTGACCGAATAGGAAATGTGGCTTATAGACTCGCATTACCTTCAAGTATGTCTCGTGTTCATAATATTTTTCACGTATCTGTGCTTCGTAAATATGTGAAAGACCCGAACCACATTATTGAGTTAGAACCAGACGAGATAGCCAAAGATTTAACGTACGAGGAGGTACCTGTTAAGATCTTGGATAGGAAAGAGCATGTCCTACAAGCCAAGGTTATACCACAAGTTAAGGTTTTATGGAGGAACCATGCTATTGAAGAAATGACCTGGGAGTTGGAGTCAGAAATAAAAGCGAGGTATCCTCACCTTTTCAAAACACCAGGTACGTACGTCAATTTTGAGACGAAATTTCATAAGTAGGGGAGGTTGTAAGACCCCAACTTATTATAAATAAAATTGAATTTCCTCTATTCATTATCTTGAAATAATAAGGAGTTAATTTGATATAATGTTGTGGTTATGGGTGAAATATGCAAATTTTGCAAAATAAGCAAGCGGTTATAAAATATTCATTGTTATCAGGGAATATTCGTTTGGTCGTGGAATATTCTTACTGTTGGGGAATATTCGTGGCGCAGCCATTTGTGGGCCCCATAACGAAAAATGGTCGGGTGTTGAAAATGACGAGTTTGAATTTTTATAAATAATGGCGTAATTGTTACCGTTAACACTGTTGGAATACCTAGTGGTTAAAATACAGTAATACGCGTGGTTGCACAGTAGCACACGATATTGCACAGTATTGATGAATTATTGATCCTTACGTAAGAAGGCACTACTCAATAATTGTTACAGTAATTACTGTTCAATATGTTATTTTATTAATTTAATAATTACTACGTTGATATTTTATATTATTGTTGTTTCAATAATTGTCACTGCACAGTATCTCTATTATCAGATCAATAATTCATATTATTTGAATAATATTATTAGATAGCATTATTGGCACTGTCTAAGGAAGTTCTGTCTAAGGAGAGGTTTAGTCACCTAATTGCGCGCCAGTAAGGAGAAATCCTTATCGAAAAGTCCCCTCTTTCCTAGGAACGACATTGTTGTCATAATTGTGATTCTGTAATATTATTTATGAATAATTAATTATTGATTTATATGATAAGGAAATATTTACTTTTTTATGTGGATATAAATGAAGGATTTAATTTTGAGGTATTTTATCAGTATTTTGTCGAAATGGAGGTATTAAAAAATCAAAACGGTATTCTTAAAGCTCTATTGCGTGAGTTATAATTTTAATCCGGCCGTTGGATCGTTGTGATTTTTGGATATGTTATACATATATAAGTTGAGTATATGTCCACAAATTTTGAACCGTTAAAAATTAACGTATGATTTGTTATGAATTTTAAGAGGTGTTGAAAAACGTCCGTATGTGAATTTCGGACAATTTGTGTTTAGAATTTGAAAAAACTTAAAGCTACAAAGCTATAGAGAATTCAATTTCGTATGGAATGGATATCAAATTCGTATTTTTCTGATAAAAGGGCTATTTTATTATGAATTATTAAAGTTTCGGAGATTAAATATTTTTATTAAAATTATGGGTGGGACCAACTTTTGTTTTTTATGAAAACATGTGCTGGAATTTTTTTTCAAAGATGATGGGCTGATGGCTTTCCAAATGGATGGCGTAGAAAAGGAAAATAAATAATATTATTTTATTATTTAGTCTCCTTTTGCGTTCTAGCACTTTCCTATAAATAGGGTGCTTAGTTAGAATTAAAAATCATACCAGAAACAAGTTTTTTTCCTCTCTTTCTCTCTATTATCGAGTGTATTTTGTGAGTATTTAGATACTTTGAGAGTTGTTATTCAGTGCAAGTTTCTTTCGGCTTTACATCCGATATTCCGATCAGAAATATTGTTATTTTGAGGTAAGAGATGTTATTTTCTTCGTAAATGATATTATTTTCTTCAATATCATTATGCTGAAATGTTGATATAAACTTTATTGTAGAATTTTTACCTTTTTGTGTCAGGGTTACTATTCACATATACGGTATTATTCACGTATACAACACTATTCACAAATACGACACTATTCACCGAAAAATAAAATTTTTTGATCCCAGATGTCTATTATGGTTACTATCTTCGATTGTATCCATGTTTTGATCTTCATTCATGAATTTTACTCCATTATGGTTTATTATGGAGTATTTTTAAACTTGAATTATCTAAAGTACGAATATTTAATCTTTATCCTTTTATCTTATTGGATTCGTTCTCTAAAATGTTTTTCATCATCCTCAATCCTTAATGATGATACTTGATGAATATCTTTAGCCTGTAGTGCAAAGATGAATGATTAACTGATGAATATCTTTGGCCTGTAGTGCAAAGATGAACAGGAGTTGAGATGAACATGACCAACTGGTGATACAAATGCATATCTTTGGCCTGTAGTGCAAAGATCAATATTTGATTCAAGATGTATATTGATTGATGTTACAGGGATAAAATATTGATGATGGACTTTTAAATCTTAGAAGATAGTAGAATTCATTCTCTACTTGACTCTTCTAATGGATTCCTATTTCCACTGCAGTTGTTGATCTAAAACTTGTTGTCTATTATATTCTATCAGATTTTTCCCTGTTGAAGACTAATGATAATTTGTTGTATTTTATCTTAGTCATAATATTCTTTACTGGGCTAGTTGAGCTCACCCTTTTTCCTTTTCGTTCCATTTTTCTTCTTAGGATGTGAGAACATAGCAAGAACTAGCCGAAGTATGGAGTGATGGTTCTAGAAAGTTGTTTTAGCAGTCCTCACTATTTTTGTAAAATATTGTATCAATAATTATAATGAAGACTCTTTTTGTGTTTGAATATTGTCTATTAGACAATATTTGTATTTAAACTCACAATATATGTGTTGTCGTATTTTGCACGATAATTGTATTAATGAAGTTGTATTTGTTTCTGTACCATGTATTTGACGACTCAGAATGGGTGATGTATACCTATTTTGGGGGCGTCACAAAAACGATCACGAGTTAAGAAATTTTTTTTAAGGGAGATGATTATAGAATAAGATCACGACGTGATCTCTTTAAGTTATAAAAGAAAGATGGTCTGTAATGTTTGAATAATTATAGCTTGATGCTATGAAGATAATGTACTATGATATAGTACGAGATAAACTCACGATGAGTTATAGATAATGTAATACGAGAAATTCGTATTGAGTAAGTTAAGGGCAAGTTAAGAATAAGTTAAGAGTAAGGTAATGTTAGGTGGAATTTCAATTGAGGACTCATATGGTGACTAAGTTATATAAATCTTTGTATGAGCAGAGGTTTTGTGCATGTACTTGGTTTATCACATTGATAATCATTCGAATGTCAGTGTCGCGCTATCAATGTGTATGTGGTGGAAAGGTGATTCTTTTCTTATGTGTATATTTGATGGTTAGAGTTTTAAGATTAGGTTAGATGATATTTAGATTAGGTACGGTTCTTAAAACTAAGGCATATGGTAAGTTCATAACTCATAATCATATGGTATGTTTTGAACCCCTCAGCGAATGGAAGCCTATGGTTTGACTAGGAAAAGTTCCTAAACTCATATGATTATGGCAAGTTCCTGGATTTCCAAAGTGTGGTAAGTTTAATGAACTTGGGTAGAAAACAGTTATAGTATAGAGAGCATTGATGAAGTTGAAGATTAATAGAATGGTTAAGTAATGAAGTAATGGAGTAAAGATTAAAGTTGATGGATACCTGGATATTCTAAATCTACTAGCTATGCTAGACTTTCGAGATTTATTGACTTCGTGTCGATGGTTGTACTTTTAATTTTTGAAAAATATTGGATCACACTAATGAACCAAAGAATTTTTAAAACAATGTTATTATTCGTGTATCTATGTTGTTTGTTTCGGCTAGATAAAAAAATGTTTTTTTTAAATTCTCAAAATATATGTTAATTATATGTATCGAGTGATATGATAAACGATGGAGTCATCAATGCAATGGAACCTGGATGTGATCATATGATCGTCAGCCCTCTATGGTGAGATGCAGTATGACAACGTCATAATCACGATGCCATAAAAGGATTTTTGAGATTTCTTTAAGATATGAGAATATATATATATATATATATATATATATATATATATATATATATATATATATATATATATGTATATGTATATTTCGATTGATGTCTGAATTATTGCTAGAAGTCTATGCTACTTGATTCAGCTAGACGAATATTGAAAGATGTTCATGAAATTCAAGCGTTCTTTGTCAAACTATACCAAACCAAATTGTTTTGGTGTGGATTCAAATGTTAAGAAGCTGAGGTGAACAACCCTATAAAAGGGGACATGTTATCGGAGACAATGGTTCTGAAAGTAACGCATATAATCGTTACGATGTTAAGATGTAATACGTTGTGCACGACGTAGGGGTACGATAGGCTGATCACCTAGAGTACTTGCAGAAAGTGTTTTCAATCTGTGTGATTGGTAAACATTCTGTTAAAGATGGTTTACAGTGGTAATGCACTATTAAACCTAGAGAAGAGTTCAAGGTCTTTTGACCCCTCAGCATGAATTGGAATCTTTTAAATTCCTGTTATTCATATCGCTTCCCAATTATTGAGCAATTGTGGAAGATTCTTATTATTATGGAAGGTAAAAGTGGAAAGGATGGGAAAATTAAGCTAAACATAATGATTTCAAGAGAGAAATAAAATTCCAAAAAGAAGGGAAATGCGAAACTCTTAGAAAAGGAAGAGATGAGGAATACGATGATCTTAGAAAGATCCTTAGAGAAAGAATTTGATTGTAGAACCTAATGAATAAATAAATAAAATCTACTTTGATAAATGGAATGAACGAATATTAGTAAGTCAAAATTTTGAGGACGAAATTCTTAGAAGAAGGGGTGAATGTAATGTCCCGAGAGTTTGAGAATCTAGCGCATGATAATTATCCTTAGAGAAAGTTAATGAACGGGTCAAAGAATTTGTAATACTCAAATATAATCGAGCATAAGTAAAGGTTATGAAATAAAACTTATAAGAATTTATTGTGAAGAAGGGTTGGAGTGGTAATAAATAAAAGCTATATTAAGGTAATGTGTTGGAGATATTCAACGATAAATTTTGAAAAGAGATTTGGTGAAAATCGAGTAAAGGAGGTTTCGTTGATTCCGAGGATGGAATCCTTATAAGGGGGGAATGATGTGACAACCCAAATTTTTATAAGTTATTAAAATAAGAATTTAATAATTAAAATTCTTATTATGAGATGTATATATTTTGAATTATGTGTTTTGGTGTGAAGAAATTAAATTTTTATGAGATTTAATAGTTGATTAAACTATTAAAGGAAATAAAAAAAATTAGTCACGATAAGGAAATTGGTGGCAAGGGAAATTAACCTTATAAATATTGGATAATTTAAATAAAGTTGAAACTATATTATGGAATAATACTGTTTGAATATTAAAACCTTACTTGGTAGTGGTGTTGTAGTAAAGTGGATAAAAGAGTTAATTCACTTAATTAAAATAGTGAGTTAATATACGAGTTTTGCTAATTAAATTTGGTATTCTTAATATATATTACATGTCATGGTAATATATGAAAATGTTTAGTATCTTGAATGATGTTAATAAAATATAAATTGATGGTGAGAGAAGAAAAACCAATATACCTATAAATAATTATTGGTTAGAGATTAATAAATTGAATTAATATTTAAGTAGTGATTAGATGTATGGATTAAATAAATGGTATTGAGACAATTTATGCGAGGAAAGGAATTAAATAATTATATATTATAATTGTAAGATTCATTTGAGTTAATTAAAATAATTAATGGAATAAATATTAATTATTTTAATGGAAAGGTTTATTTTAATTTGAGGTGTTATGAATATAATTTCGTAATGTATGGAGTAATAGTTATGCATATTATAATTGTATAATTATTCAATGTAGCTAGCTAAATAATTTAGCAATAAAGTGTAGTGTGACATAGGTATCATATACTAAAAGGAATATTAAAATAAACAAGAAGAGAGTCTAATGGAGTTAGCCAAACAAGGCTTAGAGACTCTCCATATTTTTAACGGCTGGAGACTTTTCCTTTGTATAACTGATAACTTAACTCGCGTATTCTATATTCATACGCTCATTTTTCTGAAGCTGAGAAAATGAGAGTTTGGTGAGGGAGGGAATTCTCTGTAAGTTAGAGAAAGAAAGTTGGAGAATCAAGGAAGAAAAGAAGGATTAGTTAAGCAATTTTTATCCTCTATCAAGGCTAAAGAATATTCAAGGTAAGAATCAATTCTAAAACCTCAAACCTCTATTCTTGAGTTTTCTATAGAAGTTATTTGGTTGTATGATTTGATAAGTTGTTGAATAAATATGTTTATGGGTTGGTATAACCCATTTTATAACATCTAAAAGTGGTTTTTAGGGTGATCAAGTTCATGAAAGTATGATTAAACAAGAAGACATTGAGTTTTTGTAGATATATGTACATTAGGGCTTGGTTTGGAATCAAAAAATGATGATGAATTCATGATATAATTTGAAATTGATTATAGATATTGTTAGTATGATGAAAAACGAAAACAACCAAAGTTGAATGAGTCAAAACGGATGTAAAACGAATTCGTAGTGAATGAATTCGCTAAATATGTTTAAAACATGAAAAATTAGCATGAACACTGAATTGGAACCCTTAAATGAATTGTTAATGTTTTTAAAGTATTATAATTTTTATGTAGATGAGTAGTTCAGTGTTTCACGAGTTTATAGAATCGAAAACCAACTAATTCCAACTTAAAAGGAAGAAGTTATGAAGGTTTGAAGTAAAAATATTGCAAAATTAATAATTTGGGCGAAGCCAAGCGCGGGCGCGCTGCCCAGGAGCGCGGCTGGGCACTGCTAGATGGCGCGGGCGCACTGGGGTTGTGAAGGAAATGGGTGCGGCCGCGCCCATAGTGTGTCATGTGTGACTGTTTTGACCTATTTTAGTAAAACAGACATAACTTTTTCATACAAACTTCGATTGAGACGATTCAAGATGATACGGAACGAGGACAAATAGACTTACAACTTTTATTCTTTAAGTTTTTCAATTGGAGGTTCTTATAAGGGGTCAAAATTGCTATCTTTAGGATTGCTGTGTTTTCGGAGGCAATCGGAGGGCGTCGGGCATGCACGTATGCAAGTGTAGTGCTTCTGACGATAAAAGATGTTATTCTAAGTTATAAAACATGAATGTTAGTAAATATAATGATGCTTAACATTAATAAATGATGTATTAGATAAGTTGTATAAGCATACTAAGCACACACAAGAGAGACAAATCGGGCGTGTGACGAATGGACGTCGAAACTGTAAGACCCCAATTTTTTATAAATGAAATTGAATTTTCTCTATTTATTATTTTGAAATAGTAAGAGTTGATTTGATTAATGTGGTTAGTTATGGGTAAAATTCGCAAATATTTCAAATAAGCAAGTGGTTATAAAATATTCATTATTGTCGGGAAATATTCGTTTGGTCGTGGAATATTCTTACTATCGGGGAATATTCATACGACGGCGTAGCCATGTGTAGGCCCCATAACGGAAAGCGATTGGATGAAGAAAACGACACGTATAAGTTGTTTATAAATAACGGCGTAGTTGTTACCGTTAATACTGTTGGAATACCCGGTGGTTAAAACACAGTAGCATACGGTATTGCACCAATTATTGATTCTTACGTAAGAAGACACTATTCAATAATTATTACAGTAATTACTGTTCAATATTTTATTTTATTGATTTAATAATTGCTACGCTGATATTTTATATTATTGTTGTTTCAATAATTGTCACTACACAGTATTTTCCATTATCAGATCGATAATTCATATTATTTGAAAAATATTATTAGATAACATTATTGGCAATTTCTGGAATGTTCTATCTAAGGAGAGGTTTGGTCATCTAATTGTGCGTTAGTAAGGAGAAATCCTTATTGGAAAACCCCCTCTTTCCTAAGAACGACCTGGTTGTCAGTATTGTGATTCTGTAATATTATTTATGAATAATTAATTATTGATTTATATGATAAAGGAAAATATTCTTTTTATGTGGATATAAATGGAGAAAATTTTTTAAAGTGACAATTGTTGAAAATTGATATTTTATCTTTTCTGATAAAATAATTCATTTAAATATATTATTATATTATAATAATATAATAATGATGATATTTTTACAATGAATGTGGGATATATGAATAAATGAGGAGAAATAGTATTTTTGTTACTAAAAATATTTAAAACATATTTTTCATGTTTGTGGACCCCATTTTTTGACTGAAATTTGATTTAGCCCGTAAAATCGTCCGTATGTGGATTTCGGTCAATTTCTGTTTGGAAATTGGAAAAACTTAAACTTACAAAGTTGTAGAAAATTAAATTTCCTATGGAATGGATATAAGATTCGAAATTTTCTGATAAAAATGCTATTTATTATGAATTGTTGAAGTTCCGAAATAATTGATTTTTGGAGTTTAAAATAATTTTTTTATGAAAAATATTTTTTGTGAGATGGAAGGCCCCACTTGTGTGGTTAATGTGCTGAAATTGGATTGTCAAAGTGGGCGTAGGAAATTTATATAAATATATTAATATTTTATTAATTTTTTTGCTTTGGTGTTCTAAGCAATTTCCTATAAATAGGGTGTTTATGTTAGAATTGAAAATCACACCAGAAACTGAAGTTTTCTCTCTCTATATTATCGAGCGTATTCTTGTGAGTATTTTGATACTTTGTGTAGTGCCCCCAAATCCGGGTATCTTCCAACCCGACAAATGGTGCTATACTGTACAATCATTCATACATTCATTCAATTGAAAGTCTCAAAGAACGAGCATAACTTCTATATATTTAAAGTAATATTTACATTTCTCAGGTTTTATACCCATTACAAAGGTTCTTTGTCATAATATTAGTTACATTACAACATTAGACCTATTCTATTACAAGACAGCTTAACAATCGACCTTAGCTTTTCCTTTATTCTTTTTCGATCCTTCAGGACGTTCAGTCTTAGCTGCATTCATATGGTTCAAGCAAGAGTGAGCATAACTAGCTCATCAAGTATAACAATTCAATAACAACATGCTTGACACGTATGAATCGTATATCTTCAATAACTGAACAATAGTTATGAAGTACTATTGATAATTCAAAATAGCACTTCATCTTTCTTTTAAAATGTTTTACAATAATAACAATATTTAGTAAAACATTCACTCCGGTTAAAGACCTTGAGTGTTCATTCTTTCTTGGAAAAAGGATAACCCGGAACGAATTCCGTAAACCCGGTATTACTTACGAGCACTTCTAGGTGATCAGCCTATTGTACTCTATGTTGATCAACACTACATCCATTAAACATGTGTACGTTTAATCATTTGGCAACCTCATGCGCCTGTCGTTTTACCGACAAAACATTTGTTTAACATTTCAGTCTTCTTTTGAAAACCATATTGAGTAGTTGACAAAAGACAACAAAATTTGATAATAGATGAATGAATTACCAAGTCTAGCCAAGGGATTGGCTTTAACTTCAACATACCTTAATTCATGCAAAAGAATACATGAACCTCAAAAACTTGTTCAGATTGAACTGAGACAAGAGTGAGAATACTTGCCTTTAGCGTCTACTACCGTAATTTAACTTTATGTTTAAGTCTTTCAAGTCTCTACAATACATGATCACACAATACCTTACATTAGGTCACATATAATCAAGTATGTATATGACTATATCTTACCCTTCTTCTTAATCTAATTGTGTATTAGATTCAGTTATTATTCGCTCCAGTTTATCATTATCCTTGCATTTATATTCTACTAAGTTATCTCAACTTTTATACAACATCCTTAAGGTTTAACAAAGTTTAAACAAAGTTACATTACATTCCCTAAGTTGTGTTTACTTTCAAAACAATTAGCTTTCTTTTCTGTGTACTTAGAAACATTCATTACTATATTTGTTCTGAGACTGGCGCTGCGGCGCGAGTCCTTACTTAATGGGCTGCGCTGCGGCGCTACACTCCGGAAGATTTTCTCACTATACATGGCGCTGCGGCGCCACAAATTGTACTACGGTTCGCGTTGCGGCGAACTCTTGCAGTGTGCTCGGCTACTGTTACGCGCTGCAGCGCGACTCATTTAGCCTAGGGTTGGCGCCGCGGCGCCAACTCTGTGCACCAGAAAATAATTTCAGTTTTTAAATTTTGTGAACTTCTCGGACCATAACTTCTTCGTTATAAGTCCGAATTGGTTCGTTCAATAGCCTACGATTCACAAATTAAGTAATCTACGTATTCATGCAAGAATTTTATCTATTTGACTTCGTTTGCTAAAAATTCACCTATTGGTTCATTTTTTTAAAGGAAAACGATAAACGTTCGTGAATGTTCAACGCTCGTTTCTTCGTTCTAAGTCGGAATCCGGTCATTTTTGAGTCCACAACTCTTAAATGCCAAATATGACTTGTCTCCATTGGAAAACAACAGTTTCGAGTTCAAATACAAAATTTGACTTCTATTCCGAGAATGTCACGAATTCGACGATTATCGTCCAATCGTGCAATTTCTGGCAAATCTTCATTCTTATGATTTGTTCCACATTACCAATGAATTCCATTCATCATGTGAACATCTCAACCTACATATTACAACAACTTATTCTAATTGTTGAATTTTAGACTTATTTCTTCATGAGCTTATAACTTGTCAAATTATAAACTACTTAATATTTCATTGTTCATGATTTATGACAATTAAAGTTTCTTAATCATCATACCTTATATGTTCTCAACATATAACTTTTACTTATGTATTCATGATATATAATCATACAAGGTCTTAATTCACTTTTCTTACTAAACTCATTACAAGGTCATATTTTCATACTTAACATTCAAGGTTAACTTATAATAAGTTCATAACTTTTATAAGTTCAAATGACTTATTGCCAACTTATATGGCTTAAGTTCATGACTTATACATTCTTCTTGCTTCTTATCATTCATGTTTCTTAATCCATCTTTTCTTATCAACCTATCATGGTAGAGATAGAAGATAATGGAGAAGAAGTCTTACTCTTTTGAAGTCTTGATAAGGTAGCTTTCTCCTTCTTCTTACTTATGGAATGACTTATGTGTAGCTTATTCTCTCTAACACTTAAGCACTTTAGAAGTGTTGGATTAATTGAACAACCAACAAATGGCTTGCAAGCTCTTCTATTTATAGACTTTCCAAAGTTAGGTAGTTTGGTCATTAAATCATCCCACCTCCTTATGCACCTCCTTACTATTCATTACTTGCAAGGTACAAAACTTATCCAAAGCTTGGCCATTACTTCTATTACTTGGCAATTATCTTAACTTGGTCATTACATTACTTGGTCACCACATTAAACCATATAAATATGGTTTGCCCCATGGGTCAACCAATCCATGGATTTTAGTTTGGGCTTGGATTAATTAAATCCTTGGGCTTTATATTAACAAACCACTAGTTGATTCCTTAATTAATAATTGGGCCTCACCCTTTAATTTACTTGGACTTATAATAAATCCAAGCAATCTTTCCCAAGCCCATTACCATTTCATAATACATATAGTTTATGTATTATTCTTGCATTCTAATTCATATAGAATTTATATATATTATTTCATCCTTCATACAACCTCGTATAATACTTCGTATTATACTCATTTCCATTACTTTGTACAATACTTAAGTATCATACCCTTATTACTTATTTCTTACCACTTCGCCTTACTTAATATTATAAATTAAGTCCACGAGTGAAATATCGTCTTTTCCATAACTAGATTTTTATTACATAATCCACCTCACCTTATTATTCTATCATTACGTATTTCTCGAAAATTCAAAAATAAATCTCGAGCAATTATCGATGAATAGTATTTTTCAGAAAATTTTTCGAAAAACTTTTATTTTCGTCTTGGAAATTCAAACACTTTAATTCCTCCAGGTAGCTCAAATACTACGACATTCTAACATCAATAGAATATATAACGACAACCATCTTGATAACACATAGAATAGGATTTTATTATTATTTAATTTAATAAAATCATTTTACAATAAGATCCGAATTTCTCGGTTGTTACACTTTGAGTGTTGCTATACAGTGCAAGTTCCTTCAGCACTATATCCAGTATTCCAGTCAGAAGTACTGTCTTTTTGGAGGTAAGGGATGTTATTTTTTTAATGATATTATTTCTTTCAATATCATTATGCCGAAATATTGGTAAGATTTTTCTTGTTAAATTCTTGTCTTTTTGTGTTGGGATTACTATTCACGTATACGGTACTATTCACATATACGGCACTATTCACAAATATGGCACTATTTACAAAAAAATGAAATTTTCTCTTCTTTGTCCCGGATGTCTATTTTTGTTACTAACTTTGATTGTATCCATGTTTTGGTCTTCATTCTTGAATTTTACTCCACTATGGTTATTTATGAAGTATTTTTGAACTTAGATTGTTTAAAGTACGAATCCTTAATAATTGTTCTTTTGTTTCACTGGATTCGTTTTCTTTAAAATATTTTTCATCATTCTCAGTCCTAAATGATGATATTATTGAACATCTTTGGTCTGTAGTACAAAGATAAATGATTAACTAATGAATATATTTGGCCCGTAGTGCAAAGATGAACATGTGTTTTTAGATGAACATGACCAACTAGTGATACAAATGAATATCTTTGGCCTGTAGTGAAAAGATGAATATTTGATTCAAGATGTATATTGGTTGATGTTACATGGATAAAATATTGATGATACTTTTAAATTTTAGAAGATAGTAGAATTCATTCTCTATTTAACTCTTCTAATGGATTGTTGTTTCCGCTGCAGTTGTTGATCTAAAATTTGTTGTCAAATTCTATCAGATTTTTTCCTATTAAGGACTAACGATAATTTGTTCTATATTATCTTAGTTATAATATTCTTTACTGGGCTAGTTGAGCTCACCCTTTTCCTTTTTGTTTCATTTTTCTTCTCAGGAGGCGAGAATATAGCGAGTACTAGTCGGGGTGTGGAATGATGGTTCAAGAAGTTGTTTTAGTAGTCCTCACTATTTTGCAAAATAGTGTATCAATAATTGTAATGAGGACTTATTTGAGTGTGGATATTGTCTAGATGACAATATTTGTATTTAAACTCACAGTTTAAGTGTTGTCGTATTTTACACGACAATTGTATTAATAAAGTTATAGTTGTATCTGTACCATATATTTGGCGACTCAGAATGGGTGTGGTATACCTATTTTGGGGGCGTCACAGTTGGTATCAGAGCTTAGGGATATGATCTCTGGTGGAGATAGGGGAATAGAACTAGGAGAGGAGAGACGAGTAAATCATTCGCTAGTGTGTCTTACCTAAGCTTATTTATTGGTTGGTGAGAATATAGGGATATTATGTGATATGTTAATTTCTTTAATTAACCCTTGTTTTATGGCAGTACTTAAGAATGGCAACTGAGAATGTTAACAGTGGAGTAAATGAGACCTTGGAGACACCTTTACTCACCAATGAGGAGAACGTGCAATAGGCCGACAATGTTCCTCCTGTAAATAATATCACTGAGCAGACAATGAACGATGAGATGTTTAGAAGCTTTTTACGGTTCATGCAAAACCAGACGAAGGTGACTCCTATTCAAAATACAGGTAGAAATAATGGTAACGCACAGCTGGTCACAGCCAAGCAGTTCAAAGAGTTGGGACCACCAGAATTCTGGACAAAGTTGGATTCGATTAAGGCAGAAACGTGGGTAAAGCAAATTACCAAAATATTTGATGTCTTGGGATGCACGGAGGAACAGAAGGTTCCATTCGCCACCTTTATGTTCTGTAATGAAGCAGATTACTGGTGGAAATCTGTTAAGCGTACCCATCCAGCCGCACTCAGTATGTCTTGGGAGACATTTCAGAAACTGTTTAATGAAAAGTACTTTCCTAAAAGTGTTCGTCCTATGAAGGAGGTAGAGTTTATTAGACTGGAATAGAACAACATGTCGGTGTCCCAGTACGAGGCGAAGTTCGCAGAGTTATCCAGGTTTGCACCTCATTTGGGGGAGAACAAGGAACGTATGACGTGGATGTTCCTGAGAGGTTTGAAACCCGACATACGTCATTATCTCATTTCTCATAAATTTTCTCTATATTCAGATGTTGTCAATAGGGCTCAATTATTAGAGCAAGATAATGAGTACGTTCAACCGAAGGACCATAACCAGGGTCATACCAGTGACAGCAGTCATCGGAGCGACGATAACCAGCGGGGAAAGAAAAATTCAGACAAAAGCGGTAACCACTCTGGAGGTAATCGTGGCCATGATAATAGGAGAGGCGAGTCAAGTGGAAGTTTCAAAAACAGGAGATTCAACAATGATAATGAGAAGACGTCAGTACCAGTATCAACTGTTTCTAATAAAGGAGAAAGACCTCCGGTCGTATGCTATAAATATGGAAAAGAGGGACACATCAGCCCAAACTGTCCACAGCAGTTCAAGGTATGTTATAATTGTGGAAAGGAAGGACATATCGCTCGAGATTGTACTGTAGCAAAACTAAGTCCAGCGAGGATGGTGACTCAAAAGGCTGTCCCAGAAAAGTCAAAGTCAGCGGTTCTTGGAAGAGCGTTTGTCGTGACTGGTCAAAATGCGAGGAACCCAAACGAGGTGATCACGGGTAAGCTAATCATAAATTCTTGCGAAGTTTATACCTTACTAGATACCGGTTCTACCCATTCTTTTATCTCTCCTGCTTGTGCTCAACGTTTAAAATTGACTCCGGAGAAATTAGACTTTGACTTATCTATGGAGACTCCGTTAGGAGAAACTTTCATTACATCTACTATTTATAAATCTTGTTTGATCCAAGTTGCCACCATCACATTACCTGTTGATCTTATCTCTTTAAAGATACTTGCTTTTGACATGATTTTAGGGATTGGTTGGTTAACTACTCATCATGCCAAAATTGATTGTTTTCGTAAGGTTATTAATTTTCATATTCCTAACCAACCTGTTATGCGAATTCAAGCAACTAAACCACTAAAATCAATCACTGTCATATCAAGACATAAAGCCATTCGTTTATTAAAAAACGGATGTCAAGCTTTCTTAGCCCATGACATGGATTTGAACAAAAACACGTCAGATTTGAATAATATTTCTGTTGTTAATGAATTTCCTGACGTATTTCCTGAAGAACTTTTCGGTCTACCCCCTGTCGACGTCGGGATTTTTGGATGTCCCTTTCCGTTACTTGTTCTTTGGTGTTCTCATTTTAGGTGAGATTTGTTCGAAAAAACAAGTGAAAAAGTTCCGACATGTATAATGTCGACGATGGACTGTTAAGAGTCGCCAGTTGGTTTTTTAAATGGTTGTACCAACACAACCGAGAAAAGGTTTGCACATTGACCTAGTGATGTGACACTGCTGTACGGGTTAGTGAAACCGAGATTCATTTAGCTAGGGTCCGGGGACTTGGTTATGCGGGGGGAAGGTGTTAGGCACCCCCCGACATCCGTGTTACCACGCTGACCGCCTCTTTTCAAGAAACTATTATCTGAATGTGTGTGTGTGTGGGTCAATGTGCTGTTATTTGGAAGTGGTGCGAGGCCTCGTTCGCACCTATATACACAGGGTTTGAATTTATGTGAAAATTCAATTTTAGCAAGATATAGCAGTGATGTTTTATATAAAAAAAGGTTTTTCAAACCCTGATGCTCAATAGTAATTGAGACCTTTTACACTCCCATTTTATTAAGTGATCGGCTTGGTTGATTTTATTTGACAGATGCGAAGCATCCGTACTCAAATAATGTACAAAATGATGACGACTCCCTCGTGGGTATGGAAACCATATGAGGAAATTCAGACACCGCCGAATAATTTACAAGCTGCTTACAGCTGGAAATGTCCATTATGGGAACCAAATCTAGATCCAATGGGATGGATCTGTGATCACATTATTCCTAGGCTCACATGATACTGCAGTTTGTACGAAAGCAGTAAGCATGTATATATATAAAAGCTGTAAATATATATACACAGACATGATCACTAACCACGAAGCATCTCCATGGGGGATCAGAAATATAAATAAAACTGTAAAAGCTATCAACCGCCACGGAGGAAAGTCCAGGCGGGACAAAACGTAAGTAAAGCAGTAAATACGGTCAACCGCCACGAAGAAAACTCCAGGCGGGACGAAACGTAAAGAAAGCTGTACAAAGCGATCAACTGCCACGAAGTGAACTCTAGGCAGGACGACATTTATATATATATATATATATATATATATATATATATATATATAAGCGAATAAACGCACCGGATATAAAATCCAGGCTCATCGAACAGAGTTTGACCACAGTTCATATATATAAGTATATATATAAGCAAGTAAATGCACCGGATATAAAATCCAGGCTCATCGAACAGAGTTCGACCACAGTTCACACATATAAGTATATATATATATATATATATATATATATATATATATATATATATATTAACTGTGTGTCGAACTTTGAGCCTAAACTTTAGGCTCATCAAACAAAGTTCGACACACAGTTAATATATAATATATATATATATATATATATATATATATATATATATATATATATATATATATATATATATATATATATATTAAAGCAGTAAACACTCCAGACCGAAGTCTAGGCTCAATCGAGGCATAACTCGATAATGTTAGTCGATATATATATATATATACAGACTGGAATGAAACCACGGACCGAAGTCCGGCCAAAAGCAAGCAACACGACTCTCAACGTATAGAAGGGTGTGTGCAAAGATGAAGAGAAAGACTCTAAAGTATGTGAGAAGGCATATAGCTGACAGCTAAAAAAGGCTTCTATATCTTTAGAGTGGGTAAACACTGGCTTTTGTGGGTACAAAAGAGGCTATATATGAGCTCACAGGTGTTTAAAATGGGCAAATACACTGTATGGGTCGAGTGCAAAGCGAATTGTGCAGGGTTTCCCCGTCGATTTCTCTTACAAAATGGCCACTCTAAGCCCTGTATTTATAGAGGTTAGAGCCACAGGTGTACCTGCTCCTGGGCCGCAGGTGTACCAGAGGCTGCCCGGGGTGCCCCGGGCAGTGTGGGTCCTGTCGTGTCGAAGTACGTACGCGTTGTTCGCTCGGTCGCTCATAACTTTCAATCCGGGAGTCCGATGGAAGCGTGCCATATCATTCCGGAAAGCTCTTTTCGAGTGCTACATAATGATATCTGATTTGACCTTTTTTGATTCCATGAAGATGGGTCCATGACCGAAATAGCATTCCCGGGTTTTCGTCAGGCAGTCCGTTGAGTCGTTTTGCGTAGTTTGTGCTCGAAAGTTAAGATATGGTTCTTGTGGGACTTCCTTTTAAGTAATTTGAGTTGAAATAAGTGTATTTGATTTGAAGTGAAGTTGAGTTGGTAAAATGACCATTTTGCCCCTCCTGGGGTTATCTCCGGTTTTCACGCAGTTGTAGCAGTCTTTTCTCAAGGTTATCTCTGAAGTTGGCCTGCTGTTGACTTTGACTATCCTTAGGGTCATCTATGAGGTTGGCTTGATCTCCTGGGGCTATGTCCAGGCTTTGATCTTGATCCCCCGGGGTTATCTCCGAGGTTAAAACTGACTTTCCCTGGGTTATATCCGAGGTTTAAAACCTGATTTCCCGGGGTTATCTTCTGGGTTGAAAAACTGGATCTCTTGTGGCTATCTTCGGGGTTGGAATTGATGTTGTGGTCCTCCAGGGTTATCTCTAGAGTGTGGAAAAGTCACTTTTGTCCTCCTTCATAGTTAGCAACAGGAAAACGAAATTTCGAGTGTCTACAGATGCCTCTCTTTATCATGTTCATGCAACGCAATGGAATGGACATGATAAAGATTAGTAGACACTTGAAACATGACAAGGTATTTTCAATGATGCAAATCGCAATGTAGTGAATATTTATGATGAACGTGAAAATGTTTTCGCAAATCGCAGTTCGTAAATCGCACATCGCATTTTGCACTTCACTTATCGTATTTGGCACATCGTAATTCGCACATCGTAACTGGCACATCGCATTTCGCATATCGCATCGCAAATCGCATATCGCATATCGTAAAATCGCAAATCGTAATGTAATGAATGTTATGATGAATGTTAAAATGTATTCGCTAATCGCTTTACCTTTACCGATCATTGCTGATGCATATGCTGGTGTTGACTCCAATGGTTTGGCATTTAATCGCTGATGCTTGTTTGATGAAGATAAGTTGAGATGTTTTCTACATCTCTGATGGGGATGACGTTCTGAAAATCACCAGACCCTCCCGACGTATTCGCTGGTAGTTTGCAACGGTGCCTACCCTGCTGATCGCCACACTGTTTTGACTCCCCCTCAAATGGTGGTATACGAAGCTTTCATCGCTGGACTATCTTGATGTTACCCTGAATTGATGGCAATGGTTTAGAATACTGGATCTTCAGATACCTTCGCTCACCCTTTTTAAGGTGATTTGGAATTTTCTTTCGCTGTTGGGGACAGGTGCCCTATTTCCTTGAGTGTTTAATTTGTAATCCGGTTGAACTGATGACTTGAATGCCGCTGACATCGCTGGAGTGTGCAACTCGTTCTTTCGCTACTCAGATTTGAACTTCGCTGTAGAGGCCTCAACTGATGAGGACTTAATGCTGGTTGGCACATTTAATGATGAGGATTTATCTCGCTGTACCTCCTTCCCTTTCTGGGAATTGGAAAATGCCCCAGTCCTTTCGTATGTTGTCGTCGAGGATTCATTGCGAGTGAATAATATCTGAATCGCCATTGAGATGATGATGGACCATACTGATGGCACTGACTGGTGCATTTTCCACTTTAGAATGTTGATAAATGCCCCAGTGTTGAGTTGTCGCTGCTTCTGAGATTGCCCCAATCTTGTTGTAAGGGACCCAATATTCGGTTGTCGCCAAATTTGAAATTGCCCCAGCCTAGCTTGTTGTCTAGGATAGTTGTTTTGACAGATGAGGTGATAAGTCGCCGAGATCGCAAGAGGCTTTTACTTTTGTACCATCTGGTGAACGGGTAGTGGATATGGGCTTTGATGTTGACAGCTCTTTCTGATAGGGATGTCGCTTTGTTAAAGAGATGATGCTCTAACTCATAGGGATATCGTTGTTGCTGAGCGGGATGACGCTATATCTACCCGATATATTGCATATAGTTAGCGGTGGATCTGTTGGCTCGTGTAGAAACCCTTGGACAGGAGATCACATCGTTACCTCCTTATTCTGAGAGGGAATCCATGTTGGACTTGATAGCCCGCATATACACTGATTTGTAGATGGGCTTGGTATTTTCCTGCACAGACTAGCTTAGCCATTTTGTCATGTACAGTACACATTGTATATATCAAACAACATTATATATGGCAGGGAAATATATGTTGATTCACTTCCCTTTTAGTTGTGCCTTGTTACTTGCTTGATATTTACTTGTTTCTTCAGGACTTTGTGATCTGGATGTATTCTGAACTCCTCCTTGATGGATGGATGGACAGTGAGATGTCTCAGGATTTTTAGAATGGATTGTCGATCTATGTGTATTCCCTACCATCTTTGGTGTCTTGGGACTTGTTTCTGTATGTGGTTGTAGATAGGAGTATGTTTGTTTTTGTTTTTCTGTGGTGAGACCGGACCATATAACATGGCTGCCTACGTGCTCCCGTGTATTGGGGAGATCAGGTCGGCGTAGTTCACCCTCAGGGCGAGTTGAAAAGCGTGATCCCATGAGCAGGTCAGATTGCGGGGAAGAGAAAATTTGATCCTAGGTTGAGGATAAACTAAAGGTGTGAGAAGTTTGATCCCATGTATGGGTAGCCAAACTACAAACGTAAAAGGTACAATTCGCGGTGGGATGACCTAAGTGGTATGATCGCAGTGAAGCCAGGCGGCTGGCTTGAAAGGATGTTTCCCTGAGGGGTGCTTGGGTAAAAAGGAAAGGCAGTATGTAGTGAGGGTTAAAGAACCTGAAATGACTGGTGATCTGATGATCCAAAACCAGGATATTCGCTTGATGATGACCTTAGACATAGTACCGTTTCACGATGTCCGAATTCATACGTTGCGGACATTCATTGTCGTCCATTTCCTGTAATCTGAGAGCGCCTCCTGTCAATGCCTCCTTGACAATAAATGGGTCTTCTCAGTTCGGGGAGAATTTTCCTTTAGACTGGGCTTGGTTGTCAACGATCTTTTTTCAAAACCAAGTCGTGTTGTTTGAACTGTCGTAGTCAGACTTTTTCGCTGTAGGATCTTCTTTACAAGTACAAGGCCGCTCATTTGTGGGCCACATACTCCCCCATGGATATGAACCTCTGATCTTGGTCCTCATCCAGACATTTGAGGAGACTTCATCCTGCATTCTTTTTGTAGAGTGCATCTCTGCTCAGGTAGAATTTCATAGCAAGTCGATGGATCCGCCTTTTCTCAGTCGGGCTCACCTCAGCGGGTGTAGATCCATCTCATAAGTACTTCTTGATGTGTCGATACCAAGGATGCTAGATGGGAGGTAGGTCATTTGATACTTCTCCAATGTAACTTTCATAGGCTGGAGCCTTTTGTTGTGCAAATGTGAGGGTTGGCATGTCTTCCTTGTCATGTATGTGAATCAAGGAGGCCAAAGTTGCTAACGCGTCTGTAAAGTCATTCCTATTACGAGGAATGTGTAGAAAGGAGATTTCTTCGAACTCCAAAACCATCTGTAGAACCTGTCGATGGTAAGGCAGCAACTGTAGAACCTGTTGAAGAGAGATTTTTTTTTCTTTTTCTTTTTTCTTTCTTTTTTTTTCTTTCTTCTTTTTTTTATGCATTAGATCGTGGAAAAGAGCCATACGGCTCACTGATAGGTAGCTCCGGTATTGATGAGACCGAAGAACAATCATCTGCTAGCAAAAGATTCTCCAAGGAGTGATGAAAACAATTTTCTCACGATCTTCCTCAGCAACCATGATTTGATGGTACCTTGCAAAGCAATCAGCAAAGGAGTACATGTCGTATTGTCAATGAGTATGTGGATGAATGGGACATGAAAGCTATCTTTGAGACAAGCTTTGTTCAGATCGTTGTAATCCACGCAAAATCGCACATCTCCACCGGGTTTTGGCACGGGGACTATGTCGAATAGCCATTCAGGGTATGTTGACACCATGATGATGCCGGCTTGAAATTGTTTCACAATTTCCTCTTTAACTTGTAACCTCCACTCAGGTTTTAATTGCCTGAGCTTCTGCCTGACTGGCTTGAATTCCCCTTTTATGGAAATGCGATGAATGACAATGTCAATGGATAAACAGATCATGTCTTAGTGAGACCATGCAAACACATCCTAGAATAGGGTCAATAGAGTACCTATGTCATTAATTTGGTTTGGAGTGAGGTCCATACCAATCTGGATTTGTTTGGAGTTTTCTAAGGTTCCGAGGTTTGAAAAAGGTGGTTTGATCAAGATTTGGCTTGGGTTTGTCTTCGACCCATTCTTTGATCTCCTGAGGTATCTCATAGTCCTCTTGTATTTCCATCAAGTCTGTGTCCGACTTTACATCAAAGTTACAATCCTTGTAGAGAATAGGCACCTCATCAGCAAGTACAGGCACATCTAAATTCAGAGTCCTAAAACAAAATATGCTTTCACTTAGTATATATGAAGCTGTTTAGTCACACAAAGTGTTAGCATGTAATGACAAAAGTAACTGCTAATACTATACAGAAAAAGTAAGTAGTTATTGCTATCTATAAGGCAGAGAGAGTTTCTTCCCTTTTTACCCTCGTCGGCAAATGCAAGGAGTGTTGCTCCAATTGTTGAGGGAAAAGTCTTGGTGGACTGGAGTGATGGAGGGGCTATCATCAACTTCCTTCTCCCGAATGATGACCATTACGTCTGGGCAATCATCATCTGGGGTGTATCTGTTTGAGAAGTGTTTGTTTGGGTTTTTGTTTGGTTTGACCGCACCATTGATGGCTGCATATGTACTCCTATTGAAGAAGAGATCAGGTCTTTCGTAGTTCAGGCTTTGGTTTGAAAAGGTTCAAAGGGGTGAGTGGTAAGAAGAGTGTAGAGATGTTTTTTGTTTTGTTTATTTATTCACATGCATGGAAATAAAAGGCATACTACGAAGAAAGTGATATCGTTCCAACATTTTCTGGAACTCGCAACTTTATCCCCTGGATCTACATCTTCTTAACTAGTTGAGGCCTGATAGTCCAGTTGTTAGTGATTAGGTTGCCTTCAGGGCTCGTGATAGAGGTTATCCCTGGATTCTGAATGTCTTCGCTTGTGGCCATAACTTGATCACTTCCTGATTCAGTACACTCCTCAGGGACGCTTGAAATGACGCATCACAAAAAGGGATGAACTCTGGATTCTTTAATGGGTTGGATTCCCCGACAATCTCACCACCTTTTTCTTCATCTATAACTTCGCCTTCTTCATGGGTTTCAAAGGATTCAACCATGAAATCTCCCTCGAACTGTTGTTGCATTTCCTGCAAAGAACTTTCCTTTTTGGCTTTTTCTTTCTTTGAAAGGATTAGTATTTCCTCCGCATCATCCAACGTGATAAAATCAGGAATGTGGCTGATTTTGTAAGACCCCAATTTTTATAAATAAAGATGAATTTTCTATAAATATCATTTTTGAATATTATGGAGTTAATTTGATATAATAGTTGTGGGTAATATTTATAAATTTTGCAAAGTAAGCAAGTTGTTATAAAATATTCGTTTGGTCGGAGAATATTCTTTTTGTCGGGGAATATTCGTACGACGGCACAATCATTGGTGGACCCCACAATGGAATTATTGTCGGATTGAGAAAAAGACAAAATTATCTTTCTATAAAAATAACAGCTGAGGTATTACGTTAAAATCGTTAAAACTGTTGAACTACTTGGTAGTAAAAGTACAGTAATACGCGTGGTTGCATAGTAGCACACGGTATTGATTATTGATGCTTACGTGAGAAGTCACTCAGCTATACTCAATTATTGCTACAGTAATTGCTGCATCATATCTCTTAAATTATTGTCATAGTATCATCTGTTATATTATTGAGACGTTGTGGTAAGTTTGGTTATTTTATGGGGGGCCATATGTCATCATCTAAGAGTCTCTTCGTCAATAGTAATTACCGTCGTCAATAGTAATTACCGTCGTCAATAGTATTTACCTTGGTCAATAGTAATTACCTTCGTCAATAGTATTTACCTTGGTCAATAGTAATTACCTTCGTCAATAGTATTTACCTTGGTCAATAGTAATTACTTTCGTCAATAGTAGTTGTCCCTTCAATATTACCAAGAGTCATTTGACCCTTCGTTAAGACCAAGAGTCATTTGACCCTTCGTTAAGACCAAGAGCCACCCTCAGTTTTTCTATAAATAGAGGCCTAGGGCTTCATTATTTTTCACGAATTCATTCAAGCTATAGAGAGAGAAAGTATAGAGAGAATAAGAGAGAGAGAATAAAAGTATTCTGCTACATCACTTTTCTAATATCCAGTTCTTTTAAGGTAGGGAATATTATTTCTTTTATATTCATGAAGAGAACTTCTGTTATTCCATTCGTTATTATTCTGTTGGAATAACCAGTATACGCGGTCTACCCTATACTTGGTGACATTCTTCTATTATTCTGTTGGAACATCCTGTCTGTGTGTTTTACACCGGACCTGGTTCCGTTTATTATTCTGTTGGAACATCCTGTCTGTGTGTTTTACACCGGACCTGGTTCCGTTTTATTATTATTCTGTTGGAATATCCTGTCTGTGTGTTTTACACCGGACCTGGTTCCGTTTTATTATTATTCTGTTGGAATATCCTGTCTGTGTGTTTTACACCGGACCTGGTTCCATTATTTATTATTCTGTCGGAATATCCTGTCTGTGCGTTTACGCCGGACCTGGTTCCATTATTTATTATTCTGTTGGAATAACCTGTCTGTGCGGTCTATCGCATGCATGGTGATTTCTTTTGTTATTCCATTCTTTATTGTACTCAGTTGGTTAAGTTTTGACTTCTATACTCCATGAAATTTGTGGAATATCCTTGATAATTGCGTTTCATCCAGTATCTTTTCAAGAAAATATTCTTCTAAGCATTCTTGAATTTTACTCCACAATGCAGTATCATGTTGACAATTTGGACGTTGTTAATTCCTGGATAAATTAATTCTTGAACTTGTTTTATTGAATTCTTATATCATTGTCATCATCCTCATGTTTATAAAATGTTGAAAGTCATCTGTGGCCTGTAGTGCATAGATGGACTTGGTATGATTATGACCAGGGATTATTCGGTATAATCATGACCGTAATGTTACAAATGATGTGGTAAAAGTCCTCATTGGCCGTAGTGCATTGATGGACAGTTGTTGGCATGATCATGACCATTAATGAATACACGAATATCCTTGGCCGTAGTGCAGGGGTGATTCGATGATGTGGATTATTTTATTAAGCTGAGTCTCAGCGATTACAGTGTTGAAAAACTTTTTAAATCATAAAAGATAGTAGAGTTTATTTTCTACTTGACTCTTTTAATGGATTGCTTGTTCCGCTACAGTTAAACTTGATGTCTATTATATTTTATCAGTTTAACATTGTTGAAGGCTAATGATAATTTATTCTGCATTATCTTAGTCATAATATTTCTTACTGGGCTAGTTGAGCTCACCCTTTCTTTCACTGTTCTCTTCAGGAAATGAGAACGTAGCTGGGACAAGTCGGGGTACGGAGTGATGGTCCGAATGATAGTATTAGTTAGTAGTCCTCACTATTCTATGTAATGGTGTGTTAATAAATGTAATGAGGACTCCTTTTGAGTATGAATACTCTCTAGAAGATAATATTTGTATTCAAACTCACAGTTTATGTTTTGTCGTATTGTACACGACAGATGTATTAATCAGTTGTATTTGTATTCTGTACTATGTATCTGACGACCCAAGATGGGTGATGTATACCTAATTTTGGGGGCGTCACAGTTGGTATCAGAGCTTAGGGATATGATCCCTGGCTAAGATGTGAGAATAGAACTAGGAGGGGAGAGACGGGGAATTCCTTCGCTAGTATGGCATACCTAAGTTTATTTGCATGGTATTTAATTGGTCGGTCATAATATAAGGATAATATATGACATATCAATTAATTTTTTTTTTGTGACAGTATCTGAAAATGGCATCTGAGAATGTTGAGAATAGCAATGGAGCACAGACGACTGTTGATTCACCACATATCAATAATCAGGATAATGTGCATCAGGAAGGTGTCAATCCTCATGCAAACAACAACACTGACCAAATGATGAATGATCAAATGTTCAGAGGCTTTATGCAATTCATGCAACAACAGGTGAAAGCGGCTCCTGTCCACAACGTAGGTGGAAATACTGGAAACTCTCAGGCGGTCACCGCTAAACAGTTTAAGGAGCTGGGACCACCGGAGTTTAAGGGAGAACCCAAACCACTTGTAGCTGAAACATGGATAAAGCAGATCACCAAGATATTTGATGTCTTGGGTTGCTCCGAGGAGCAAAAGGTTCCCTTTGCCGCCTTTATGTTGCGAGGAGAGGCAGATTACTGGTGGGAATCGATAAAGCGTACTCAACCTGCCGCACTGAAGATGTCTTGGGAGAAGTTTCAAGATCTGTTTAACGACAAATACTTTCCCGAGAGTATTCGTCACATGAAGGAGGTGGAGTTCATCAAATTGGAGCAGAATAATATGACCGTGTCGCAGTACGAGGCAAAATTTGCGGAGTTATCCCGGTTTGCGTCCCACCTGGTGGATAATGAAGAAAGAATGACGCGGATGTTTTTAAGAGGTTTGAAGCCGGAGATACGTCAACATCTTGTTTCTCATAAACTGTGTTTGTATTCAGATGTTGTAAATAGGGCTCAGTTGGTGGAGCGCGATAACGAGACAACGCAACCAAAAGAGAGCAGCCGGCAAAATGATAATACCAGTGAGAGCAGTCATCGAAGCGGTGACAACAAGCGTGGAGGGAATCAACAGGCCAGAAATGGTAACCACTTCGGTGGTAATCAGGGCCAAAACAATAAGAATGGACATTTCAAGAAGAGGAGATTCAACAATGATGGAAAGACGTCAGCACCAGCACCTGTCGTTAAGGAAGGAGAACGACCACCTATCATATGTTTCAAATGCGGAGGGGAGGGGCACATCAGTCCAAACTGCGCGATGCCGTCCAAAGCATGTTATAATTGTGGAAGAGAAGGTCATTTAGCCCGATTTTGTCGTTTACCGAAGACAAATTCAGCTAGGATGGAGGCACCAAAAGCCGTCCCAGAAAAGTCAAAACCGGTTGTGCAAGGGAGAGCGTTTGTTGTGAACTCCCAGAGAGCAAGGAACCCGAATGAGGTCATCACGGGTAAGCTTATTATAAACTCTAAAGAAGTTTATACTTTATTTGATACCGGTTCAACCCATTCTTTTATTTCTCCTACTTGCGCTCATCGATTAAATTTGATTCCGGAGAAATTAGACTTTGACTTATCTGTGGAAACTCCGTTGGGAGAAACCTTCATTACCTCCACTGTTTATAAGTCTTGTTTGGTTCAAGTTGGTACCCACACATTACCTATCGATCATTTCATTAAAAATACTTGCATTTGACGTGATTCTAGGGATTGATTGGTTAACTACTCATTATGCAAAAATTGATTGTTTTCGTAAGGTTGTTAGTTTTCATATTCCTAATCGACCTATTATGCGAATTCAAGCAACCAAACCATTAAAATCAATCGCTGTCATCTCAAGCCATAAAACTATTCGTTTATTGAAAAACGGATGTCAAGCTTTCTTAGCTCATGTCACAGATCTAAACAAAAATACGTCAGTTTTGAATGATATTTCTATTGTTAATAAATTCCCTGACGTATTCCCTGAAGAACTTCCTGGCCTACCCCCAGAGCGTGAAATTGAATTTTGTATCGATCTTGAACCCGGTACAAAACCCATTTCCAAAGCCCCATATCGAATGGCTCCTATTGAACTTCAGGAGTTAAAGATCCAACTGCAGGAATTGTTAGACATTGGCTTTATTCGTCCTAGTACTTCTCCTTGGGGAGCTCCTGTTCTATTCGTGAAGAAGAAAGATGGAAGTATGCGACTTTGTATTGATTATCGGGAGTTGAATCATGTCACCATCAAAAACAGGTACCCATTGCCACGTATTGATGACCTGTTTGACCAGTTGCAAGGAGCACAATTCTTTTCAAAGATCGATCTTCGTTCTGGATATCATCAGCTGAAGGTTAGAACTGAGGATATTCCAAAGACGGCTTTTAGAACTCGGTACGGGCATTATGAATTCCTAGTCATGTCCTTTGGATTGACTAATGCTCCTGCTGCCTTCATGGATATGATGAACCGGGTATTCAAGGAATATTTGGATCACTTTGTGGTCGTCTTTATTGATGACATCCTTATTTATTCCAAAAGCCGTGAAGATCATGAGCAACACTTGAGGCTGGTACTCCAAAAGCTTCGTGAATACAAGCTTTATGCCAAGTTGAAGAAATGCGAGTTCTGGCTGGAGGAGGTAGCATTCCTTGGGCACGTAGTATCAAGTCGTGGAATATCGGTTGACCCGGCAAAGATTGAAGCTATTCAAAGCTGGGAGCAACCTAAATCAGTGACCGAGGTACGTAGCTTTCTTGGTTTAGCTGGTTATTATCGGAGATTCGTGGAAGGATTTTCTCGAATCGCTACTCCATTAACTCAGCTGACTCGGAAAGATACAAAGTTTGGTTGGAGCGAAGAATGTGAGCAGAGTTTTCAAGAACTCAAGAGGAGACTCATTTCAGCACCTGTTCTAACAATACCATCTGGCTCGGAGGGATTTGTCATCTACAGTGATGCTTCGAGCAAAGGGTTGGGATGCGTTCTCATGCAACATGGAAAAGTCATAGCCTATGCATCAAGACAACTCAAGGAATATGAGAGGAATTATCCTACTCATGATCTAGAGTTGGCAGCTGTTGTCTTTGCACTTAAAATTTGGAGGCATTACTTGTATGGGGAGAAAGTGGAGATCTTTACGGATCATAAAAGCCTCAAATATTTCTTCACTCAAAAGGAACTCAACATGCGACAACGACGTTGGCTTGAACTGTTGAAAGATTATGATCATACCATTCAATACCATCCTGGAAAAGCGAACGTGGTAGCTGACGCATTGAGTAGAAGATCATATGCGGGTACAAGTGCAATATTAACAACGCAAAGGCCCATTTTGTGTGACTTGCAAAGGATGGAGATAGAGTTGAAGACTCCAGGGACCCATGTGATGATGGCGAATATACGAGTAGAACCGACTTTAATCGATAAAGTTAAAGCTGCTCAAGCTACAGACCTGGAGCTGATGCGTATGAGGAAGAAAGTGCAAGAAGGTGTTATGCCGGAAGCAAGAATCGATGAAGAAGGAATACTTCGAGTCAACTCCAGACTTTGTGTTCCTAACAACCCTGATTTAAAGTATGAAATCATGATGGAGGCGCACAACACACCGTTTGCAATCCATCCTGGAAGTACCAAAATGTATCATGATCTTCGTCATACATTTTGGTGGAGCAATATGAAGAGAGAGATAGCGTTGTTTATCTCAAGGTGTCTAACTTGTCAACGAGTCAAAGCGGAGCATCAAGTACCAAAAGGTCCATTGCAACCACTTGAAATTCCAGAATGGAAGTGGGAGCACATTACCATGGATTTCGTTACCGGTCTTCCTAGGGTTTCTCAAGGTATTGATGCGATTTGGGTCATTGTTGATAGATTGACCAAGTCTGCTCATTTCTTACCGATACGAGAAACTTATACACTTGAACGTCTTGCTCGTATGTACATAAACGAGATTGTAAGACTGCATGGTATGCCAGTATCCATAGTTTCTGACCGAGACCCAAGATTCACTTCACGATTTTGGGTTAGTTTACAAAAAGCTATGGGCACGGAGTTACGATTTAGTTCAGCATATCATCCTCAGACGGACGGACAATCAGAGAGGACTATTCAAACTCTTGAAGATCTATTAAGACTCTGTGTCTTTGACTTCAAGGAAAGTTGGGACAAGTTCTTACCATTGGTGGAGTTTTCCTACAACAACAGTTATCAAGCAAGTATTGGCATGGCTCCATTCGAAGCATTGTATGGAAGAAAATGTCGTTCTCCAGTATGCTGGGATGAGGTGGGCGAAGCAACGTTGTTGGGACCGGAGTTGGTACGTATGACTACAGAAAAGATTCAAACGATCCGACAACGTATAAAAACCTCACAAGATCGACAAAAGAGTTATGCTGATCTTCATCGAAAGGACGTGGAATTTGATGTAGGAGATCATGTGTTCTTACGTGTTGCTCCATGGAAAGGAGTTACGAGATTTGGAAAGAGAGGAAAGCTAAATCCTCGATTCATCGGTCCATTTTTAATCCTCGATCGAGTAGGAACTGTGGCTTATAGACTCGCTTTACCGCCAAGTATGTCTCGTGTTCATAACGTTTTCCACATATCCATGTTACGCAAATATGTGGAAGACCCGAACCACATTATTGAGTTAGAACCGGACGAAATAGCGGAGGATTTGACGTATGAAGAAGTTCCTGTTCAAATCTTGGATAAGAAGGAACATATTCTACGCTCCAAGGTTATACCTCAAGTCAAAGTTTTGTGGAGAAACCACGATGTTGAGGAAATGACTTGGGAGTTAGAATCAGAAATGAAATCAAGGTATCCTTACCTCTTCGACATACCAGGTACGTACCCTAATTTCGAGGGCGAAATTTCATAAGAAGGGGAGGTTGTAAGACCCCAATTTTTATAAATAAAGATGAATTTTCTATAAATATCATTTTTGAATATTATGGAGTTAATTTGATATAATAGTTGTGGGTAATATTTATAAATTTTGCAAAGTAAGCAAGTTGTTATAAAATATTCGTTTGGTCGGAGAATATTCTTTTTGTCGGGGAATATTCGTACGACGGCACAATCATTGGTGGACCCCACAACGAAATTATTGTCGGATTGAGAAAACGACAAAATTATCTTTCTATAAAAATAACAGCTGAGGTATTACGTTAAAATCGTTAAAACTGTTGAACTACTTGGTAGTAAAAGTACAGTAATACGCGTGGTTGCATAGTAGCACACGGTATTGATTATTGATGCTTACGTGAGAAGTCACTCAGCTATACTCAATTATTGCTACAGTAATTGCTGCATCATATCTCTTAAATTATTGTCATAGTATCATCTGTTATATTATTGAGACGTTGTGGTAAGTTTGGTTATTTTATGGGGGGCCATATGTCATCATCTAAGAGTCTCTTCGTCAATAGTAATTACCGTCGTTAATAGTAATTACCGTCGTCAATAGTATTTACCTTGGTCAATAGTATTTACCTTGGTCAATAGTAATTACCTTCGTCAATAGTATTTACCTTGGTCAATAGTAATTACTTTCGTCAATAGTAGTTGTCCCTTCAATATTACCAAGAGTCATTTGACCCTTCGTTAAGACCAAGAGTCATTTGACCCTTCGTTAAGACCAAGAGCCACCCTCAGTTTTTCTATAAATAGAGGCCTAGGGCTTCATTATTTTTCACGAATTCATTCAAGCTATAGAGAGAGAAAGTATAGAGAGAATAAGAGAGAGAGAATAAAAGTATTCTGCTACATCACTTTTCTAATATCCAGTTCTTTTAAGGTAGGGAATATTATTTCTTTTATATTCATGAAGAGAACTTCTGTTATTCCATTCGTTATTATTCTGTTGGAATAACCAGTATACGCGGTCTACCCTATACTTGGTGACATTCTTCTATTATTCTGTTGGAACATCCTGTCTGTGTGTTTTACACCGGACCTGGTTCCGTTTATTATTCTGTTGAAACATCCTGTCTGTGTGTTTTACACCGGACCTGGTTCCGTTTTATTATTATTCTGTTGGAACATCCTGTCTGTGTGTTTTACACCGGACCTGGTTCCGTTTTATTATTATTCTGTTGGAATATCCTGTCTGTGTGTTTTACACCGGACCTGGTTCCATTATTTATTATTCTGTCGGAATATCCTGTCTGTGCGTTTACGCCGGACCTGGTTCCATTATTTATTATTCTGTTGGAATAACCTGTCTGTGCGGTCTATCGCATGCATGGTGATTTCTTTTGTTATTCCATTCTTTATTGTACTCAGTTGGTTAAGTTTTGACTTCTATACTCCATGAAATTTGTGGAATATCCTTGATAATTGCGTTTCATCCAGTATCTTTTCAAGAAAATATTCTTCTAAGCATTCTTGAATTTTACTCCACAATGCAGTATCATGTTGACAATTTGGACGTTGTTAATTCCTGGATAAATTAATTCTTGAACTTGTTTTATTGAATTCTTATATCATTGTCATCATCCTCATGTTTATAAAATGTTGAAAGTCATCTGTGGCCTGTAGTGCATAGATGGACTTGGTATGATTATGACCAGGGATTATTCGGTATAATCATGACCGTAATGTTACAAATGATGTGGTAAAAGTCCTCATTGGCCCGTAGTGCATTGATGGACAGTTGTTGGCATGATCATGACCATTAATGAATACACGAATATCCTTGGCCGTAGTGCAGGGGTGATTCGATGATGTGGATTATTTTATTAAGCTGAGTCTCAGCGATTACAGTGTTGAAAAACTTTTTAAATCATAAAAGATAGTAGAGTTTATTTTCTACTTGACTCTTTTAATGGATTGCTTGTTCCGCTACAGTTAAACTTGATGTCTATTATATTTTATCAGTTTAACATTGTTGAAGGCTAATGATAATTTATTCTGCATTATCTTAGTCATAATATTTCTTACTGGGCTAGTTGAGCTCACCCTTTCTTTCACTGTTCTCTTCAGGAAATGAGAACGTAGCTGGGACAAGTCGGGGTACGGAGTGATGGTCCGAATGATAGTATTAGTTAGTAGTCCTCACTATTCTATGTAATGGTGTGTTAATAAATGTAATGAGGACTCCTTTTGAGTATGAATACTCTCTAGAAGATAATATTTGTATTCAAACTCACAGTTTATGTTTTGTCGTATTGTACACGACAGATGTATTAATCAGTTGTATTTGTATTCTGTACTATGTATCTGACGACCCAAGATGGGTGATGTATACCTAATTTTGGGGGCGTCACAGTTGGTATCAGAGCTTAGGGATATGATCCCTGGCTAAGATGTGAGAATAGAACTAGGAGGGGAGAGACGGGGAATTCCTTCGCTAGTATGGCATACCTAAGTTTATTTGCATGGTATTTAATTGGTCGGTCATAATATAAGGATAATATATGACATATCAATTAATTTTTTTTTTGTGACAGTATCTGAAAATGGCATCTGAGAATGTTGAGAATAGCAATGGAGCACAGACGACTGTTGATTCACCACATATCAATAATCAGGATAATGTGCATCAGGAAGGTGTCAATCCTCATGCAAACAATAACACTGACCAAATGATGAATGATCAAATGTTCAGAGGCTTTATGCAATTCATGCAACAACAGGTGAAAGCGACTCCTGTCCACAACGTAGGTGGAAATACTGGAAACTCGCAGGCGGTCACCGCTAAACAGTTTAAGGAGCTGGGACCACCGGAGTTTAAGGGAGAACCCAAACCACTTGTAGCTGAAACATGGATAAAGCAGATCACCAAGATATTTGATGTCTTGAGTTGCTCCGAGGAGCAAAAGGTTCCCTTTGCCGCCTTTATGTTGCGAGGAGAGGCAGATTACTGGTGGGAATCGATAAAGCGTACTCAACCTGCCGCACTGAAGATGTCTTGGGAGAAGTTTCAAGATCTGTTTAACGACAAATACTTTCCCGAGAGTATTCGTCACATGAAGGAGGTGGAGTTCATCAAATTGGAGCAGAATAATATGACTGTGTCGCAGTACGAGGCAAAATTTGCGGAGTTATCCCGGTTTGCGTCCCACCTGGTGGATAATGAAGAAAGAATGACGCGGATGTTTTTAAGAGGTTTGAAGCCGGAGATACGTCAACATCTTGTTTCTCATAAACTGTGTTTGTATTCAGATGTTGTAAATAGGGCTCAGTTGGTGGAGCGCGATAACGAGACAACGCAACCAAAAGAGAGCAGCCGGCAAAATGATAATACTAGTGAGAGCAGTCATCGAAGCGGTGACAACAAGCGTGGAGGGAATCAACAGGCCAGAAATGGTAACCACTTCGGTGGTAATCAGGGCCAAAACAATAAGAATGGACATTTCAAGAAGAGGAGATTCAACAATGACGGAAAGACGTCAGCACCAGCACCTGTCGTTAAGGAAGGAGAACGACCACCTATCATATGTTTCAAATGCGGAGGGGAGGGACACATCAGTCCAAACTGCGCGATGCCATCCAAAGCATGTTATAATTGTGGAAGAGAAGGTCATTTAGCCCGATTTTGTCGTTTACCGAAGACAAATTCAGCCAGGATGGAGGCACCAAAAGCCGTCCCAGAAAAGTCAAAACCGGTTGTGCAAGGGAGAGCGTTTGTTGTGAACTCCCAGAGAGCAAGGAACCCGAATGAGGTCATCACGGGTAAGCTTATTATAAACTCTAAAGAAGTTTATACTTTATTTGATACCGGTTCAACCCATTCTTTTATTTCTCCTACTTGCGCTCATCGATTAAATTTGATTCCGGAGAAATTAGACTTTGACTTATCTGTGGAAACTCCGTTGGGAGAAACCTTCATTACCTCCACTGTTTATAAGTCTTGTTTGGTTCAAGTTGGTACCCACACATTACCTATCGATCTCATTTCATTAAAAATACTTGCATTTGACGTGATTCTAGGGATTGATTGGTTAACTACTCATTATGCAAAAATTGATTATTTTCGTAAGGTTGTTAGTTTTCATATTCCTAATCGACCTATTATGCGAATTCAAGCAACCAAACCATTAAAATCAATCGCTGTCATCTCAAGCCATAAAACTATTCGTTTATTGAAAAACGGATGTCAAGCTTTCTTAGCTCATGTCACAGATCTAAACAAAAATACGTCAGTTTTGAATGATATTTCTATTGTTAATAAATTCCCTGACGTATTCCCTGAAGAACTTCCTGGCCTACCCCCAGAGCGTGAAATTGAATTTTGTATCGATCTTGAACCCGGTACAAAACCCATTTCCAAAGCCCCATATCGAATGGCTCCTATTGAACTTCAGGAGTTAAAGATCCAACTGCAGGAATTGTTAGACATTGGCTTTATTCGTCCTAGTACTTCTCCTTGGGGAGCTCCTGTTCTATTCGTGAAGAAGAAAGATGGAAGTATGCGACTTTGTATTGATTATCGGGAGTTGAATCATGTCACCATCAAAAACAGGTACCCATTGCCACGTATTGATGACCTGTTTGACCAGTTGCAAGGAGCACAATTCTTTTCAAAGATCGATCTTCGTTCTGGATATCATCAGCTGAAGGTTAGAACTGAGGATATTCCAAAGACGGCTTTTAGAACTCGGTACGGGCATTATGAATTCCTAGTCATGTCCTTTGGATTGACTAATGCTCCTGCTGCCTTCATGGATATGATGAACCGGGTATTCAAGGAATATTTGGATCACTTTGTGGTCGTCTTTATTGATGACATCCTTATTTATTCCAAAAGCCGTGAAGATCATGAGCAACACTTGAGGCTGGTACTCCAAAAGCTTCGTGAATACAAGCTTTATGCCAAGTTGAAGAAATGCGAGTTCTGGCTGGAGGAGGTAGCATTCCTTGGGCACGTAGTATCAAGTCGTGGAATATCGGTTGACCCGGCAAAGATTGAAGCTATTCAAAGCTGGGAGCAACCTAAATCAGTGACCGAGGTACGTAGCTTTCTTGGTTTAGCTGGTTATTATCGGAGATTCGTGGAAGGATTTTCTCGAATCGCTACTCCATTAACTCAGCTGACTCGGATAGATACAAAGTTTGGTTGGAGCGAAGAATGTGAGCAGAGTTTTCAAGAACTCAAGAGGAGACTCATTTCAGCACCTGTTCTAACAATACCATCTGGCTCGGAGGGATTTGTCATCTACAGTGATGCTTCGAGCAAAGGGTTGGGATGCGTTCTCATGCAACATGGAAAAGTCATAGCCTATGCATCAAGACAACTCAAGGAAAATGAGAGGAATTATCCTACTCATGATCTAGAGTTGGCAGCTGTTGTCTTTGCACTTAAAATTTGGAGGCATTACTTGTATGGAGAGAAAGTGGAGATCTTTACGGATCATAAAAGCCTCAAATATTTCTTCACTCAAAAGGAACTCAACATGCGACAACGACGTTGGCTTGAACTGTTGAAAGATTATGATCATACCATTCAATACCATCCTGGAAAAGCGAACGTGGTAGCTGACGCATTGAGTAGAAGATCATATGCGGGTACAAGTGCAATATTAACAACGCAAAGGCCCATTTTGTGTGACTTGCAAAGGATGGAGATAGAGTTGAAGACTCCAGGGACCCATGTGATGATGGCGAATATACGAGTAGAACCGACTTTAATCGATAAAGTTAAAGCTGCTCAAGCTACAGACCTGGAGCTGATGCGTATGAGGAAGAAAGTGCAAGAAGGTGTTATGCCGGAAGCAAGAATCGATGAGGAAGGAATACTTCGAGTCAACTCCAGACTTTGTGTTCCTAACAACCCTGATTTAAAGTATGAAATCATGATGGAGGCGCACAACACACCGTTTGCAATCCATCCTGGAAGTACCAAAATGTATCATGATCTTCGTCATACATTTTGGTGGAGCAATATGAAGAGAGAGATAGCGTTGTTTATCTCAAGGTGTCTAACTTGTCAACGAGTCAAAGCGGAGCATCAAGTACCAAAAGGTCCATTGCAACCACTTGAAATTCCAGAATGGAAGTGGGAGCACATTACCATGGATTTCGTTACCGGTCTTCCTAGGGTTTCTCAAGGTATTGATGCGATTTGGGTCATTGTTGATAGATTGACCAAGTCTGCTCATTTCTTACCGATACGAGAAACTTATACACTTGAACGTCTTGCTCGTATGTACATAAACGAGATTGTAAGACTGCATGGTATGCCAGTATCCATAGTTTCTGACCGAGACCCAAGATTCACTTCACGATTTTGGGTTAGTTTACAAAAAGCTATGGGCACGGAGTTACGATTTAGTTCAGCATATCATCCTCAGACGGACGGACAATCAGAGAGGACTATTCAAACTCTTGAAGATCTATTAAGACTCTGTGTCTTTGACTTCAAGGAAAGTTGGGACAAGTTCTTACCATTGGTGGAGTTTTCCTACAACAACAGTTATCAAGCAAGTATTGGCATGGCTCCATTCGAAGCATTGTATGGAAGAAAATGTCGTTCTCCAGTATGCTGGGATGAGGTGGGCGAAGCAACGTTGTTGGGACCGGAGTTGGTACGTATGACTACAGAAAAGATTCAAACGATCCGACAACGTATAAAAACCTCACAAGATCGACAAAAGAGTTATGCTGATCTTCATCGAAAGGACGTGGAATTTGATGTAGGAGATCATGTGTTCTTACGTGTTGCTCCATGGAAAGGAGTTACGAGATTTGGAAAGAGAGGAAAGCTAAATCCTCGATTCATCGGTCCATTTTTAATCCTCGATCGAGTAGGAACTGTGGCTTATAGACTCGCTTTACCGCCAAGTATGTCTCGTGTTCATAACGTTTTCCACATATCCATGTTACGCAAATATGTGGAAGACCCGAACCACATTATTGAGTTAGAACCGGACGAAATAGCGGAGGATTTGACGTATGAAGAAGTTCCTGTTCAAATCTTGGATAAGAAGGAACATATTCTACGCTCCAAGGTTATACCTCAAGTCAAAGTTTTGTGGAGAAACCACGATGTTGAGGAAATGACTTGGGAGTTAGAATCAGAAATGAAATCAAGGTATCCTTACCTCTTCGACATACCAGGTACGTACCCTAATTTCGAGGGCGAAATTTTATAAGAAGGGGAGGTTGTAAGACCCTAATTTTTATAAATAAAGATGAATTTTCTATAAATATCATTTTTGAATATTATGGAGTTAATTTGATATAATAGTTGTGGGTAATATTTATAAATTTTGCAAAGTAAGCAAGTTGTTATAAAATATTCGTTTGGTCGGAGAATATTCTTTTTGTCGGGGAATATTCGTACGACGGCACAATCATTGGTGGACCCCACAACGGAATTATTGTCAGATTGAGAAAACGACAAAATTATCTTTCTATAAAAATAACAGCTGAGGTATTACGTTAAAATCGTTAAAACTGTTGAACTACTTGGTAGTAAAAGTACAGTAATACGCGTGGTTGCATAGTAGCACACGGTATTGATTATTGATGCTTACGTGAGAAGTCACTCAGCTATACTCAATTATTGCTACAGTAATTGCTGCATCATATCTCTTAAATTATTGTCATAGTATCATCTGTTATATTATTGAGACGTTGTGGTAAGTTTGGTTATTTTATGGGGGGCCATATGTCATCATCTAAGAGTCTCTTCGTCAATAGTAATTACCGTCGTCAATAGTAATTACCGTCGTCAATAGTATTTACCTTGGTCAATAGTATTTACCTTGGTCAATAGTAATTACCTTCGTCAATAGTATTTACCTTGGTCAATAGTAATTACTTTCGTCAATAGTAGTTGTCCCTTCAATATTACCAAGAGTCATTTGACCCTTCGTTAAGACCAAGAGTCATTTGACCCTTCGTTAAGACCAAGAGCCACCCTCAGTTTTTCTATAAATAGAGGCCTAGGGCTTCATTATTTTTCACGAATTCATTCAAGCTATAGAGAGAGAAAGTATAGAGAGAATAAGAGAGAGAGAATAAAAGTATTCTGCTACATCACTTTTCTAATATCCAGTTCTTTTAAGGTAGGGAATATTATTTCTTTTATATTCATGAAGAGAACTTCTGTTATTCCATTCGTTATTATTCTGTTGGAATAACCAGTATACGCGGTCTACCCTATACTTGGTGACATTCTTCTATTATTCTGTTGGAACATCCTGTCTGTGTGTTTTACACCGGACCTGGTTCCGTTTATTATTCTGTTGGAACATCCTGTCTGTGTGTTTTACACCGGACCTGGTTCCGTTTTATTATTATTCTGTTGGAATATCCTGTCTGTGTGTTTTACACCGGACCTGGTTCCGTTTTATTATTATTCTGTTGGAATATCCTGTCTGTGTGTTTTACACCGGACCTGGTTCCATTATTTATTATTCTGTCGGAATATCCTGTCTGTGCGTTTACGCCGGACCTGGTTCCATTATTTATTATTCTGTTAGAATAACCTGTCTGTGCGGTCTATCGCATGCATGGTGATTTCTTTTGTTATTCCATTCTTTATTGTACTCAGTTGGTTAAGTTTTGACTTCTATACTCCATGAAATTTGTGGAATATCCTTGATAATTGCGTTTCATCCAGTATCTTTTCAAGAAAATATTCTTCCAAGCATTCTTGAATTTTACTCCACAATGCAGTATCATGTTGACAATTTGGACGTTGTTAATTCCTGGATAAATTAATTCTTGAACTTGTTTTATTGAATTCTTATATCATTGTCATCATCCTCATGTTTATAAAATGTTGAAAGTCATCTGTGGCCTGTAGTGCATAGATGGACTTGGTATGATTATGACCAGGGATTATTCGGTATAATCATGACCGTAATGTTACAAATGATGTGGTAAAAGTCCTCATTGGCCGTAGTGCATTGATGGACAGTTGTTGGCATGATCATGACCATTAATGAATACACGAATATCCTTGGCCGTAGTGCAGGGGTGATTCGATGATGTGAATTATTTTATTAAGCTGAGTCTCAGCGATTACAGTGTTGAAAAACTTTTTAAATCATAAAAGATAGTAGAGTTTATTTTCTACTTGACTCTTTTAATGGATTGCTTGTTCCGCTACAGTTAAACTTGATGTCTATTATATTTTATCAGTTTAACATTGTTGAAGGCTAATGATAATTTATTCTGCATTATCTTAGTCATAATATTTCTTACTGGGCTAGTTGAGCTCACCCTTTCTTTCACTGTTCTCTTCAGGAAATGAGAACGTAGCTGGGACAAGTCGGGGTACGGAGTGATGGTCCGAATGATAGTATTAGTTAGTAGTCCTCACTATTCTATGTAATGGTGTGTTAATAAATGTAATGAGGACTCCTTTTGAGTATGAATACTCTCTAGAAGATAATATTTGTATTCAAATTCACAGTTTATGTTTTGTCGTATTGTACACGACAGATGTATTAATCAGTTGTATTTGTATTCTGTACTATGTATCTGACGACCCAAGATGGGTGATGTATACCTAATTTTGGGGGCGTCACAGATTTCATGGAACCATAGGACGTTTGATGTTGGCGGGGGAATCTCCTTTGGGGATGCCTTTGTCTCTTTTGTCATTTCTTGCATTAGGATCAGTCCACCTTGTGTGCTGGCAGAATTGTCGCTCATAGCCTTCACCTCATTTGAACTGCCTGTCTTGAATGGACATCTTAATCTTTTTATTTCCTTTTCGCCTTTTTTGGTCATGGGAAATTCTATATCCAGCTCTCCATTTCAATGAGATCCTGGATTTTATGTCGCAAAGATCAGCATTCTTCAGTCGTATGTTCAAGTGAGTTAGAATGATAGAGACATATATTGGTGGAGTCATAACTCTTTATCTTGGGCTTTATAGGAGGCTGCAACTCAGTAATCCTTCCTTCGCTTATCAGAAAGTGTAGCATTTCTTCATTGGATTTGCTCAGAGGGGTGAATTTTTGAACTCTTTTGGAGGTTGTTTGATCTTTCATCTTTGAGAATTCGCAATCCCTCGATCGGTTCTTCCGCTGGCGAGATCTTCTAGCAATTTTATCATCCCCTTTTTCTTGTATTTTCAGCCTGCTTTGATCTTCTTCGTTTAGCTGGCTCATCGTGGAGTCCTTTTTCTCTTGGCTTTCTGATAGTTGAGTGAAAAATTGCTTTGTTTTCTGATGTTGGCGCACTATCAGCCTAGCCAGCAGGTTTACTTGATTCTGGATCACATCCAATTTTTACATTACTGGTATACCCTCCTCCGAGTTTTCCCACTCTAGGACATTTGTTATGTGCCTTTGGGGGTATTCCTCCATCCTTCGTATGTACTTACGAATTGGATACCTTTTAGCTATTCCTGACCCGATCATGTTTACTTCTTCCGTATCATGTCGCAACAGAAGGTTGGTGTTGATATTTTGTGTAAGACCCCAACTTTTATAAATAAAGATGAATTTTCTATAAATATCATTTTTGAATATTATGGAGTTAATTTGATATAATGTTATAGTTGTGGGTAATATTTATAAATTTTGCAAAGTACGTAAGTTGTTATATAATATTCGATTGGTCGAGGAATATTCGTTTTAACAGGGAATATTCGTACAACGGCACAATCATTGGTGGACCCCACAACGAAATTATTGTCGGATTGAGAAAACGACAAAAATATTTTATTAAAAATAATGGCAGAAGTTTTACCATTGATACTGTTGAACTACTCGGTAGTAAAAGTACAGTAATACGTGTGGTTGCATAGTAGCACACGATATTGATTATTAATGCTTATGTGAGAAGTCACTCAGTTTGATTCAATTATTGTCAGTTAATAATATGAATTATTTAGCGATAATGAAGTTTTGTTTTATTCGTATTATTAACGTAATAAAACAGAAACATCTTTTTATATAAAACAGAATACTTTATTAAAGTTATTCTATAAATAGAATACATTATATTTTATTTAAAAGATTTTTCTTTAAATATGGACCGTCAGATTAAAGTAATCAATCTGGACCGTTCATGGATTAGTTACTATGCATTCTATTTTTCTATAAATAGCAGCTCATTCCTTCATTATTTCTTACGAATTCACTGAATTCTAGAGAGAGAAACTATAGAGAGAAACTATAGAGAGAGAAGAAAAGTATTCTGCTACTTAACTACTTCCTTATTTCAGTTCTTCTTTAAAACGGTAAGGGGTGTTATTTTTTCTTATTCATGAAGAGAACTGTTGTTATTCCATTTCTTATTATTCTGTTGGAACATCCTGTCTGTGTGTTTTACACCGAACCTGGTTCCGTCTTTATTATTATTCTGTTGGAACATCATGTCTGTGTATTTTACATCGGACCTGGTTCCGTCTTTATTATTATTCTGTTGGAACATCCTGTCTGTGTGTTTTACACCGGACCTGGTTCTGTCTTTATTATTATTTTGTTGGAATATACTGTCTATGCGTTTTACACCGGACCTGGTTCCATTATTTATTATTCTGTTGGAATAACCTGTCTGTGCGGTCTATCGCATGCATGGTGATTTTTTTTGTTATTCCATTCTTTATTGTACTCAGTTGGTTAAGTTTTGACTTCTATACTCCATGAAATTTGTGGAATATCCTTGATAATTGCGTTTCATCCAGTATCTTTTCAAGAAAATATTCTTCCAAGCATTCTTGAATTTTACTCCACAATGCAGTATCATGTTGACAATTTGGACGTTGTTAATTCCTGGATAAATTAATTCTTGAACTTGTTTTATTGAATTCTTATATCATTGTCATCATCCTCATGTTTATAAAATGTTGAAAGTCATCTGTGGCCTGTAGTGCATAGATGGACTTGGTATGATTATGACCAGGGATTATTCGGTATAATCATGACCGTAATGTTACAAATGATGTGGTAAAAGTCCTCATTGGCCGTAGTGCATTGATGGACAGTTGTTGGCATGATCATGACCATTAATGAATACACGAATATCCTTGGCCGTAGTGAAGGGGTGATTCGATGATGTGGATTATTTTATTAAGCTGAGTCCCAGCGATAACAGTGTTGAAAACCCTTTTAGATCATAGAAGATAGTAGATTTTATTTTCTACTTAACTCTTTTAATGGATTACTTGTTCCGCTACAGTCAAACTTGATGTTCGTTATATTTTATCAGTTTAACACTGTTGAAGGCTAATGATAATTTATTCTGCATTATCTTAGTCATAATATTTCTTACTGGGCTAGTTGAGCTCACCCTTTCTTTCACTGTTCTCTTCAGGAAATGAGAATATAGTTGGGACGAGTCGGGGAACGGAGTGATGGACCAGATGATAGTATTATTAGTCCTCACTATTCTGTTAAATAGTGTGACAATATTTGTAATGAGGACTCCTTTTGAGTTTGTATAGTCTCTAGTAGACAATAATTGTATTCAAGCTCACAGTTATGTTTTGTCGTATTGTACACGACAGTTGTATTAGTAAGTTGTATTTGTATTCTGTACCATGTATCTAACGACCCAAGATTATACCTAATTTTGGGGGCTTCACAGTTGGTGTCAGATCTTAGGGATATGATCCCTGGCTAAGATGTGAGAATAGAACTAGGAGGGGAGAGACGGGGAATTCCTTCGCTAGTATGACCTATCTAAGTTTATTTGCATGGTATTTAATTGGTCGGTCAGAATATAAGGATAATATATGACATATCAATTAACTTTTGTTTTGTGACAGTATCTGAAAATGGCATCCGAGAATGTTGAGAATTGCAATGGAGCACAGGCGACTGTTAATTCACCACATATCAATAATCGGGATAATGTGCATCAGGAAGGCGACAATCCTCATGCAAACAACAATACTGACCAAATGATGAATGATGGAATGTTCAGAAGCATTATGCAGTTCGTGCAACAGCAGGCGAGAGCGGCTCCTGTTCAAAATGTAGGCGAAAACACTGAAAACTCTCGGACGGTCACCGCTAAACAGTTCAAGGAGCTGGGACCACCGGAGTTTAAGGGAGAGCCAAAACCACTTATAGCGGAAACATGGATAAAGCAGATCACCAAGATATTTGATGTCTTGGGATGCTCTGAGGAGCAAAAGGTTCCCTTTGTCGCCTTTATGTTGCGAGGAGAGGCAGATTACTGGTGGGAATCGATTAAGCGTACTCAACTTACCGCACTGAAGATGTCTTGGAAAAAGTTTTAAGAGCTGTTCAATGACAAATACTTTCCTGAAAGTGTTCGACTCATGAAGGAGGTGGAGTTCATCAAATTGGAGAAAAATAATATGAAAGTGTCGCAGTATGAGGCTAAATTTGCTGAGTTGTCTCGGTTTGCGTCCCACTTGGTGGATAATGAAGAGCGAATGACGCGAATGTTTTTACGAGGTTTGAAACCTGAGATACGTCAACATCTTATTTCTCACAAACTGTGTTTGTATTCAGATGTTGTGAATAGGGTTCAGTTAGTGGAGCGCGATAACGAGTCAACGCAACCAAAAGAGAGCAGTCGGCAAAATGATAATACCAGTGAGAGCAATCATCGAATCGGTGACAACAAGCGTGGTGGGAATCAACAGGCCAGAAATGGTAACCACTTCGGTGGTAATCAGGGCCAAAACAATAAGAACGGTCATTTCAAGAAGAGGTGATTCAACAATGATGGAAAGACGTCAACACCAGCACCCGTTGTTAAGGAAGGAGAACGACCACCTATCATATGTTTCAAATGTGGAGGGGAGGGGTACATCAGTTCAAACTGCGTGATGCCGTCTAAAGCATGTTATAATTGTGGAAGAGAAGGTCATTTAGCTCGATTTTGTCGTTTACCAAAAACAAGTTCAGCCAAGATGGAGACACCAAAGGCCGTCCCAGAAAAGTCAAAACCGATAAAGCAAGGGAGAGCGTTTGTTGTGACCTCCCAGAAAGCAAGGAACCCGAATGAGGTCATCACGGGTAAGCTTATCATAAACTCTAACGAAGTCTATACTTTATTTGATACCGGTTCTACCCATTCTTTTATTTCTCCTACTTGCGCTCATCGATTAAATTTGACTCCGGAGAAATTAGACTTTGACTTATCCGTTGAAACTCTATTGGGAGAAACCTTCATTACATCCACGGTTTATAAGTCTTGTTTGGTTCAAGTTGGTACCCATACATTACCTGTTGATCTGATTTCATTAAAAATACTTGCATTTGACGTGATTCTAGGGATTGATTGGTTAACTACTCATCATGCAAAAATTGATTGTTTTCGTAAGGTTGTTAGCTTTCATATTCCTAATCGACCTATTATGCGAATTCAAGCAACCAAACCATTAAAATCAATCGATGTCATCTCAAGCCATAAAGCTATTCGTTTATTAAAAAACGGATGTCAAGCTTTCTTAGCTCATGTCACGGATCTAAACAAAAATACGTCAGTTTTGAATGATATTTCTATTGTTAATAAATTCCCTGACGTATTCCCTGAAGAACTTCCTGGCCTACCCCCAGAGCGTGAAATTGAATTTTGTATTGACCTTGAACCCGGTACAAAACCCATTTCCAAAGCCCCATATCGAATGACTCCTATTGAACTTCAGGGGTTAAAGATCCAACTGCAGGAATTGTTAGACATTGGCTTTATTCGTCCTAGTACTTCTCCTTGGGGTGCTCCTGTTCTATTCGTGAAGAAGAAAGATGGAAGTATGCGACTTTGTATTGATTATTGGGAATTGAATCATGTCACCATCAAAAATAGGTACCCATTTCCACGTATTGATGACCTGTTTGACCAGTTGCAAGGAACACAATTCTTTTCGAAGATCGATCTTCGTTCTGGATATCATCAGCTGAAGGTTAGAACTGAGGATATTCCAAAGACGGCTTTCAGAACTCGGTACGGGCATTATGAATTCCTAGTCATGTCCTTTGTATTGACTAATACTCATGCTGCCTTCATGGATATGATGAACCGGGTATTCAAGGAATATTTGGATCACTTTGTGGTCGTCTTTGTTGATGACATCCTTATTTATTCCAAAAGTCATGAAGATCATGAGCAACACTTGAGGCTGGTACTCCAAAAGCTTCGTGAATACAAGCTTTATGACAAGTTGAAGAAATACGAGTTTTGGCTGGAGGAGGTAGCATTCCTTAGGCACGTAGTATCAAGTCGTGGAATATCTGTTGACCCGGCAAAGATTGAAGCTATTCAAAGCTGGGAGTAATCTAAATCAGTAACCGAAGTACGTAGCTTTCTCGGTTTAGCTGGTTATTATCGGAGATTCGTGGAAGGATTTTCTCGAATTTCTACTCCACTAACTCAGCTGACTTGAAAAGATACAAAGTTTGGTTAGAGTGAAGAATGTGATAAGAGTTTTCAAGAACTCAAGAGAAGACTCATTTCAGCACCTGTTCTAACAATACCATCTGGCTCGGAGGGATTTGTCATCTACAGTGATGCTTCGAGCAAAGGGTTGGGATGTGTTCTCATGCAACATGGAAAAGTCATAGCCTATACATCAAGACAACTCAAGGAATATGAGAGGAATTATCCTACTCATGATCTAGAGTTGGCAGCTGTTGTCTTTGCACCTAAAATTTGGAGGCATTACTTGTGTGGGGAGAAGGTGGAGATCTTTACGGATCATAAAAGCCTCAAATATTTTTTCACTTAAAAGGAACTCAACATGCGACAACGACGTTGGCTTGAACATTTGAAAGATTATGATCATACCATTCAATACCATCCTGGAAAAGCGAACGTGGTAGATGACGCATTGAGTAGAAGATCATACGCAAGTACGAGTGCGAAATTGTCAACACAAAGGCCCATTTTGTGTGACTTGCAAAGGATGGAGATAGAGTTAAAAACTCCAGGGACCCATGTGATGATGGCGAATATACGAGTAAAACCGACTTTAATCGATAAAGTTAAAGCTGCTCAAGCTACAGACCTGGAGCTGATGCGTATGAGGAAGAAAGTGCAAGAAGGTGCTAGGCCGGAAGCAAGAATCGATGAAGAAGGAATACTTCGAGTCAACTCCAGACTTTGTGTTCCTAACGACCCTGATTTAAAGTATAAAATTATGATGGAGGCGCACAACACACCGTTTGTAATCCATCCTGGGAGTACCAAAATGTATCATGATCTTCGTCATACATTTTGGTGGAGCAATATGAAGCGAGAGATAGCGTTGTTTATCTCAAGGTGTCTAACTTGCCAACGAGTCAAGGCGGAGCATCAAGTACCAAAAGGTCCATTGCAACCACTTGAAATTCCAAAATAGAAGTGGGAGAACATTACCATGGATTTTGTTACCAGTCTTCCTAAGGTTTCTCGAGGTATTGATGCGATTTGGGACATTGTTGATAGATTGACCAAGTCTGCTCATTTTTTACCGATACGAGAAACTAATATACTTGAACGTCTTGCTCGTATGTACATAAATGAGATTGTAAGACTGCATGGTATGCCAGTATCCATAGTTTCTGATCGAGACCCAAGATTCACTTCACGATTTTTGGTTAGCTTACAAAAAGCAATGGACACGGATTTACGATTTAGTTCGGCATATCATCCTCAGACGGACGGACAATCAGAGAGGACTATTCAAACTCTGGAAGATTTATTAAGACTCTGTGTCCTTAACTTCAAGGAAATTTGGGACAAGTTCTTATCATTGGTGGAGTTTTCCTGTGACAATAGTTATCAAGCAAGTATTGGCATGGTTCCATTCGAAGCGTTGTATGGAAGAAAGTGTCGTTCTCCAGTATGCTGGGATGAGGTGGATGAAGCAACGTTGTTGGGACCGGAATTGATACGTATGACTACATGAAAGATTCAAACGATCCGACAACGTATAAAAATTTCACAAGATCGACAAAAGAGTTATGCTGATCTTCATCGAAAGGACGTGGAGTTTGATATAGGAGATCATGTGTTCTTACGTGTTGCTCCATGGAAAGGAGTTACGAGATTTGGAAAGAGAGAAAAGCTCAATCCTCGATTCATCGGTCCATTTTTAATCCTCGATCGAGTAGGAACTGTGGCTTATAGACTCGCTTTACCGCCAAGTATGTCTAGTTCATAACGTTTTTCACATATCCATGTTACGTAAATATGTGAAAGACCTGAACCACATTATTGAGTTAGAACCAGATGAAATAGCGGAGGATTTGACGTATGAAGAAGTTCATGTTCAAATCTTGGATAAGAAGGAACATATTCTACGCTCCAAGGTTATATCTCAAGTCAAAGTTTTGTAGAGAAATCACGATGTTGAGGAAATGACTTGGGAGTTAGAATCTGAAATGAAGTTAAGGTATCCTTACCTCTTCGACATACTAGGTACGTACCCTAATTTCGAGGGTGAAATTTCATAAGAAGGGAAGGTTGTAAGACCCCAACTTTTATAAATAAAGATGAATTTTCTATAAATATCATTTTTAAATATTATGGAGTTAATTTGATATAATGTTATAGTTGGTGGGTAATATTTATAAATTTTGCAAAGTACACAAGTTGTTATATAATATTCGATTGGTCGAGGAATATTCAGTTTAACAAGGAATATTCGTACAACGGCACAATCATTGGTGGACCCCACAACAAAATTATTGTCAGATTGAGAAAACGAAAAAAATATTTTATTCAAAATAACGACAGAAGTTTTACCATTGATACTGTTGAACTACTCGGTAGTAAAAGTACAATAATACGTGTGGTTGCATAGTAGCACACGATATTGATTATTAATGCTTATGTAAGAAGTCACTCAGTTTGATTCAATTATTGTCAGTTAATAATATGAATTATTTAGCGATAATGAAGTTTTGTTTTATTCGTATTATTAACGTAATAAAACAGAAACATCTTTTTATATAAAACAGAATACTTTATTAAAGTTATTCTATAAATAGAATACATTATATTTTATTTAAAAGATTTTTCTTTAAATATGGACAGTCAGATTAAAGTAATCAATCTGGACCGTTCATGGATTAGTTACTATGCATTCTATTTTTCTATAAATAGCAGCTCATTCCTTCATTATTTCTTACGAATTCACTGAACTCTAGAGAGAGAAACTATAGAGAGAGAAGAAAAGTATCCTGCTACTTAACTACTTCCTTATTTCAGTTCTTCTTTAAAACGGTAAGGGGTGTTATTTTTTCTTATTCATGAAGAGAACTGTTGTTATTCCATTTCTTATTATTCTGTTTGAACATCCTGTCTGTGTTTTACACCGGACCTGGTTCTGTCTTTATTATTATTCTGTTGGAACATCCTGTCTGTGTGTTTTACACCAGACCTGGTTCCGTCTTTATTATTATTCTGTTGAAACATCATGTCTGTGTGTTTTATACCGGACCTGGTTTCGTCTTTATTATTATTCTGTTGGAATATCCTGTCTGTGTGTTATACACCGGACATGGTTCCGTCTTTATTATTATTTTGTTGAAATATCCTATCTATGCGTTTTACGCCGGACCTGGTTCCATTATTTATTATTCTGTTGGAATAACCTGTCTGTGCGGTCTATCGCATACATGGTGATTTCTTTTGTTATTCAATTCTTTATTATACTCAGTTGGTTAAGTTTTGACTTCTATACTCCAAAAAATTTGTGGAATATCCTTGATAATTGTGTTTCATCCAGTATCTTTTCATGAAAATATTCTTCTAAGCATTCTTGAATTTTACTCCACAAAGCAGTATCATGTTGACAATTTGGACGTTGTTAATTCTTGGATAAATTAATTCTTGAACTTGTTATATTGAATTCTTATATCATTGTCATCATCCTCATATTTATAAAATGTTGAAAGTCATTTGTGGCCTGTAGTGCATAGATGGACTTGGTATGATTATGACTAGGGATTATTCGATATAATCATGACCGTAATGTTACAAATAATGTGGTAAAAGTCCTCATTGGCCCGTAGTGCATTTATGGACAGTTGTTGGCATGATCATGACCATTAATGAATACACAAATATCCTTGGCCGTAGTGCAGGGGTGATTCGATGATGTGGATTATTTTATTAAGCTGAGTCCCAGCGATAACAGTGTTGAAAAACCTTTTAAATCATAGAAGATAATAGATTTTATTTTCTACTTGACTCTTTTAATGGATTGCTTGTTCTGCTGCAGTTAAACTTGATGTTCGTTATATTTTATCAGTTTAACACTGTTGAAGGCTAATGATAATTTATTCTGCATTATCTTAGTCATAATATTTCTTACTGGGCTAGTTGAGCTCACCCTTTCTTTCACTGTTCTCTTCAGGAAATGAGAATATAGCTGGGATGAGTCGGGGAACAGAGTGATGGACCTGATGATAATATTAGTAGTCCTCACTATTTTGTTAAATAGTGTGACAATAATTGTAATGAGGACTCCTTTTGAGTTTGTATAGTCTCTAGTAGACAATAATTGTTTTCAAACTCACAGTTATGTTTTGTCATATTGTACACGACAGTTGTAATAGTAAGTTGTATTTGTATTCTGTACCATGTATCTGACGACCCAAGATGGGTGATGTATACCTAATTTTGGGGGCGTCACATTTTGTTGGTAAGGTTGTTTGACGACAATACTGCCACTTTCGATCAGATTTTGAATCTTATGTTTTAAGGACCAACAATCATGTGTATCATGTCCTGGAGACCCTGAGTGGTAAGCACATCTCTGGCTTGGATTGTATCTTTTGCTCCCTGGTTCCAGAGGTGGGGCTAATTCGGTAATTTTCTTGTGATCCATTAATATCACCAATACATGTTCAAGGGAATCGCCCAGTGGAGAAAATACTCGATTTTCCATTCTTTCAAATTTTCTTTTCCTGTCTGGGCATTGGTTGAATGTAGCATGTTGTTGAGATGGCAGATTGTCTTGTATTTTCCAAATGGGGGGACTGTATGTTGGTCTCCTAGCTTTTCCCTGTACAACAAGGGATACATCTTTAATGCCTTTATCGGGTACATTCTTGGATTCGCTTGCATATTTGCCAGTCTGTATATGCTTGGCGACTGCTTCCAAGGCAGTGAAGTCTTTAATCTTGCCTGCCTTCAGGCCCATCTTAGCCATTTCGCCGTGTTTGATCATTTCTTAGAATGGCTTTCCTATGCCTGCTAGGATCCTCTCATAGTAAGGAGCCTCTTGGATATCAATAAATGTCATTACCATCTCAATTTCTGCCATTGATGGAATGACTTGCGCTGCTAGATGTCTCCACCTTTGGGCATATTCTCAGAAAGATTCAGTACTTTGCTTTTTCACTTTAGTCACTTGATATTGATCCGGTGCCATTTGTGACTGAAAATTGTAGTGATTTAGAAAGGCGTGAGCCAATTCTTCCCAGTTGTGGATTTTGGCATTGTCAAGTCGGGCATACCAAGCTTTAGCTTCTCCAGTGAGACTTTTTTGAAAAAATTGCATTCTGAGGCTTTCATTTTCAGCATAAGACCCCAGTTTGCCAATGTACACTTTTAGGTGCGTATAGGGATCGCCTGCTACATTATACTTTTCAAACTCTGGGACTTTGAATTTGGTAGGATATTGAGCCCTGGGAATATACAGAGATTTGAATAGGTGACACTCCCATAATTTCCAGTCCCTTTGATAACACGAAGGGTCTCTTCCATTTGGAGGACTCTTTTTTTGAGGTCACCAGTGTCTGGGTCTCCAGTGGGATGGGCAGCATCACGAGTTTTGTTGGTCATATCCAACTGCAGCTCAGTTATTGTAATGACCTGGGTTCCCCCCTTGTGTGGAGGATTCAGCATGTACGGATATTTTGGGACCCTGATTAGACTGGTGTATTCTTTGAGTAGAACAGCCAAATCTACAATTTGTTTGCTTAATCCGTCAAATTCCTTGCAAGAAACTGGATTAAGTTCAGTCTGGTCGGATGACGACATGATTGACTGTAGGCCTGTTGCCTTTTTGGACTTTGAACGGGTGGTAGGTCCGATTGATTCCCTGCAAAAGACTTGCATAGTTTAGTCTTTAGGGGATGTGTATAATGACATGTTATGTGATGTGTCCATTCTAGGAATTTTTATCCTGCAAAACGGATGTCAGCTGTTTGTAGCATTTATGTATGTGTACACATTTCTTCATATTTCTCATTACATGGAGATATATATGGCATGAATTTGTGTAATTTGAAATGAGAGCATGAAGAGACTTTCCTCCATTTTTGGTTTATCCGAGGCTGACCTATCTTAGGTTACTCTCGCGGCTTTTTGGCATGAAGGTTCCCAAATCATCGCAATCTACTTGACGGGAATTTAATCCGGTCTTTCAACTGGAGCGAATTTGGGTGGTGCCTTTCCTGAGCCTCGGAGAATCAGGCTTCTCACGAGTCCAGTAATCAAACACCGACGAGATAGCCTCCTGGTGTAGGGACCACACAACATACATTCACATACATCGCGTCTCACCGTATGAAATGATAACATGTGCGAAGCACTAATATCACAAGCAGTTTATAATACGAAGCACTAACATTATACGTAGATATGATGCGAAGCACTAAGTGTAAACAAGATATGCACTCGTACACATTCATCCAATGTAAATGCAACATCCACACACAAGCAAATAATAGTTTTGAAAAAATTGTAATAGCGGCTTAAGTCCTCTTACTGGAGTCCCCAGTAGAGTCGCCACCTGTCGACGTCGAGATTTTTGGATGTTCCTTTCCGTTACTTGTTCTTTGGTGTTCTCATTTTAGGTGAGATTTGTTTGAAAAAAACAAGTGAAAAAGGTCCGACATGTATAATATCGACGATAGACTGTTAAGAGTCACCAGTTAGTTTTTTAAATGGTTGTACCAACACAACTGAGAAAAGGTTTGCACATTGACCCAGTGATGTGACACTGCTGTACGGGTCGGTGAAACCGAGATTCATTTAGGGTCCGGGGACTTGGTTATGCTGGGGGAAGGTGTTAGGCACCCCCCGACATCCGTGTTACCACGGTGACTGCCTCTTTTCAAGAAACTATTATCTGAATGTGTGTGTGTGTGGGTCAATGTGCTGTTATTTGGAAGTGGTGCGAGGCCTCGTTCGCACCTATATACACAGGGTTTGAATTTATGTGAAAATTCAATTTTAGCAAGATATGGCAGTGATGTTTTATAAAAAAAAGGTTTTTCAAACCCTGATGCTCAATAGTAATTGAGACCTTTTACACTCCCATTTTATTAAGTGATCGGCTTGGTTGATTTTATTTGACAGATGAGAAGCATCCGTACGAAAATAATGTATAAAATGATGCCGACTCCCTCGTGGGTATGGAAACCATCTGAGGAAATTCAGACACTGCAGAATAATTTACAAGCTGCTTACAGCTGGAAATGTCCATTATGGGAACCAAATCTAGATCCAACGGGATGGATCTGTGATCACATGATTCCTAGGCTCACATGATACTGCAGTTTGTATGAAAGCAGTAAGCAGATATATATATATAAAAGCTGTAAATATATAAACACAGACATGATCACCAACCACGAAGCATCTCCATGGGGGATCAGAAATATAAATAAAGCTGTAAAAGCTATCAACCACCATGGAGGAAACTCCAGGCGGGACAAAACGTAAGTAAAGCAGTAAATACGGTCAACCGCCATGAAGAAAACTCCAGGCGGGACGAAACGTAAAGAAAGCTGTACAAAGCGATCAACTGCCACGAAGTGAACTCCAGGCAGGACGAAATTTATATATATATATATATATATATATATATATATATATATATATATATATATATATATAAGCGAATAAACGCACCGGATATAAAATCCAGGCTTATCGAACAGAGTTCGACCACAGTTCATATATATAAGTATATATATATAAAAGTAAGTAAACGCACCGGATATAAAATCCAGGCTCATCGAACAGAGTTCGACCACAGTTCATATATATAAGTATATATATATATATATATATATATATATAGGAAAGCAAGTAAACGCACCAAACTGAAGTTTAGGCTCATCGAACAAAGTTCGACACACAGTTAATATATATATATATATATATATATATATATATATATATATATATATATATATATTGAAGCAGTAAACGCTCCAGACCAAAGTCTAGGCTCAATCGAGGCATAACTCGATAATGTTAGTTGCTATATATATATATATATATATATATATATATATATATATATATATATATATATATATATATATATATATATATATATATAATATATATACAGACTGGAATGAAACCACGGACCGAAGTCCGGGCAAAAGTAAGCAACACAACTCCCAACGTGTAGAAGGGTGTGTGCAAAGATGAAGAGAAAGACTCTAAAGTATGTGAGAAGGCTTACAGCTGACTGCTAAAAAAGGCTTCTATATCTTTAGAGTGGGTAAACACTGGCTTTTGTGGGTACAAATAAGGCTATATATGAGCTCACAGGTGTTTAAAATGGGCAAATACACTGTATGGGTCGAGTGCGGAGCGAATTGTGCAGGGTTTTCCCGTCGATTTCTCTTACAAAATGGCCAACCCAAGGCCTCTATTTATAGAGGTAGGAGCCGCAGGTGTACCTGCTACTGGGCCGCAAGTGTACCAGAGGCTGCCCGGAGTGCCCCGGGCAGTGTGGGTCCCGCCGTGTCGAAGTACGTACGCGTTGTTCGCTCGGTCGCTCATAACTTTCAATCCGGGAGTCCGATGGAAGTGTGCCATATCATTCCGAAAAGCTCTTTCCGAGAGCTACACAATGATATATGATTTAACCTTTTTTATTCCAGGAAGATGGGTCCATGACTGAAATGGCATTCCCGGGTTTCCGTCAGGCAGTCCGTTGAGCCGTTTTGCGTAGTTTATGCTCAGAAGTTAAGATATGGTTCTTGTAGGACTTCCTTTGAAGTAATTTGAGTTGAAATGAGTGTATTTGATTTGAAGTGAAGTTGAGTTGACAAAATGACCATTTTTCCCCTCCCAGGGTTATCTCCTGTTTTTGCGCAGTTGTAGCAGTCTTTTCTCAAGGTTATCTCTGAAGTTGGCCTGCTGTTGACTTTGACTATCCTCAGGGTCATCTTTGAGGTTGGCTTGATCTCCTGGGGCTATCTCTAGGCTTTGATCTTGATCCCCCGGGGTTATCTCCGAGGTTGAAACTGACTTTCCCTGGGTTATATCCGAGGTTTAAAACATGATTTCTCGAGGTTATCTTCTGGGTTGAAAAACTGGATCTCTTGTGGCTATCTTCGAGGTTGGAATTGATGTTGTGGTCCTCCAGGGTTATCTCTAGAGTGTGAAAAAGTCGCTTTTGTCCTCCTGCATAGTTAGTAACAGAAAAATGAAATTTCGAGTGTCTACACCCCCAGAACGTGAAGTTAAATTCTTTATTGACCTTGAACCTGGTACAAAGCCCATTTCTAAAACCCCATATCGAATGGCTCCTATTAAACTTCAGGAGTTAAAGGTCCAACTACAGGAGTTGTTGGACATCGGTTTTATTCGTCCTAGTACGTCTCCTTGGGGTGCTCCTGTTTTATTTGTAAAGAAGAATGACGGGAGTATGTGACTTTGTATTGACTATCGAGAATTGAACCATGTCACCATCAAGAATAGGTATCTGCTACCTCGTATTGATGACCTGTTTGACCAGTTGCAAGGAGCATAATTCTTTTCAAAAATCGATCTTCGTTATGGATATCATCAGCTAAAGATTAGAACTGAGGATATTCCAAAGACTGCCTTTAGAACTCGGTACGGGCATTATGAATTTCTAGTCATGTCTTTTGGCTTGACTAATGCTCCTGCAGCTTTCATGGATATGATGAACCGAGTATTCAAGGAATATTTGGATCAGTTCGTTGTTGTCTTTATTGATGACATCCTCATATGTTCCAAAAGTCGTGAAGATCATGAGCACCATTTGAAGCTAGTACTTCAAAGGCTTCGTGAAAATAAGCTATATGCCAAGTTGAAGAAATGCGAGTTCTGGCTTGAGGAAGTAGCATTCCTTGGGCACGTGGTGTCAAAACATGGAGTATCTGTTGACGAAGTAACCGATACAAAGATTGAAGCAATACAAAGTTGGGAGCAACCGAAGTCGGTGACCGAAGTACGTAGCTTTCTGGGTTTAGCTGGTTATTATCGGAGATTCGTTGAAGGATTTTCTCGAATTGCTACTCCGTTAACGCAACTGACTCAAAAAGATACAAAATTCGTATGGAGCAAGGAATACGAGAAGAGTTTTCAAGAGCTTAAGAGGAGACTCATTTCGGCACCTGTTCTGACAATACCATCTGGTTCGGATGGATTTGTTATCTACAGCGATGCTTCAGGCAAAGGGTTAGGATGTGTTCTCATGCAACATGGGAAGGTCATAGCCTATGCCTCGCGATAACTCAAAGAATATGAGAGAAATTACCCTACTCATGATTTAGAGTTGGCAGCAGTCGTTTTCGCGTTGAAAATCTGGAGGCACTATCTATATGGAGAGAAAGTGGAGATATATTCAGACCATAAAAGCCTCAAATATTTCTTCACACAAAAGGAACTCAACATGCGGCAACGACGTTGGCTTGAGTTATTGAAAGAATACAACCATACCATTCAATACCATCCTGGAAAAGCGAACATGGTAGCTGACGCATTAAGTAAAAGATCATATGCAGAAACGAGTGCGATGTTGTTAACCCAAAGGCCCATTTTGTGTGATTTACAAAAGATGAAGATAGAATTCAAGACTCCGGGGACCCATTCGATGATGTCAAGTATACGCATAGAACCAACTTTAATCGATAAAGTTAAAGTTGCTTAAGCCACGGACCCGGAGCTGATGCGTATGAAGAAGAAAGTGCAAGACAGTGCTATTCCAGATGCAAGAATCGATGAAGAAGGAATACTTTGAGTCAACTCCAGACTTTGTATTCCTAATGATTCTAACTTGAAACATAGAATCATGATGGAGGCACACAACACACCATTTGTAATTAACCCTGGAAGTACCAAAATGTATCGTGATTTCCGACATACATTTTGGTGGAGCAATATGAAGAGAGAGATCGCGAAGTTTATCTCGAGGTGTTTAACTTGTTAACGTGTGAAGGCAGAGCATCAAGTGCCAAAGGGTCCATTGCAACCACTTGAGATTCTGAAAAGGAAGTGGGAGCACATTACCATAGATTTTATTACGGGTCTTCCCAAGGTTTCTCAAGGCATAGATGCGATTTGGGTTATTGTTGATAGATTAACCAAGTTTGCTCATTTCTTGCCGATACGGGAGACTTATTCCCTTGAACATCTTGCTCTTATGTACGTGAATGAGATTGTGAGGTTGTATGGCATGCCAGTATCCATAGTTTCAAATCGTGACCCAAGATTCACTTCACGATTTTGGATTAGCTTGCAAAAAGCTTTGGGCACGAATTTACGATTCAGTTCGGCATACCATCCTCAAACGGACGGACAATTAGAGAGGACTATTCAAACTCTTGAAGATCTATTAATACTCTGTGTCCTAGACTTCAAAGGGAGTTGGGATAAGTATTTACCATTGATGGAATTCTCCTACAACAACAGTTATCAGGCAAGTATAGGTGTGGCTCCATTCGAAGCATTGTATGGACGAAAGTGTCACTCTCCAGTTGATGAGTGTGTTTTATATACATAAATTAGGTACTTTTGAGTTTGATAATGTGTTAATCCTAAGCTAGTTTGTTTGGTTTTTATGTGTTTTCATTGTATTATTGTGTAATATAGTTTTATATTGCTTTTATGTATTTTTGTATTAGCTTGATGTGTTTTTACTTTGTTTTGTAGGAATCGGATGGAACGTCATTTGGGTCGATGGTTGGAATCGCCAAATTTGCATTTTCGGTTTCCCATTGACATAGCAGTCCCGTAAAGCCGAATTTTTGCCATGTTCCGGCCATTATCTGTCCAAACTCCAAGAATGAAAGTTGTAGATAAATGTCTCCTCTTTCCGGATCATCTTGAATCGCCTCAATCGGAGTTCGGATACGAGAGTTATGGCCATTTTCCCAACGGGTGTCAAATCTGGAAACTACCAACTGCTATTTGCATAGCAGTCACTTCAAGGACAATTTGAACATTGATCTAGCCATTATTTCGAAGAACTCCAAGAATGAAAGTTGTATATCTGCTTCTCCTCTTTCCGGATCATCTTAAATCGCATCAATCGGAGTTCATATGAAGAAGTTATGGTCATTTTCCCAACAGATGTCCAAGCAGAAAATTAGCCGGCGCTGCAGCGCGACTTGCTAGTGTATTTTCGGCGCCGCAGCGCCACTTAGCAGTAGCCCAGCCCCCTTTCCGCACTGCAGCTCCCCGTTCAAGTCAAATCATGGCGCTGCAGCGCTAGACACGAATTTTGGACAGTTTTCAGCTATTAAATGCTCAACCTAATGACCCAAAAACATAATCCTTCATTTCTACTTGCAACCTAGAGGAGAAAAAGAGAGAGGTGGCGGCTTGTAGAAGAGGGAGGCCATGGCTCTTGGCCATGGTTCTTCAAGAGCTTCGAGGAGCATCAATGGTGGGAGCTTCAACAACATCAATGGAGGAGCTTCAACCAACAACTAAGGGAAGCCATCATTTCTTTCTTTATTTTTTTCCTCTAGTGGCTAGAACTCATTCTTGGGGATCTAGTGCAAACACTTGTAACACCTATGGAGGCAAGGAATTGAATTAAACTTATAGCTTTTCTTTGATACTTGTTTTATCCATTGGATGATTACCAAATATTTGGAATAGTTTGATTTATTTGTTATGAATTAAACTTCTATTTGCTTTCCTTTTGATTGGTGTCATACGAATGGGTTGTTTATGTGATTATATATATACATAATTTATGTGTTTCCAATTCATAGTGGTTGCCATGATCAAAAAGAGAGTTAAGAGATTTGAACAAAATGATGCACGCCAAGTGTTTGACAAAATGCTTGTGTGTGGATATTGTGTTCTTAGTTCTTTATCTATCTATGTTTTGTTTTAATTAATTGTTCGAATAAGATTATAGCGATATGAAGTCGGTATTGGGTAAATTTTATTAAATAATTCCTCGTGGGAACGATACTTTTCTTATCACTTTATTACTTGTTGACCGTGTATACTTGCACATATTCATTGATTGCGGAATCGAGCAACAAGTTTTTGGCACCGCTGCCGGGGAGTTATTATCTAATATTGTCCAATATTGATTTCAATCAATGTAGTCTTAATTTGAACGTTTATTTATCTTTGTTTTACTTGATCTTTATTTGCACGTGTTTGCCGATTGCGATAAATAGGCTGACAAGACTGTATGTAAATACTGAACTTGTGCAAGACTTGGCGTAAGCTGGGGCCTTACAGTTCTATTTATTGTTATCGTTTGTGAGATTGGATTGACAAGACTGTATGTAAATACTGATCTTGTGCAAGACTTGGCGTAAGCTGGGGCCTTACATTCTGATTTCGCATGACACATTTTTATTAAGCTTGTATTTCTATTTTAAATAAAGTCAGGCCGAAGACTATAAACCAAGCGCTTGTTGGGAGGCAGCCCAAAATGTAATGTTTTGTTTTAGTTACTTTCAGGTATCGAGTATCACGCAATAAGTTTGGCACTCTCGACTTGGAGGACTTGGAGGATGATGTCGATGATGATTAACATATTCTCAGGGAAGTCCTCTAGATTTTATTTTATCTATCTTTACATTGAGGACAATGTTCTTCTTAAAGTTTGGGGGTACTTGTGATATTCTTAGTACTTGAGTTGGTATTATATTATTATGTCAGTTATTTTGATGTCTTTATGTTTAGTAGTGCATATTAGTTAAAATTTTTAAAAAATTTCAATTTTATGTTATATCTTAGCAAATAGTAGACGTCAGTTGCGAAAGGCGACAACTGATAAATGCTCACGGAAGTCCTTTGCGTTGAATTCTTTTATTGCGTTTAGTAAGGACATTATCAGTTTCAAGTTTGGGGGTCTTCTACGTTTTGTTTTGATATGTTTTATTTTATTTTTATTTTTGGGGTTTAACTGCATTTGCATTTCTAGTATAGGATGTGTCTCTTGAGCATTGATTTAATTTGAATTAAGCTATTATTTATTATCAGGCAAATGTTTGTTAAGGTTATAACTCATGAAAAATGGATAAATGTTGTGCTTAGTTTGGGGTGATCGACTTGTTGTTGGTTATTGCTTTGCTTATGACTCCTACTTTTGAGCACTCATCCATTTGTAATGAACTAGTTGTATACTTAGAGAAGGCTTATATGACTAAATGCTTGTGGGAGATATCAAGAAGCTCTAGAACTCGTGTAAACATCACTCGAAGCAATATACTTAAGTTTAATTTATTGATCATGTGGTGAGTTGAGATGGAGCATAAAATGCACTCACTCATAAACACATGCTGAGGGGAGATAGAGCGTAAAACGCACTCACCTATATAAAAAAAAGTATATATATCAAAAATCTTGCGGTGGGTTGAGATGGAGCGTAAAACGCACTCGCCCATAAAAGCGAACTTAGGGTGAGATGGAGCGTAAAACGCACTCGCCCATAAAAACGGACTTAGGGTAAGATGGAGCATAAAATTCACTCACCTAAGAGTCCTTTGATCTGAAATTTTTGGAATGTGTGATTTGTCTACAATTGCGATGAGTGATGTGTTAAGCATGTAGTTTTTGAAGTTTATTTCTTTCATAAGGTAATATGGTTGTATAAGCTAATCCGAGCAATAATTGGTTTAGTGCAAATGGATACACACACACACACACACAGAGAAAGAATCTAAAGCAAGGTATGACTGACAAGCAAGTTGAAATCCTAGACGTTCTGACATTTTGAAAGTTTTCTAGAGTTATCATGTTTTGACATCTTTAAGGCCATTGTTCAAACTTATTGATTCATTGCTCAAGTGGTTGATTGTTAGAATTTATTTTTATAGTTTTTGTTCTTAGTGTTTTGCTTGAGGACAAGCAAAGATTCAAGTTTGGGGGCATTTGATGAGTGTGTTTTATATACACAAATTAGGTACTTTTGAGTTTGATAATGTGTTAATCCTAAGCTAGTTTGTTTGGTTTTTATGTGTTTTCATTGTATTATTGTGTAATATAGTTTTATATTGCTTTTATGTATTTTTGTATTAGTTTGATGTGTTTTTACTTTGTTTTGTAGGAATCGGATGGAACGTCATTTGGGTCGATGGTTGGAATCGCCAAATTTGCATTTTCGGTTTCCCATTGACATAGCAGTCCCGTAAAGCCCACTTTGTGCCATTCTCCGGCCATTATCTGTCCAAACTCCAAGAATGAAAGTTGTAAATAAACGTCTCCTCTTTCCGGATCATCTTGAATCACCTCAATCGGAGTTCGGATACGAGAGTTATGGCCATTTTCCCAACGGGTGTCAAATCTGGAAACTACCAACTGCTATTTGCATAGCAGTCACTTCAAGGACAATTTGAACATTGATCTAGCCATTATTTCGAAGAACTCCAAGAATGAAAGTTGTATATCTGCTTCTCCTCTTTCCGGATCATTTTAAATCGCATCAATCGGAGTTCATATGAAGAAGTTATGGTCATTTTCCCAACAGATGTCCAAGCAGAAAATTAGCCGGCGCTGCAGCTCGACTTGCTAGTGTATTTTCGGCGCCGCAGCTCCACTTAGCAGTAGCCCAGCCCCCTTTCCGCACTGCAGCGCCCCCGTTCAAGTCAAATCATGGCGCTGCAGCGCCAGACACGAATTTTGGACAGTTTTCAGCTATTAAATGCTCAACCTAATGACCAAAAAATATAATCCTTCATTTCTACTTGCAACCTAGAGGAGAAAAAGAGAGAGGTGGCAGCTTGTAGAAGAGGGAGGTCATGGCTCTTGGCCATGATTCTTCAAGAGCTTCAAGGAGCATCAATGGTGGGAGCTTCAACAACATCAATGGAGGAGCTTCAACCAACAACTAAGGGAAGCCATCATTTCTTTCTTTATTTTTTTTTTCTCTAGTGGCTAGAACTCATTTTTGGGGATCTAGTGCAAACACTTGTAACACCTATGGAGGCAAGGAATTGAATTAAACTTATAGCTTTTCTTTGATACTTGTTTTATCCATTGGATGATTACCAAATATTTGGAATAGTTTGATTTATTTGTTATGAATTAAACTTCTATTTGCTTTCCTTTTGATTGGTGTCATACGAATGGGTTGTTTATGTGATTATGTATATGCATAATTTATGTGTTTCCAATTCATAGTGGTTGCCATGATCAAAAAGAGAGTTAAGAGATTTGAACAAAATGATGCACGCCAAGTGTTTGACAAAATGCTTGTGTGTGGATATTGTGTTCTTAGTTCTTTATCTATCTATTTTTTGTTTTAATTAATTGTTCGAATAAGATTATAGCGATATGAAGTCGGTATTGGGTAAATTTTATTAAATAATTCCTCGTGGGAACGATACTTTTCTTATCACTTTATTACTTGTTGACCGTGTATACTTGCACGTATTCATTGATTGCGAAATCGAGCAACACCAGTATGTTGGGACGAGGTGGGTGAAGTAACATTGTTGGGACCAGAGTTGTTACGTATGACTACTGAAAAGATCCAAATAATTCGATAACGTATACAAACGGTATAGGATCGACAAAAGAGTTATGCGGATCTTCATCGAAAGGACGTGGAATTTAGTATCGGGGATCATGTATTGTTGCGAGTTGCTCCATGGAAGGGAGTTACAAGATTTGGGAAGAAAGAAAAGCTCAATCCACGATTTATTGGTCCGTTTTAAATTCTTGACCGAGTAGGAAATGCGGCCTATAGACTCGCATTACCTCCAAGCATGTCTCGTGTTCATAATGTTTTTCACATATCTGTGCTTCGTAAATATGTGAAAGACCCAAACTATATTATTGAGTTAAAACCAGACGAGATAGCCAAAGACTTAACGTACGAGGAGGTACCTGTTAAGATCTTGGATAGGAAAGAGCATGTCCTACGCACAAAGGTTATACCACAAGTCAAAGTTTTGTGGAGGAACCATGCTATTGAGGAAATGGCATGGGAGTTGGAAACGGAAATAAAAGCGAGGTACCCTCACCTTTTCGAAACACCAGGTACGTACGTCAATTTCGAGGACGAAATTTCATAAGGAGGGGAGCTTGTAAGACCCCAACATTTTCTAAATGAAATTGAATTTCCTTTATTTATTATTTTGAAATAGTAAGAGTTGATTTGATTAATATGGTTAGTTATGGGTAAAATGCACAAATATTTCAAATAAACAAGTGGTTATAAAATATTCATTGTTGTCGGGAAATATTCGTTTGGTCATGGAATATTCTTACTATCGGGGAATATTCGTACGAGGGCGCAGCCTTGTGTGGGCCCCATAACGGAAAGCGATTGGATATAAAAAACGACAAGTATAAGTTGTTTATAAATAACGGCGTAGTTGTTACCGTTAATACTGTTGAAATACCCGGTGGTTAAAATACAGTAGCACACGATATTGTACCAATTATTGATTCTTACGTAAGAAGGCACTATTCAATAATTGTTACAGTAATTAATGTTCAATATTTTATTTTATTAATTCAATAATTGCTACGTTGATATTTTATATTATTGTTGTTTCAATAATTGTCACTACACAGTATTTTTCATTATCAGATCAATAATTCATATTATTTGAATAATATTATTAGATAGCATTATTGGCAATATTTAGAAAATTCTATCTAAGGAGAGGTTTGGTCATCTAATTGCATGTCAGTAAGGAGAAATCCTTATTGGAAAGCCCCCTCTTTCCTGGAAACGGCCTGGTCGTCAGTATTGTGATTCTGTAATATTATTTGTGAATAATTAATTATTAATTTATATGATAAAGGAAAATATTCATTTTATGTGGATATAAATGGAGAAAATTTTTTAAAGTGACAATTGTTGAAAATTGATCTTTTATCTTTTCTGATAAAATAATTCTTTTAAATATATTATTATATTATAATAATATAATAATGGTGATATTTTTATAATGAATGTGGGACATATGAATAAATGAGGAGAAAGAGTATTTTTATTACTAAAAATATTTAAAACATGTTTTTCATGTTTGTGGACCCCATTTTTTGACTGAAATTTGATTATAGCCCGTAAAATCGTCCGTATGTGGATTTCGGTCAATTTTTGTTTGGAATTTGGAAAAACTTAAACTTAGAAAGTTGTAAAAAATTAAATTTCCTATGAAATGGACATAAGATTCGAATTTTTCTGATAAAAGGGCTATTTATTATGAATTGTTGAAGTTTTGAAATAATTAATTTTTGGAGTTTAAAATAATTTTTTTATGAAAAACGTTTTTTGTGAGATGGAGGGCCCCACTTATGTGGTTAATGTGCTGAAATTGGATTGTCAAAGTGGGCATAGGAAATTTATATAAATATATTAATATTTTATTAAATTTTCTGCTTTGGTGTTTTAAGCAATTTTCTATAAATAGGGTGCTTAGGTTAGAATTGAAAATCACGCCAGAAACTGAAGTTTTCTCTCTCTATATTATCGAGCGTATTTTTATGAGTATTTTGATACTTTGAGTGTTGCTATACGGTGCAAGTTCCTTCAGCACTATATCTAGTATTCCAGTCAGAAGTATTGTCTTTTTGGAGGTAAAGGATGTTATTTTTTTAATGATATTATTTCTTTCAATATCATTATGCCAGAATATTGGTAAGATTTTTCTTGTAAAATTCTTGTCTTTTTGTGTCGGGATTACTATTCACGTATACGGTACTATTCACGTATACGGCACTATTCACAAATACGGCACTATTTACAGAAAAATAAAATTTTCTCTTCATTGTCCCGGATATCTATTTTTGTTACTAGCTTTGATTGTATCCATGTTTTGGTCTTCATTTTTGAATTTTACTTCACTATGGTTATTTATGAAGTATTTTTGAACTTGAATTGTTTAAAGTACGAATTCTTAATAATTGTTCTTTTGTTTCACTGGATTAATTTTTTTTAAAATATTTTTCATCATCCTCAATCCTAAATGATGATATTATTAAACATCTTTGGTCTGTAGTACAAAGATGAATGATTAACTGGTGAATATTTTTGGCCCGTAGTGCAAAGATGAACAGGTGTTTAGATGAACATGACCAACTGGTGATACAAATGAATATCTTTGGCCTGTAGTGCAAAGATGAATATCTGATTCAAGATGTATATTGGTTGATGTTACAGGGATAAAATATTGATGATGGACTTTTAAATCTTAGAAGATAGTATAATTCATTCTCTATTTCACTCTTCTGATGGATTGTTATTTCCGCTGCAGTTGTTGATCTAAAATTTGTTGTCTATTATATTCTATCAGATTTGTCTCTGTTGAGGACTAACGATAATTTGTTCTATATTATCTTAGTCATAATATTCTTTACTGGGCTAGTTGAGCTCATCCTTTTCCTTTTAGTTCCATTTTTCTTCTTAAGAGGCTAGAATGTAGCGATTACTTGTCGGGGTGTGGAATGATGGTTCTAGAAGTTATTTTAGTAGTCCTCACTATTTTGTAAAATAGTGTATCAATAATTATAATGAGGATTTATTTGAGTGTGGATATTGTCTAGATGATAATATTTGTATTTAAACTCACAGTTTAAGTGTTGTCGTATTTTACACGACAATTGTATTAATGAAGTTGTAGTTGTATCTGTACCATGTATTTGGTGACTCAGAATGGGCGTGGTATACCTATTTTTGGGGCGTCATAGAAACGTCGTGCCAAGTGTTAATGAACTTAAAAAGTATTTCAATTCAATTGAAATTAATATTATAAAATATGGAATAGGGTTAATATAAAACTAATAATGATTCCTAGCAAGACTTAAGCACTTGAATGAACTTCGAGTATGAAATATAGTGAGATGTAAGTAGAAAGTTAACACAATCAAATTGAACATTGTGTATTGATAATAGGAAGGGTTATGAAATGTAAGACCCCGAATTTTATGAAATAAAAGTATTCAATTTTTCTTATAATTACTATTCAGTAAATGGTTAAATTGATAAATGTTAAAGTTAAGGGTGATATATGAAATTTTTTTTTTCAAAATACACAAGTGGTTATAAAATAATCATTGTTGTCGGAGAATATTCGTTTGGTCGTGGAATATTCTTTCTGTCGGGGAATATTCGTATGACAGCGTAGCTATTTGTGGGCCCCATAACAGAATAACTGTCGAATGAAGATAACGACAAAAAATTGAGTTTTTATAATTAACGGCGTAGTTGTTACCGTTAACACTATTGGAATACCCGGTGTTTAAAATACAGTAATACGCGTTTGCACAGTATTTTTGAGATTATTGATTCTTACGTAAGAAGGCACTACTCAATAATTGTTACAGTAATTACTGTTCAATATTTTATTTTATTGATTCAATAATTGCTACGTTGAAATTTTATTGTTGTTCAATAATTGTTGCTGCACAGTATTTCCCATTATCAGATCAATAATTCATATTATTTGAATAGTATTATTAGATAGCATTATTGGCAATGTCTAGAAAGCTCTGTCTAAGGAGAGGTTTGGTCACCTAATTGCGCGCCAGTAAGGAAAAATTCTTATTGGAAAGCCCCCTCTTTCCTGGGAACGGCCTGGTTGTCATAAATGTGATTCTGTAATATTATTTGTGAATAATTAATTATTGATTCATATGATAAGGAAATATTTATTTTATGTGGATATAAATGAGGGATATATTTTTGTGGTTAAAAATGAAGAAGTTAATGTTGAGATTTTTATCCGTATTTTTGTCGGAATGGAGGTATTAAAAATCAGGGTTTTTGAGATATTTTGCGGGGATTATAATTTTTAATCCGACCGTTGGATCGTGGTAATTTTTGGATATGTTATACATATATAAGTTGAGTATATGCCCACAAATTTTGAACCGTTAAAAATGAACGTATGATTTATTATGAATTTTACAAGATGACTGGTTCAGAAATTGTTGAATTTTTGGAGTTTATCATTTTGGTGGAAAATTCTAGAATTGGTGGGCCCCACTTGTGGTTGGTGAAGAAATGTGCTGAATTATATTTCAAATGTGGTGGGTGGGAATAGTAGCAGGTAAAGCCATCAGGTTGCAGGTCAAACCTACCAAAATTTTCCTATAAATAGAGGGCTAAGTTAGAATTGAAAATCACACCAGAAACAAGTTTTCTCTCTTTCTCTCTCTATATTATGAAGCATATTTTGTGAGTTTTTAGATACTTGGTGAGTTGCTATTCATCAGTGCAAGTTTTCTTCAGCATCATATTCGATATCCAGTCAGAAGTACTGCTCTTTTGAGGTAAGGGATTGTAAGGGATTGTAAGGGATAGTAAGGGATATTAAGGGATTTTAAGGGTTGTTATGATTTTCAGTTTCGTAATTTTTCTGATCTTCAAAAATTCTGGAAAAATTTGAAATGATATTTTGATGAGTTTTCTTGATTGTGTCCAAAAATGGTGATTTTTGGATGTATAGATTGAGAGTTATGAATTTTATGAGAAAATACTATTTTAGAAGTAACAGCTTATAATTCCTTGTGGTTAACTCCAAAATTGATGAAATTTTTATTGGGAGTACATATATATGATAGAAGTATACTCTGTAAATTTCAGAATTTTTGGACAAAAGTATAATTTTTGATAAATGTCTAAATATTCGGCTGTTTTGGCCATATGAAAAATAGTAAATGACTTTTAAAAATTCTGAGAAAAATATATGTTCACTATGGGACTATATTATGCTAAATCCCAGAAAAGAAATATTTTTGGAACTGATTTGGTATTTTTCATGAAAATGGACTAGTTATGAGTAAATGAATTAAATATGTTATGTGAAGTAAGAAAATTGGAAAATAAGATTTTATGGCTTGAGAATCCTATATGAGGTATATGCAGATTTTTGATGAGGGTTTTGATTATTGATGATGAAATTGTAAGAGTTGGCATTTTATGATGATTAAATGCATTAATTAGTAAAGTGTAAACAATTAAAATAAATTATTTATAAATTTAAGTAATGTTATTCTTTCAATATCATTATACCCAAATATTGGTATGAATTTTATTGTGCAATTTTTATCTTTTGTGTCGGGGTTACTATTCATGAGTTACTATTCACGATTTACTATTCATGAGTTACGAATATTACTCTTGAGATTAAAACTATATGTTGATCATATTATTTTTATCATCATATATAACATTTTTATAACCCTGATGTTGAAATTCTCTTTCACTGGAGTGTAAAGATGGGTAGATTATTGGTATGATCATGACTAGGGTTCTCTTTGGCCTGTAGTGCAAAGTTGAATTGTGACTGGTATGATCATGACCATTGAATTTATAAGTGAATATCTTTAGCTTAAGTGCAAAGGTGAATTGATCAATATGGTTATAATTATTGTTTATATAAATTCTGAAATGATTATATATTTCTTTGAAATATTAATATATTTGGCCTGTAGTGCAAATATGAACTGTTGATGAATATATTTGGCCGTTAGTGCAAATATGAACTGTTGAGGAATATCTTTAGCCTGTAGTGCAAAGATGAATTATTGATGAATATCTTTGGCCTGTAGTGCAAAGATGAATTGTTGATGAATATCTTTGGCCCGTAGTGCAAAGATGGCATGTTGTTGAATATCTTTGGCCAGTAGTGCAAAGATGAACAGATGTTGAGATGAACATGACCAACTGGTGATACAAATAAATATCTTTGGCCGTAGTGCAAAGATGAAGTTATTAGTATGATTATGAACAGGAAATGTGATTTGGTGTAACCATGATCTTTGATGTTTCAGGTAAAGATAGGTGATGAAAATTATCTTCGTCCTGGATGAGAAGAGGAATTTAGAACTACAGTTATGATTATGAGTTATTCATATGATTGTGGACCAGAATTGTTGATTGATGTTACAGGGATAAAACATTGTTGGTAGATTTTTAACATGGAGAAAATAATAGACTTTATAGTCTATTTGACTCTTCTAATGGATTGCTAGTTCCGCTGCAACTATGGTTGAAATTTTTATCATTTACCATATGTTCTAAATCTCTGATTTATTTTTGATGAAGGCTATTGATAATTTAATTATCTTTAGTCATGATATTCTTTACTGAGCTAGTTGTGCTCACCCTTTTGCTTCACAATTCCTTTCAGGTAATAAGAGTGTAGCTGGGTCGAGCGGGGGTAACAAGGGAATAGAACGGTGGTTATCATTTAGTAGTTATATTTGGTGAAGAAAATAGGGTGAGGCGAACCCAACGTTGGAAGGGTGTTTTGTCACTATCATACAAGATGTCTAATGACATACAACCTCGTGTCATCATAGGACAGGGTTGTGCTCATCCACTTGCTGAGTATATCTATGGGCACTACCTATATAATCTTGGTGTTTGTTTGAAGTATAATTCTCAATTAGAGACAGTGGAGATAATGATAAGTCAAGAGAAGACTCACCATTGGGAAGAATATGATAGTAATCTTCTCATTTTTCTTTGGGGTATTTTGGGTCAACCAAGGATAATTTTGTGGCCATATGATATCTATCATAACCTAGACGCGTGGCCTCCCATGTACGAAGGTTTTCTTGAGCACTTCCCAAAGATTCTAATTTCTAAAACAGTTTTTGACTATACCTTTATGTAAGGTGTTATTGTGAGGTGATGTCCACGGTTGGAACATGAGTCACATTTGGTATATATTTGTATCCAAACTCACAGCATATGTGTTGTTGTATTTTGCACGACAATTATTGTAATAAAGTTGTAGTTGTTTTCTGTACCATGTATTTGACGACTCAGAATGGGTTGGGTGGAATGGACCTATTTTGGGGACGTCACATGAAATATAGAGTAAAGTTTACATTACAACTATTATGCATTGCTATGTGACTAATAGTTGTTGTGCATGATTATATAATTATATAGGGCACGTGAAGTGCAGATAGCTGTAAGCTGTTAAACTATTATTGGTAAACAACGATCAAGACAAGTCTTTCAGTTCCTATTTGCTATGTGACTTGTTGATGAACTGTTTTAAATCTTTATTACAAAAAGCATAATTTGTTATATAGGTTGAAAGTATGAAACGTTAAAGTCAATTTATGACTACGTTGATTGAGTAAAGAATGTCGATTGAGTAAGGATCTCAATCATATTACTTGTTATGTGGACTGAAACATGTATGAAATGTTAGCCTAATGTTTATGTTGTATAATCTGAGCATGTTATTTATATGCTACGTGATGCATGAAAACTGTTAGATTTTGTTGGGCTGTCGAGCTCAACCTTACAAATATTCAAGGTAAAGTTATGTGCTACTTGAAAGACATGAATCATATGTGATACTTGAAGATTTATACACTTTGACTGAGTTATTATTATTTGAACCATGTTTAAGGTTCCGAATAATGTATTAATTTTGAATTGTAATATCGTTTTGCGATGTAAACTCTTGTAGTATTAAAATGATTCTGAGATATTTAGATGTAAAGGTTGAAAGTTTTGGGAACGAGAATAGTTTGTAATAGAAAATTTTAATTATTCCGCAAATTTTAATGGTTGTATTATCGTTTAAAGATGTAAAATTAGAGGTTGAATGTATTGTTAACGACTGAAGTCCAGATTTAATTATTTAAATTTTAGGGTCGTTACAAAACATGCTTAGGATATCATAAGCAAACAAAGATTAGATTTCAAGACTGGCAGAGAGTGCGATCGCACTGGGTTTGTACTGGGAAGTGGCGCGGCCGCGCCACTTCGGTACAACACCAGACTTGGCTCTAGTTCTGCATAACTCAGACCATACAACATATATATACCTAATTTAGCATGCTCAGACCAGACATACATTATCCATAACATACATACAAACTCATATAACATCATGGTATCCATTTCCAAACCAATTATCAAGTAATTTATGAAATTCCTAAGAATTTGTAAAACTTTGAAATCATGAACATGCCACAGGATATTACCTCTTTGAATATGAAATGTTAACTCTTGCTTCAAATTTCATATTGCTCTCCAATTCAACAACACTAACACTCTAATTTGAACTTAAGAGAGATTCTAGCAACTTAATTAGAGAAGGGAAAGCTTCCAATTTATAGCCAAGCTATTACCCAACATCTGGGTTTTGCCTTAAGAATGAAACCAAAGGGGAAAAAAAGAAGAAGCCATTGGATATGAGGAATTTGGTGAAAAGCCACTACCAATTCCTTTCCCGGCCATTCTCTAGCCATCATTTGCATCACTGAGTTCACGTAAAGAAGAGGGTAGGTTACTGTTATAATACCGCTGAGACACTTAATATGGGACAAGGAGTTTGTTTTGGTCTGCAACAGCAAAATGGTTGCTAATACACTTAGGTTTATTTCCTTTTTGGCTTACTAGTTTACATGTGATGACTTAATGCTATTTCCTAGGCTTTAGTTATGAACACATATACACATAATCATATAATCCATGTACAATTGGTTCATCCAAATAATATTTGAATTGGGCTAAAATATAAATTAGTAGAATATTAACAACCCATTATTTCCCATAAACTTATTATCCCAATTACACATAAATATGGAAATAAACATTTAATAGCAAATATTTATTTACTTACATTTATTTTCTCCCATACATTTAAAATACATATTTAATTGGTTTACCATTATATCACACAAGGCTCTTTTATTCCAGAATTACATAAATTAAGATTATTATTATATAGTCTCACGGAATAATATTCACATTATAATATTACCCTTAACAACCCATCTTATATATTATACATTATGCTATTTTTTTTATATTCTCACATAACATGTATAATTGCACATTAACAAATAACAAATTAAGATAATAACACTAATTAGTTTATCGCATTAATTAATCATTTTCTCATTAATTTAATTAATGAATTAATTGGTCCACAGTTATGCCACACTAGTCATATCACATAAGCTTAATTAAGCTTATCATCATTTCCACCACTTTACTTACTTAATCACATACTTTATTTAATTCAATTCGAATTATCACATTTCAAGACATAAATATATATGTAGTCAACACAAATACTCAAAATTTTATTAATTAAATTGTTAATATTATTCATAAAATTCACGGATATTACAGTGGACAAGTCCTTTTCCAGATGAGGGGATGCCATATTTGAGGACAAATCCTTTTCAAAAAGAGGGGGGATGAAACGATCCTGATCGGGCTCGTATCAAACATCCACTCACCTCAAGTTCTAAGGGTTAATAATGATTTTGAGTAAGCGGACTGAAATTGGTTTGAGGATGCATGGAATGGAGCTTAAGGATCGTTCATATGATTTGAGATTGCTAGATATAATCTATTTAGTGAGACCAAATCTCTACGCCAGTCAGGTCATCATAGCCGTGATCGTTTGTGTCGTCTAATGATCTGCGACAAGGTTATGTTCCAGTTCATGGAGAGATTACAAAGCCCGGCGATATGAATATCCAAACATGGATAGGATCTTGCAATCTATCACGCGATAACATAAGTTTACCCATATACTTTGTCATTCAAGTTGGGATCTAAGTTCGTTAACTTGGTACAAGCAAAGGCGAACAAATTCAAGACTTAAAAATAACATCAGTGTAGCATAGTTCAGACCAGTGCGGTCGCGATGCGATGCAGAGCAAACTGGGCGCTGTCGCACCGCTCTACAGACCAAAAAACGTGTTAGTTCTTAGTAGTCACAAGTTATCTAGAAGGGGGGGTTGAATAGATATTTGAAAATCTTTTCTGATTTAAACTTGTTCTTATATAGTGATTAAAACTTAGCGGAATTAGTGTTTGTTTTAATCTTCTTAACCAAGCAATGAAGTTATGGACGAGTAAGGCAGTTATAGCAGATATAGCAGGAATGGCAGGAATGTAAATGACACAGCTATTTTTAAGTGGTTCAGAGCACACAAGGCTCCTAGTCCACTCTTCTACTCAACGAGTAGGATATCCACTAAGGATATCTCTTACAAACTTCTGAATCACACTGGATTCCTTCTAGACCAGCAGCCTAGGAACTTCTCTAGTTCACTCTTGAACTCTTCAAGTCCAGCAGACTTGGATATCTTACAGTTCACTACGAACTCTTCAAGTCCAGCAGACTTGGTACTCTTCTTCAGTTGATTGATGATTGTTGTTTCGTTCTGAAGGTTGCTACTCAGTTGCTGTGTAAGCACTGGTTCGTCTAAGAACTGAGTAGCTGAGCAAGCTTTGTAATATCTCAGATCGTAGAGTTGAGCCTTACAGAATTATTCACGTTGAATGTTTTAAAGCTTGCTTTTTTCCCTCTCATCTGTGTGATCTGTATATATGTGATACAGAAAACTATCCGTTTGAATCCATCCGTTGAGGCATTAAATGCATCTGAACTTTCTGTGCTGTGATGGTGACATTTCTGCACATCTTCTGAATTCTGTATCCTAGACCACTGACACTGCAGACTGCTTTCTCACCTACCACCTAAAAAGGTGTTTTGTCCCTCTTTTTCATAGTACTATCATTGGCTTCTTCAATGCTCTTCCGAAGAGTTCCCTTCAAGGCAGGCACACTACGATCTTCAGGCTCTACGATTTCTGCCTTGACTTCTGCAATGTTGATCAGATTGATGCACTACGATCTCTTCATGACTAGTCTATTACATCTCAAGATCAACCTAACAGATTTGATCTTTCTATCTATACATTCTGGAATAGAATGATACACGTTGAAAGCTTAGATCAACCTAACAATTTTGATCTATCACTAAGTCCTTGTACATATATTCTTTAAGGACCTTACAAATAATCATGAACACATTCATTAAAACATCAAATCATAATATGCATTCTCCCAACAATCTCCCCCTATTTGATGTTGACATAACTAAGGAGATTTGTTGTCATGATTATTAGTGACTAGATGCATTTGCAGAAATTTAAGCATGACTTAGTATTTCAGTGAGCAACTGAAATTTCTAGAGAATAAGCATGAATTTATTGATGATCAGAGGATATTACAATAGCATTACATCAATAAGCATTAAACTTTTAACTTATCTCTGTTTTCTTGATCTCTTGTATGGAGGTGGGTTTGCATATTCTTCAGCTCTTCTCTTCCTTTGAGCTTCTTCATTTCTTGCTAACTCCTCCAGCTCGCTTCGACTTAGAACTGGATTCTCCTCATGTATGCGCATAAATGTAGGATCTCCAGTTGGCATTCGAAGGTGTACAGTAGTCACGTCTTGCGAGCTGGGAGTTGACTGCTGATGGCTTAGAGGAATAGCTGTTACAATTGCCTGCTGACCAGATCGTTGAGTCTGAGTAAGTGATGGTCTTGCAGGAGGGCTTCTTGATGATTGACCATGGAATTGACTTCTTCCCCTGTCTTGAATTGCATAACCTCCTCTGCCTCTGCCTCATTTCCCTTGGTCTCCTTTCCCTTCTTGATCTCCTTTCCCTTTAGCTTTCTCCCCCTTTATGTCAGCATCAAGGGTTAGAATATCTGCAGATAGCCTGTTAACCCCTTGGACAAGCTCGTTGAGTTGACTTTGAGTTTAAGCAATGTCCTCCTTATTCTCCTTGATCTATTGGTCAGCTCTAGCTTCTTTCTTCTGGAGGACTGTAAGAATCGTATCATTATACTTCTCCTGATTTGCATACGATTTCTGGAAGTCGTACACAGAAGCTTTTAAGTTGAGAATATTGTCCAGCATAATCTGATGTTGACGATCTTGATTTTTCTGTATTTCAAGCATAGCTTCTTTTTGTTTGGCAGCAACCTGGAAATGGATCTCATCTCTGTCTGATATGCTCTTTAGAATTTCTTTGATAATTTCCCTTAGCTTCGCAGTATTCATTGTACCAGGAAATTTGTTAGCAGCTTGTATCATTTGATTCAGGCGTATGTTGAGGAGATTAGAGTGAGATTCCATGCTTGCTTCAATGGACTTGATCATTTGCTCAGAGGTTTCTTTTAGATCGTCTTTAGTGGGCAGGCTAGGGAAGGTATTATCTGGTTGAGGATTGTCTACTGGAGGGGTTCTTGGTTGATCTTGCAAATTGTACAGAGCAAGATCAAGACTGAAATAGTCATTCGATGAGGAAGATGGTACATCAGTTGGGGGTGCTTGAGTTTGGACATGTTGGATAGGTGACTCTTCGATTTCTATGGTTGACTCTACGATTTGGCTTGAGTCTGAAATTGTATGTGACGCCCCCAAAATAGGTCCAATCCACAACCCATTTTAGGTCGCCAAAATACATGGTACAGAAACAACTACAACTTCATTAATACAAGTGTCGTGCAAAATACGACAACACATAAACTGTGAGTTTAAATACAAATATTGTCTTCTAGACAATATCCACACTCAAATAAATCCTCATCACAATTATTGATACATTATTTTACAAAAATGGTGAGGACTACTAAACAATTCTCTAGAATCATCATTTCACACCCCGACTCGTACTCGCTACATTCTCGCCTCCTGAGAAGAAAAATGGAACAACAAGGAAAAGGGTGAGCTCAACTAGCCCAGTAAAGAATATTATGACTAAGATAATATAGAACAAATTATCGTTAGTCTTCAACAGGGAAAAATTTAATAGAATACAATAGACAACAAGTTTTACATCAATATTCGCAGCGGAAATAATAATTCATTAGAAGAATTAAGTAGAGAATGAAATCTACTATCTTCTATATATGAATTTAAAAATCCATCATCAATATTATATCCCTGTAACATCAATCAACATATATCTGGAAATCAAATATTCATATTTGCACTACAGGCCAAAGATATTCATCAGTTGGTCATGTTCATCTAAACACCTGTTCATCTTTGCACTACGGGCCAAAGATATTCATCAGTTGGTCATGTTCATCTAAACACCTGTTCATCTTTGCACTACGGGCCAAAGATATTCATCAAAAATCATTCATCTTTGCACTACAGGCCAAAGATATTCATTAATATCATCATTTAGGACTGAGGATGATGGAAAATATTTTAATGAAAACGAATCCAGTGAAACAAAAGAGTATATATTAAGGATTCGTATTTCAGCTATTCCATGTCCAAAAATACCTCATAAATAATCATAGTGGAGTAAAATTCAAGAATGATCAAAACATGGATACAATCAAAGCTAGTATCCAGAATGGATATTTTGGACAAAAAGAAGAAAATTTCATTTTTCGGTGAATAGTGTCGTATACGTGAATAGTGCCGTATACGTGAATAGTAACTCCGACACTAAAAGATAGAAATTTCATAAAAAACATCATTATGCTTCGTGAATAGTACTCGTGAATAGTATTCGTGAATAGTAACTCGTGAATAGTAACTCGTGAATAGTAACTCATGAATAGTAACCCCGACATGAAAAAGTTTCAAATTTGATAAAAAGTTTCAACCAATATTTCGGTATAATGATATTAAAGAAATAATATCATTTATGAAGAAAATAACATCCCTTACCTCGTAAAGACAGTACTTCTAGTTGAAACACCGGATATAGGCTATGACTTGAACTTGTACCGTATAGCAACACTCAAAGTATTAAAATACTCACAAGAATACGCTCACTAATATAGAGAGAGAAAGAGATAGAAGATTTTAGTTTCTGGTGTGATTTTCAATTCTAACATAAGCACCCTATTTATAAGAAAATGCTTAGAACACCAAAGCAGAAAATTGAATATAATAATATTATTTATAAACAAAATTCCTAAGCACACCACCAGCTGATTTCAACCATTTAACACATGCCCCTCAATTGAAAAAAATATTTTTCTTAAAAATAATAATTAAAACTTCCAAAAATCAATTATTTCGGATTACGGAACTTCAATAATTCATAATAAATAGCCCTTTAATCAGAAAATTCAAATCTCACGAGTTTTTATAGAAAATTCAATTCTCTACAACTTTGCAGAAGAAAGTTTTTCCAAATTCCAAACAGAAATTGACCAAAATTCATAAACGGACGATTTTACAGGCTATAATCATATTTCAGTCAAGAAATGGATCCACCGACACACAAAACATGTGCTAATCATTTAATGCAACAAAAATACTATTTCTCCTCATATACTCATATATCCCACATTAATTGTAAAAATATCACCATTAATATATTATTAAAATAATATATTTAAATGAATTATTTTATCACAAAAAGATAAAATATTAATTTTCAACAATTGTCACATTAAAAATTTTCTCCATTTATATCCACATAAAATCAATATTTTTCTCATCATATAAATTAATAATTAATTATTCATAAATAATATTACAGAATCACAATACTGACAACTAAGAAGTTCCCAGGAAAGAGGGGGCTTTCCAATAAGGATCTCTCCTTACTGGCGCGCAATTAGATGACCAAACCTCTCCTTAAACAGAACTTTCTAGACATTGTCAATAATGTTATCTAATAATATTATTCAGATAATATGAATTATTGCTCCGATAATAGAAAATACTATGTAGTGACAATTATTAAAACAACAGTAATATAAAATATCAACGCAGCAATTATCAATAAAATAAAATACTGAACAGTAATTACTATAACCATTATTGAGTAGTGCCTTCTTACGTAAGAATCAATAATTGGTGCAATACAGTGTGCTACTGTGCAACAACGCGTATTACTGTGTTTAACCACCGGGTATTCCAACAGTATTAACGGTAACAACTACGCCGTTATTTATAAACAACTTATATTTGTCGTTTTCTTCATCCAATCGCTTTCTGTTATGGGGCCCACAAAAGACTGCGACGTCGTACGAATATTCTCCGACAGAAAGAATATTCCACAACCAAACGAATATTCTCTGACAACAATGAATATTTTATAACCACCTGCTTATTTGAAATATTTGCGCATTTTACCCATAAATAACCTCATTAATCAATTTAACCCTTACTATTTCAAAATAATAAATAGAGAAAATTAAATTTTATTTATTAATAATTTGAGGTCTTACATCGTAGAGTTGGTTAGTTGAGGGAGCAGGGTGATGGTGATTTCTTCTGGTTCTTCAGTTACAGAATTTTGGGATTCTGTAACTGAAAACTGGTTTACAGAATTCAGAATCACTTCTAGCCATTTAGGGAATTCATAGAATTGGCTAAATAATGATGATGGCAAGTGATTTGCTCTAAAGTTTGTAGGGATAGTCAATACCTCAGGTTTAATATGTGATGAGACATGGTTGGTAATCAGCTTTTTGGCAAATTTGACTTCCCTTGGATATCCATGAGCTAGTACTGAAATTGTTGGATATTCCTTGAAGCTCCAGAACATGTGATCCCATGATTTCTAGATCAGAGCTTGATGATATGCCATCATGGGTAGGTAGGAGAACATCCGGTTGTACAGATAGCTTATGTATCCATCTTTCCCTACACTTGTGATCATAAGCTCATCATCACTGTCATCTTCTTCTTCTCCAATCTCTTCATTTGAGGATTCCATGATTTCAATGGCCTCTGAAATGTTTGACTTTGTTGCAACGTTGTCTTGGGCAGGAACCTCTTCTTCTGTCATTGGTACATCTTGAGGCTCCCCCTCATTATCTTCTTGGAGGTTTAAAAACTCCCCCTCAGCTTGTACATCCTCTTCTAAGTTTAGACAGTTCTTTTCAGCTTGACCATCTTCTTGAGCTGAGGACTTCTCCCCCTCAGCTGGTGTATACTCAATCATGAGTATTTTAGGGTTCTCCCCCTCGGCTTGAGCCTTTTCCTCTTCGGTTGTTTGGGATAGTTCTACTATTTCTGTCGTGCTCTTGGCTTCCTTCTTCAGTATTTTCGTATTCTCAAGAATGTACTTCTTGACCAGCCTTTTCTTTGATTTGCTGGCTTTAGTCACCATTTGATTAGCCACTTGCCTTGAAGTAGCTTCCTCCATCTCTGCCACACTTGGCCTGTCTTCAGAGAACAGCAGGGTCTCTACGATCGAAGACACTGTTGGTCTTTTGGACTTATGGCCAATCTTGTTCTTCCTTAAGATTTGTGAGATGGTGGCCTGATCTTCTTCTGCTTCTTCTTGAAGTTGTATCTTCCTCAGCCTCCTTAAAGTCTCTATGTCAGAGGGCTCTACAGGAGTGTTGGTTGCAGATCCTTGAGGCTCTTCAATTTGTCTTGATCTCAGCTTCCTTTTACCCTTATTTTTTCTTGCAAGAGTAGATGGTTCTCCCTTGTCTTCTTCTCCTTCTTCTTCGACTTCTCTGACAACAGACATATCCCCTGTAACATTTGCTTTCTTTAGTTTCTCAGTTCTCCCACTGGATTCTGTCATCATTCTTACATAATCAGCAGGGTTCCTTTCCCAGTTTTTGAATAACTGTTGTGTCATTCTTCGGTTTGGGTTAATGGCTTCTCCTTCATCATCCCCAATTTTGTTACTCAAAGCAGATTGCAGAATGATGCTTATGAATCTCCCATACAGCATCTTTGGGGTGCTCTTTGACTTCTTCGAGCTGACTATCCATTTTCTGATCCACTCAAGCAACACAGCCCCATAGTTAAGTTAAGTACCATATAATATGGCAGTCATGAGCTTGAGCTGAGCCTCATTAACTGAGTCATGTCCTGAGCTTTTGCAGCATATGCATTTTCTAACAATGTCAACTAGAAATTCATACCTCTGAGGGAACTCCTTTTTCTTGTAGCCTTTCACAGAGAGGTTCTTCTTGTGATGCATCTTCTTCAGACCCTCTTGAAATCTTATGCTGTCCAGAAATGGGTGCCCTACATTTTGGAAACCTAGGGCCAGTTGACATTTTCTTCCCTTAGCTTTAATTCAACTCCTCTAACTCGTGTGGTGAAGGTGTTGTTTTCATACACTCCATTCTTGTAGAACTCCTTCACCAGTTGAGGATAGATGAGCGTATCAGTGCTGAGAGCCTCTTCGAGACCAGCCTTCTTCAGTAAGGCTAAGATCTTGTGGAACTTGGGAGGAGCGGTTTTGAACTCGTCAAAACAGAGTCTGTAGCCCGAAATCACGTTAGAAGCAGCCATTGATTCTGTAGTTGAGAAGAGAGATGGAACTGAGCTTTCTTCTGAGTTAGGGTTTTGCTTTTGAGAGAGAGAGAATGAGAGATAAGCTTTTGAACTTCAGTATTTCAAAATCACGATTCCAACTGTACTTATAGAGCCCTTTTTAACTTAGTGAGATAGGTGTCTCCTTTTGCTTGGCTCTACGATCTTGTCTGCGTGGGAAAATACAGATTTGTCCTTTGAGTCTTCAGAGCTGAGGTGTCCTTAATATGACTATGATCGTAGAGTTAGTCTTCGGGTCGTCGAGTCTGATCAACATTCGTAGAGTCTGTCCTGCGATCGTCGAGTCTGTCCTACTATCGTCGAGTCTGTCTGGATCCTAGTGATGAGTTTTGACTAAGCATTCTTTTTAAGGTAACTCAGGAAGGGCCAACCTCTTGGTGTGATTCAAGGGTTAGGTTTGTCCCTGAGACACCTCTTGAAGAGATTGCTTTGTTATAAAGCTTGTCATCACAGGATTCACTTTGCTTGTTGGAAGGACTTTTGGTCATCGTCGAGTCTGCACCATGATAGTTGAGTCTTTGCTACGATCGTTGATGTAGATTTTTGTTCAGCTCTACGATCGTGGTCCTTTCTTGATCATGTCTACGATTTTGAGTTCAATCTCCTTTTTTATCTGTCATTGTTAGCACAGTCTAGAGCATATATCTCATGGTGATAGATTTAGCATGCCTTGCTCACTTATTAACTTGTTAAATCTGGATTCATCTAATGGTTTAGTAAAGACATCAGCAAGTTAATTTTCAGTAGGGATATATTGTAAAGAAATAGTTCCATTTTGCGCATGGTCCCTAATGAAGTGATATCTTATTTCTATATGCTTTTTTCTAGAATGCATAACAGGATTATGAGTAATTGCCATGACACTTGTGTTATCACTTGAAATCAAACCCATAGTCAGCTAGCTGATTTCTCATCCAAAGGATCTGAGCACAGCAGCTGCCAGCAGCAATGTATTCAGCTTCTGCAGTTGAAGTGGACACTGAATTTTGCTTTTTGCTGAACCAAGATACAAGTATGTTCCCCAGTAGTTGACAAGTGCCACTTGTACTCTTTCTGTCTATTTTGTATCCTGCATAGTCAGCATCTGTGTATCCTATTAGTTCAAAAGAGGATTCCTTGGGATACCACAGCCCCAAGTAGGGTGTACCCTTGAGATACCTGAAGATTCTCTTTACAGCAGACAAATGTGACTCTTTAGGGTTAGCTTGAAATCTAGCACATATGCATGTTGCAAACATTATATCTGGTCTACTGGCAGTTAGGTATAAAAGAGAACCTATCATACCTCTGTATTGAGTTATATCAATACATTTACCATTCTCATCCTTGTCAAGTTTCGTTGCAGGAGCAATTGGTGTTTTCATGGGAGAGGCTGATTCCATGCCATACTTCTTTAATAAGTCTTTGATGTATTTGGCTTGGTTGATGAATATTCCTTCATCAGTTTGCTTCACTTGCAGTTCAAGGAAGAAATTCAGCTCACCCATCATGCTCATTTCAAACTTGCTCTGCATTAGCTTAGAGAATCTCTTACATAACTTTTCATCAGTAGAACCAAAAATGATATCATCAACATATATTTGAACTAATAAGACTTTATCTTTATGCTTTCTAAGAAATAAAGTGGTATCTACTCTACCTCTAGTGAACCTATTTTCTATTAAGAAATTAGTCAGTGTTTCATACCATGCTCTAGGTGCTTGTTTGAGACCATATAACGCTTTATCTAATCTATAGACATAAATGGAAAGAGATGGATTGATAAAACCTGGAGGTTGTTCTACATAGACTTCTTCTTGAAGCTCTCCATTTAGAAATGCACTTTTGACATCCATCTAAAAGATTTTGAACTTCATGTGAGCAGCAAAGGCAAGAAAGATTCTGATAGCTTCTAGTCTGGCAACAGGTGCAAATGTCTCATCATAGTCAATGCCTTCTTCTTGAGAATAGCCCTTTGCCACTAATCTTGCCTTTTTTCTTGTAATGACCCCATCTTCATCCATTTTGTTCCTGAAGACCCACTTGGTTCCTATGACAGGATGACTCTTTGGTCCGGGTACCAATTTCCACACTTTGCATCGTTCAAATTGGTTGAGTTCTTCCTGCATGGCTTCTATCCAACTGGAGTCTTCCATAGCATCCTCTATCTTCTTTGGCTCTATCTGTGACAGGAAGCTTAGATAGAAACACTCATTCTGAGTAGCAGCTCTTGTCCTGACTCTTGCACTTGGGTCTCCAATGATTAGATCCTGAGTGTGATCTCTTGCCCATCTGCTCCCGGTAGGAACATCTGTCCTGATTCCCTCCTGTCTTAGATCTTCAAGGTCTATCTCTTCTTCTGGGAGTGGAGGCTCGCTGTCTTGGATGGGCCTCTCTACGATCTCATTATCACGCTCTACGATTTCACTATCTGGCACTACGATCGTAGTGTTGATCTCTACGATTTCATTCGTGGTGTCTGTACTGCCGGTCGTAGAGTCTTGAGGCACTGATTTGTCTTAGTCAGTTTCATCAAAGATGATGTGTATTGAGACTTCGACACTCAGTGTCTTCTTGTTGAACACCTTGTAAGCTTTGTTGTTTGTGGCATATCCAAGAAAGATTCCTTCATCTGACTTGGGTTGGAATTTTGTCAGATACTGCTTTCCATTGTTGAGAATATAGCATGCACAGCCAAAGACATGGAAGTAGCTGACACTTGGCTTTCTTCCTTTCCACAGTTCGTAGGGTGTCTTCTTGATCGTAGAGTGTATGAGTGATCTGTTCTGAGTGTAGCATGCAGTGTTAACAGCTTCTGCCCAGAAGTATTCAGGCAGATGAGCTGCTACTAGTAGAGTCCTTCCAGCTTCTATCAGGGTTCTGTTCTTTCGTTCAGCAACTCCATTTTGTTGAAGAGTTCGTGGAGCTGAGAAGTTATGACTGATGCCATTATCTGTGCAGAACTGATCCATTTCTGAGAAATCGAATTCTCTGCCATGATCACTCCTTATGGCCTTGATTTTCTCCCCTTTTTCATTCATCACCAGTCTGAACATTTTTATTAACTCAGAGCTCGTTTCATCCTTAGAAGTTAGGAAGAATACCCATGTGAATCTAGTGTAGTCGTCGACTACAACTAGAGAGTATCTTTTTCCTCCAAGACTGGTTGTTGGGATTGGCCCAAAGAGATCCATGTGAAGCAACTGCAGGGGTTTGTCAATAGAGTTGGCAGTCTTGCTTTTAAATGAGCTTCTGGTTTGCTTTCCAAGCTGGCAGGCGTTGCATGGCCTTTCTTTCACAAAGTTGAACTTGGGTAGACCAGCTACAAGATCTTTTGATGCCAATTTGGACATGTTCTTGAAGTTTAAGTGGGACAGCCTTCTATGCCATAGCCAGCTCAATTCTTCGGATGCTTTTGCCAGAAAACATATTGTTTCATCTGAGCTTAGTTGACCAAGATCTATAGTGTAAACATTTCCTTCTCTTGTTCCGGTTAGCTTTATGGCAGATGTCTTCAGATCTCTGACTTGACATTGATTGTTGAGAAATGTTACTTGATGACCCTTGTCGCAGAGTTGGCTGATGCTTAGAAGGTTGTGTTGAAGACCTTCCACATAGGCTACTTTGTTGAAAGATATTGCACCATTGCCAGCAGAACCATATCCTCTTGTCTTGCCCGAGCCGTTATCTCCAAAGATGACTGAGGGACCCTCCTTTTCTACATAGTTGGATAGAAGAGCTTTGTTCCCTGTCATATGCCTTGAGCATCCACTGTCAAGATACCATGTTGAGATCGTGGAGCTCTTTTCCTGTCAAAATATTTGATACTTCATTTTGGTACCCATATGTGCATGGGTCCTTCTTTGTTAGTTCCTTTGGGGACCCAAACTTGTCTAATCTTGGGTCTCACATGCATGGAGTTATAATAACATTTTGTAGCTCTATGACCATATTTATCACATATAGAACATCTATTATGATGCATGCTCGTGTGTGTGTGATGATTCATCTTCCAGTTAGACTTGAGTGGTCTCTTAGCTAGCCTTCTGTTAAACTGATTCTCTTCCTTTCACGTGTACTTAGGTTTCATAAATAGTGATGAGTGTATCTTACTTCTACTGTACCTTCCCAGTTGATTCGTAGAGTTGATTTATCTTGACTCTACAATTCTTCGAGGTTGGTAAGTAGAGGTTGGGTTACTTTTCTCCTTTATGAAGCCTAGACCAGCATGTGATCCTTTACTTCTCAGAGTATATCTAGGATCAGTAGAACAAGGTTGAACTTGATCTTCCACCTGTGAGGATTTAATAAAAGCAATGCCTCTACTAAAGCCTGAGACATTACTAGAGCTAGTTTCCATTTTCTTTTCCACACTTGGCTCTGAGATGGATTCCCCAAAGCCTAAACATGTTCTGTCGAATGTGCTTCTTTGACTGGATAACAGGCAGTCCATGGACGATGAGGATTTGTTCCATGCAGAGATAGTCTTTTCTAGATCCTCAATTTTAGAGGTTAGCTCAGACTCTCTTTGTGTGTGATGTGTGTTTATCTACTTTAAAGTTTCATTCTCAGCTTCAAGCTTGGAGAGAATATTAGAACTTAGAAGGGCCGTTTCAAGCTCTTCTTGAACTTTCTTCTTCTCCTCTTGAAGAAGTGAATGGTCCTTAGATAACACTCTGAACCACTTCATATATTGATGTAGATCATTGGTTATGCCACGCAGTGCAGTTCTTAAGTCATTCATATCTACATCAGGTGAGTTGAAATCAAATACCTCATCAAGATCTACATTGTGAATGTTAAGGCTTTGTTTGTCCTTTGCATGTTTGGCCATCAAGCACAGATTGGCCACTTGTGGTTCTTCTTCATCTCCAGAGTCAGCATTTGAGTCATTGTCTGAATCACTCCATGACCCTCCAGCTACTAGGCCTTTGTCTCTTTTCTGAGGCCTCTTGCTTCCTTTGTATTCTTTCTTTCCATGTTGTTTCTTCTTTAATTCTTATCTGGCTTCTTGCAGTTATAGCATAGATCATTTGCTTGTTCCTGGCTGGTGTAGTTGCTGACCTTCTTTTGCTTGCCAGCTTTGCCTCGACGCATGAACCTTCTTAGTTTTCTTACCATCATGGCAAGATCGTCATCATCGTCTTCATCATCGTCAGATTCATTACCAATGATGACTTTAGAAACATTTTCAGTTTCTTTGAGAGCGACACCATTTTCCTTTCTTCTTCCTTCTGAAAGGGTTTCAGCACGTTGAGTCAGCTCCAGCTCATATGTCAGGAGATTTCCATACAGCTGTTGAACTGTCATCTCGTTAAGATTCTTTGACTCTCTTATTGCAGTGGTCTTGGCATCCCACTTGCTTGGCAGGGCTCTCATGAACTTTATGGTCAGATCTTTGTTAGGGTAGATCTTTTCATAAGCTCGTAGAGAGTTGAGCAGTATGATGAATCTTTCATAAGTGGCAGTTACGTTCTCTCCTTGCATATGAGCAAACATCTCGTACTGCTATGTTAGAAGAGACTGTTTGTTCTCTCTAACTTATTCAGTTCCTTCGTGCATGATAAGCAGAGCTTCCCAAACTTCCTTGGCTATTTTGCAGTTTACAACATTGTCAAACAGATCGTCCTCCAAGGATTGGAGTAGGATGTTCTTGGCCTTTTTGTCAAGTTGGACAACTTTCTTCTCTGAGTCTATCCATTCTTCTTTAACTTTGAGTTGAACTCTGTTTGGATCATCAGTGGTTGGTGCAAGCTTTGTTGGTATGTAAGGCCCGTTCTGAACAGTCTCAAATAGATCTTCGTCTACTGAGTCCATGTAAGCTTGCATCCTGACTTTCCAGTTGGAAAATTTATCCTTGTTGCACATTGGTGGTTTGCTGCCTCCACCGGTCCTGGATTCGCTTGGTACTAGTGCCATTTGGATTTACTAAAGCGTGTAAGCTGTAAAAATAGAACCTGCTCTGATACCAATTGTTAGTTCTTAGTAGGCACAAGTTATCTAGAAGGGGGGTTGAATAGATATTTGAAAATCTTTTCTGATTTAAACTTGTTCTTAGATAGTGATTAAAACTTAGCGGAATTAGTGTTTGTTTTAATCTTCTTAACCAAGCAATGAAGTTATGGACGAGTAAGGCAGTTATAGCAGATATAGCAGGAATGGCAGGAATGTAAATGACACAGCTATTTTTAAGTGGTTTAGAGCACACAAGGCTCCTAGTCCACTCTTCTACTCAACGAGTAGGATATCCACTAAGGATGTCTCTTACAAACTTCTGAATCACACTGGATTCCTTCTAGACCAGCAGCCTAGGAACTTCTCTAGTTCACTCTTGAACTCTTCAAGTCCAGCAGACTTGGCTATCTTACAGTTCACTACGAACTCTTCAAGTCCAGCAGACTTGGTACTCTTCTTCAGTTGATTGATGATTGTTGTTTCGTTCTGAAGGTTGCTACTCAGTTGCTGTGTAAGCACTGGTTCGTCTAAGAACTGAGTAGCTGAGCAAGCTTTGTAATATCTCAGATTGTAGAGTTGAGCCTTACAGAATTATTCACGTTGAATGTTTTAAAGCTTGCTTTTTTCCCTCTCATCTGTCTGATCTGTATATATGTGATACAGAAAACTATCCGTTTGAATCCATCCGTTGAGGCATTAAATGCGTCTGAACTTTCTGTGCTGTGATGGTGACATTTCTGCACATCTTCTGAATTCTGCATCCTGGACCACTGGCACTGCAGACTGCTTTCTCACCTACCACCTGAAAAGGTGTTTTGTCCCTCTTTTCCATAGTACTATCATTGGCTTCTTCAATACGCTTCTTTGTTGCGTCCTAAGGATATTTCATATAATCTGGGACTGATGGGCACTGCAGCTTTTCAGATTCATTCCTCGTATCTTGAATTAACAACTCATGAGGCTTAACGTTTTCTGACATGAGACAGATGACGCTCTACGATTTGGATCGTTGTGTTCTACGATCTAGATTGTAGTGTCTTGACTTGCACACTATGATGACATCACTTGAGAGTACTACGATTTCTCTTAAACCTTTATGCACTACGATCTTCTCTTACTCGTGTAGTTGACTCTACGTTCCCGAGAGCATACTACGATCGTTGACTTGTAAACTTCATGTTTTCTTCAGCATACTACGATCGTGAAGTTGGCTCGGCGAACGTTGGGACCACTCTACGATTTCTGAAGAGTTCCCTTCAAGGCAGGCACACTACGATCTTCAGGCTCTACGATTTCTGCCTTGACTTCTGCAATGTTGATCAGATTGATGCAATACGATCTCTTCATGACTAGTCTATTACATCTCAAGATCAACCTAACAGATTTGATCTTTCTATCTATACATTCTGGAACAGAATGATACACGTTGAAAGCTTAGATCAACCTAACAATTTTGATCTATCACTAAGTCCTTGTACATATATTCTTTAAGGACCTTACAAATAATCATGAACACATTCATTAAAATATCAAATCATAATATGCATTCTCCCAACAAAATGCCTTTAGAGTTTGGGTATTGTCGCGCCGTTACCCAGTTTAAAACTGGAGCGGCCGCGCCGATGCGTGATTTTCAAAAACGTGTTTTTACTCGTTTTCAGCAAACCTATTCCATATATTTCCATTATTTTAGGGAATTTAGATCTCTTTTATAATTCTATTGTATCTAGGAAGTATATTAGATAAAATTTGATTTCCAAGATGATTTGTAAGCTAGGGTTTTTAATTCCTTTTTGTTTTTGTATTCCTTATAGAGTAAAGGTTTATTGTAACTAGTATAAATATGATACATAGCTGATATAATTGATAGACAACTTTTGATTAATAAAATTATGGGGAGATTATTCTCCTTTGGTTCTTTGAGAACTCTCGAACTGTTCATAGTTTTCGGTGAGGTTCATATTTGACTTATCATACAACAATACATAGTTGTGTGTGGCGTTTTCTATCGCATCAATCGTTGTTTGTACCAAGATTGTCGCTTACATATAAGCGAGGGTTGGTGTCCATTCAACGCAGATTTCTTACTGCGAGCAATTGTATCAAGATTACATATAAGCAAGGGGTTGAGTTGTTATGAGCGATTCACCTTTGTTGGGTCCCGATATTTCCTCTACTGGGCCGGACGGATTGGGCCTCCCCATTTACTTAGCCTAGTGGACCTTTACTATTAAGTCTTCTAGCCATTGGGCTTAACCTTTACCCTGTCTTTATTGTCTCTCCTTAAACATTGGGCTGGATCAAGCGGCCGGTCCATAAAATCTTTTAATATCTAAGACTTTGACTGGTAATGATGAAAAAGGAGAGCAGTTGACCAAAAGTCTGCAGATCATTAATGTGGATGGGATTTTATCCGGCCGGCGGCAGAAACAGTAGAAAAAAGGTGACAACCTGCATGCACACGGCTAAGACCAGAGAGAAGCAGGGGGCTGTGTCAGATCGTGGTTGGTGGCACAAAAAACCGAGTATGAGAGTATAACCGGGCAAGGGGGTCTCCTAACGAAAGGTACGCATACACTTTCTATCTAGCTCAACACACTAGACATTTTTTTACACTCTCCATGGTTAAACCTTGAACGCCTGTATTGACTCTCACGCCGGAGCTATCCCCCGACGGTCCAGCCGTCAAGCTTTTGGTGTTGATCGTGTTTTCTGTGCAGGATTAGGACGTCTTACGTGATTGGGACGTCATCAAAGATCTTGGCGTTAACATTGGCGCTAGAAGGAGGGGTGAGTTCTAGTGTTCCAGAGCTTTCAATCACAAATATTCATTTGTTCCACGCTCTCAAGGATGGGGAAGAGCAGAGCAGACACGCCTGAGGGACAACCGATGACTGTTGGTGATTCACCACCACGAGTTTCTGTTAGAGATCGTTTGGGGCCCACACTAAGTGCTCATGCTAGCACAGCCTCCAAGCGGTCGCATGGAGATTCTCGTCCAAGGGCCGTGGGCAAAGCTAAGAGAAAGTTAATCTTCACGACGGAAAAAGAGTCCGATCGCGGCCGGAAACAGCTAGACCACGACGAGAAGACCTCCCGATTGGCTAAGATGGCAGAAGAGGCAGATAGGGCCATGGAGTCACTCATGAAGCAGAGGCAGGATATAGCCGAGCAGATGTCCCGGATGGAAGAGTTGAGGGATGAAGCGTCCAGTTATGTCCAGTCCGAAAGGCGTGTGCATCGCAGCGGGAAAGAGCCGGTTCATTCAGAACATGGGATTCAAAGCCAGCATCGGGAGAGAAAAAGATCGAGGAGCCCCGCTCCTCGAAGATCGAAGGAAGCACTCCGTCGTGACGTCCCTATGGAGCAGATCTGAAGTGATAGGAAAGGCCGGTCCAGAGAACGAACTCCAGAAAGCATGAAGAGGGCACTCATTGTTGCGCACTCTCACCATAGTCGTCGGACCCAGGGGCAAAGCAGATCTCGGGGCCTTACACCCGAAAGTCGGGTGCTTCGCTTAGAGGGCCGCCGTCGTGAGAGTCCTTCGAAGATTGGGAGTATTATGGTTAACGACCGATCTACTCAAAAAAGGAGAGAGTCGTCGGAGAAGGAGGTGTCGTCACAGCTAGAAGGAGTAGAATACCTCGTAAAAGAGCTGAAGGCTCTTCAGAAGCAGTTATCCGAGGTCCAGCAAGTAAAGGATACTCCGGGAAAGAAAGCATCCCCATTTTCCTCGGATATTCTTAAGGAGAAGGCGGACACCTCTAAGAAGTTGCCTCACATGGAAAGTTACGATGGTTCGGGAGATCCTTACGACCATAGCCAAGCATTCGACCGGTTAATGGACTACTCTGATTTCACTGACGCTGCTAAATGTCACATGTTCGTTACGACATTGAGAAAGGATGCGAGGCAGTGGATGGGGAATTTACCAGCAGATTCAATTTCATCATGGTCCGAACTCTGCGACAAGTTCCACGCTCGTTTTGGGAGTAACCGAAGGAGAGGGAAGCCCACGGGCTCCCTGGCACAGGTCAGGCAGTACACCAACGAATCTTTGGGTCAGTATGTGAAACGGTTCCGAGAGGCCGTTGGTCAGGTATCTGATTTGAACGATCTCCAAGCTGTGGGATTATTTCAGAACGGTTTGGACTTAGTGAAGTCGGAGAAGCTGGTGAGGAAGCTGATGTTTAATCATCCGAAGAGCCTGGCAGAGGCATTCGATAAGGCAGAAGGTTATATCGTTGTGGAGGAGGCCATGAGTAGCTTGAGACGTTCCTCTTCGGAGCAGGTGAAGGAGGCAGATGTCCCTAAAACCCAGCTTGATCAGAAGAAGACAGGGGGGTATAATGATAGATCGGAGAGCCGTTCCAAGAAGTTCAACAACTCATGGCGACAAGGAGATGCTCGTCCGCCTGTTTCCGCCCCGAAGGTGAACAAGGTTTATACCAAACTGAACACAGACAGGTCAGTGATTCTAGACCAAACCCGGAACCAGCCGTTCTTTGAGCCACCGAGGGACAATTATAGGACAGGGCAGGGCAACTCTCGAAAATATTGTAACTATCATCAAGCTGCAGGCCATGGCACCAACGAATGTTGTAATCTGAAGGATTTCGTGGAAAGAAAGATCCAGAGCGGTCTGTTAGTCCAATATGTGGCCGAAAAGAACCAACAAAGTGCCGACCGCACCGTTCAGACAGTTCAAACGAATCCTCCTGTACAGCCCGCCCCGAACCCGCCACCAAGGCATGTCATTGACGTAATAACAGGGGGAACGTCGGGGAAATTGGTAGGAAGAAAGAGAAGGGGGTATCTAGATTCGGTTATGTCCATATCAGGTGCCTCTCCAAAGATGGATAGACCCTTTTCCGGAACTATTATATCCTTTACGGATGCAGACTATCCTTTGGAGCCCATTGATCCACATGAGGGGGCGTTAGTGATCACCGTGCAAGTAGGCTCGGTGGACATGAAACGTATGATGATAGATAACAGATCTTCAGTGGATATTCTGTACGCCCACGCATATCAAAGAATGCATCTTGGAGGGCGAAAAATGGAAGTTGGGCAGGAGGCTCCTCTGTATGGCTTCAGCAACGATCCGGTCAAAGTTGCTGGCACTATCGAGCTCCCGGTGGTCTTCGGCACAGCCCCGCAACAGACAGAAATAATGTGTAAATTCTATGTTGTGCATGTAGATTCGGCTTACAACGCCATACTGGGAAGACCTACGTTGACGGCTCTCCAAGCCGTGACTTCTATCCCCCATTTCAAAATCAAGTTCCCTACAGCGCACGGGGTCGGAGAGGTGGCTGGAGACTTAGATCTAGCCCGACGCTGTTATCGGAATGCGTGCATCTCTTCCGGGGTAGGGGTCAGCAAGCAGAAACAAACCCTGGTAATCGAGATTGAGCCCTTCACGGAAGGCAGTTCCGAGCCATTGGTAACACCTGCAGGGGAGACGGAGGAGATTGAGTTGATCCTTGGGAAAGCAGACAAGACGGTGAAAATCGGTTTGGGTCTACCAGAACCTCTTCGGACAAATCTTACGGAACTCCTTCGCTGCTATGCGGACATTTTTGCATGGGAACCAAAGGACATGCCTGGGATTAGCAGAAAGGTCGCTGAGCACCGATTGGAGGCAGATCCCTCGAAGAAGCCTGTTCAGCAAAAGAGACGGATCTTCGCACCCGAGCGACAGAAGATAATTGACGAAGAGATCGCCAAGCTGTTGGCCGCTGATTTTATTTTTGAGATCGACTACCCACAGTGGATGGCCAATGTAGTATTGGTGCAGAAGCAGAACCAGAAATGGCGAGTTTGCATTGATTACACCGACCTAAATAAAGCTTGTCCGAAGGACTTTTATCCTTTGCCCCATATTGATCAACTTATTGATGCGACTTCAGGATATGCTCTACTAAGCTTTATGGATGCTTTTTCAGGTTATCATCAAATATCCATGTGCAGGAAAGATATCCCGAAGACAGCATTCATTACACACCGTTCGGTATACGCCTATAAGAAGATGACCTTTGGCCTTATAAATGCTGGAGCAACCTACCAAAGAATGATGAATTTTATCTTCCACAAGCAGCTGGGAAAGAATATGGAGGTTTATGTGGACGACATGATCGTTAAAAGCATGCAGATTCAGAAATATTTGGATGATCTGGAGGAATGTTTTCAGACTGTCCGACATCACAAATTGAGGCTTAATCCCGCAAAGTGTACCTTCGGCCTCGGTGCGGGAAAGTTCTTGGGGTATCTAGTCAGTCAGAGGGGCATCGAAGCCAATCCAGAGAAAATTCAGGCCGTCCTTGACATGAAGACTCCTCAATCATTTAAAGACGTCCAACGTCTGACCGGTAGGATTGCAGCTCTGAGGAGGTTCATGTCCAGATCTGCAGAAAGGTGTCTACCATTCTTCGACACACTGAGGGGGCCGAAGAATGCGAAGACTTTTCAATGGACTTCGCCCTGTGAAGAAGCCTTCCAAGGCATAAAGACCTATCTGTCCTCTGCTCCCCTATTGGTAAAACCCACCCCGAAAGAGACCTTGTATCTCTATCTTGCAGCGAGTTCCTTAGCCGTTGGAGCGGTGCTGATTCGGGAGATCAGTGGAAAGCAGTACCCGGTCTATTACGTCAGTCACGTCCTGCGAGACGCCGAAACCAGGTATCCAAATATTGAAAAAATTGCCTTTGCTTTAGTAATTGCTAGCCGAAAGCTTCGGCAGTACTTTCAGGGTAGGCTCCTGATCGTCTACACAGATCAACCACTGAAGAAGGTAATGGGTAAACTGGAGGTTTCGAGGAGATTGGCGGCATGGACCATGGAATTGTCCCAGTTTTTCCTTGAGTACCATCCCCGAACCGCTATCAAGGGACAAGCTTTGGCCAATTTTGTGGTAGAGTGTTCCTTCACCGAAGCAGATGCCGAGTTACAGGAAGCGGGGACATCTGATCGAACTGTTACACTTCTTCAACACGGTCAGAATGCATGGACACTGTATGTAGATGGGTCTTCCACGGTAAATGTCGGTGGAGCATGAATTATTCTGACCAGTCCGGAGGGGTTCAAGGTACAACAAGCCATTAGATTCGGGTTTAAGGCAACTAACAACGAGGCCGAGTATGAAGCCGTTCTAGCTGGGGTTCGGCTGGCGAAGAGCCTAGAAGTCTAGAAGTTGATCATTTATAGTGACTCTCAGCTGGTCGTCAAGCAGTTATTAGGAGAATATGAAGCCCGTGGGACGAGGATGATCAGGTATTTGGCAGAGTTGAAAGACAGGCTTCGATACTTTGCTTCTCACGAATTTCAAGCCATAGAGCGTAACGGTAATTCCATTGCCGATGCCTTATCAAAGTTGGCCACTACAGATGCCGTCGTTTTCAATGGATCAGTCTATTTGGAGGTCCTACAGCAGCCGAGTATTCAACATGACTCGGTGATGTGTATCGAGCGATCTGACTGCTGGATGACTCCTTACATCAATTATTTGGCAGATGGCGTCCTTCCTTCGGATCAGATGTTAGCAAAAAAGGTCAAATACAAAAGTGCCAACTTCGTTCTTATTGACGGAGATCTTTATCGGAGGGCATTTTCGTCACCATTATTGAAATGTCTGGTCCCGTCCGAAGCAGAGTATGCCCTTCGGGAAGTTCATGAGGGCATCTGCGGTGATCACATGGCAGCTAAGTGGCTGGCATACAAAGTTCTTCGGCAGGGGTACTACTGGCCAACGATCTTCAAGGAAGCTACGGAATACGTGAAAAAATGTGATAAATGTCAGCTCAACAGTCCGATCCCACATCAGCCACCGGAAGAGCTATACTCGATTCTATCTCCTATACCCTTCACTGTCTGGGGGGTTGATATATTGGGTCCGTTACCGAAGGCTAAAGGGCAGGTCAGCTTCGTCATCGTCGCCATTGATTATATGACCAAATGGGTCGAGGCGAAACCACTTCGGCTGATAACGGAGTAGGAGTGTCTGAAATTTATGAAAGAATCCGTAGTGTTTCGCTTCGGGATCCCTCAAGTGGTGATATCAGATAACGGACGCCAGTTTGTGGGATCTAAATTTGAAGGATTTCTGAGGGAACTGGGAGTCCAGCACAGGAAGACTTCGGTAGCTCATCCTCAGTCTAACAGACAAGTCGAAGTGACCAACAGGACGCTGCTGAATGGAATCAAGCGCAGATTGGACGAAGCTAAAGGAAGATGGCCAGAAGAGCTGCTCAGCGTGTTGTGGGCCTACAGGACTACGCCGAGGACAACAACAGGAGACTCGCCTTTCAGACTGGCCTACGGCACTGATGCCTTAGTCCCAGTTGAGATTGGATCTCCAAGTCTTCGAGTTAGTCAGTTCAGAGAGATCTACAATGACGAGGGACTAAAGGCCAACTTGGACCTATTAGAGGAAGTCAGAGAAGTGGCTTTGATCAAGTTAGCAGCCTACCAGAGGAGAGTTGCTAAGCATTACAACAAAGGGGTAAAGCTCCGAAGATTCGAGGTGGGAGACCTCATTCTCAGAGAGGCCGAAGCGTCTACACCGCAGAACACTGGGAAGTTGATGCCGAACTGGGAAGGACCGTATGAAGTGGCCGAAGTACCAAAGCCCGGGACGTATCGGCTGAAGGCTTTGGATGGATCCGAAATTCAGAACCCATGGCACGCAGGCAGGCTCCGAAAGTACTTTCAGTAAAAACCAAGTCAGTCCACTGGGAGTCTGTACATAACCGTTCATCATCAATCAAAAGTCACTATTTTCACAACTGATCTTCGCATTTGTCCCAATGTCACAGTGGAGTAAGGAGGTATGGTAGGACTCGCTGGCCATTCGATGGCAGCCAATTTATTTGATACCCCGCGTGGTAGTCAAATCCTGGATCCTATATTGTTTTTTACCAAGGGTGGTAAAATCAATGGTCACCGAAGTAAGGAGGTATGGTAGGACTCGCTGGCCATTCGATGGCAGCCAATTTATTTGATACCCCGCGTGGTAGTCAAATCCTGGATCCTATATTATTTTTTACCAAGGGTGGTAAAATCAATGGTCACCGAAGTAAGGAGGTATGGTAGGACTCGCTGGCCATTCGATGGCAGCCAAATTATTTGATACCCAGCGTGGTAGTCAAATCCTGGATCCTATATTTTTTTTTACCAAGGGTGGTAAAATCAATGGTCACCGAAGTAAGGAGGTATGGTAGGACTCGCTGGCCATTCGATGGCAGCCAAATTATTTGATACCCCGCGTGGTAGTCAAATCCTGGATCCTATATTGTTTTCCACCAAGGGTGGTAAATTCGATGGTCACCGGTGTAAGGAGGCTCGGGCGGACTCGCCAACCATTCGATGGTAGCCTCATCGGCAGGTGATCCTGAGGACCTTGCCAGGCCCTTCGGGATAGGCAAGTATCGTCATTCAGACTTCGTCAGATCCCTCACGGCACCTACCTCACACTTTGGTAACGAATAAGTATTCCTTTACTTTGTTATTATTGCCTAAATTTTTCTAAGTGTTGAGTTCGGAATGCCACGTTATTTAGCTTCATCTTATCTGTTATACGACTTGCTTAGTTGTTGATTAACTGTTTAAAGTTAAGTCCACGGAGGAGCTTGTACATTTTTCAAATTAAATCCATATTGAAGTGTTGGTAAACAGTGAAAAAACCGAAGTCATAAAGGATAATGCTGATATTTTATTTACATAATGATGTTTACAAAGCGATAGAAGCTTTACAAGAATCCTACAGCTAAGGGAAAAGAGAATCATCTTCAGGGGTCAGCTTCGCCTTCCGAAGAGTCCAGAATGGTCGGATCAACCTTGGCAGCGACAAGTCTTGTCTTGTCTTTGCTTCGGCATTCATCGTATCCATCCGAGAACATTTGGGCGATCTCCTCGTTCAACTCGGCTGATTTCCGGTATTCCTATTGAATTTCCCTCCGAAGATCTCCGGTTAGAGGGGGACCCAAATCCCTCAAGGCCCGAAGTTCACGGAGCTCCTCTTCAAGTTTTGCCCGCTCCTTCAGATGTCTCAAGTCCCTAGCTTCGAGTTCATGTACTTGCACCGCCAGGCTTTTATTGGTCTTTACCATCGTCTCATTCTTCCCAACAAGGACCTCGTTTCGACGAACCAGGTCTATGTTAGTAGAAACGGTTATCTGGTGGGTGGCCTCGGCTGTCTCCAACTTCTCTTTTAAATTATTCACGTCTTTCTGGAGGCCTTCATTATTGAGGAGAGTAGCACCGTGGGCCCTTCTCTCCCTTTCCAGAGCCGAAGCCAGACTGGCCTTCTCCCGCCTAGCCGCATCTTCTTCAGCTTCGGACTCTCTGTACCGGGGAAGAAGTCTCCCGAAGACAGCATTTGCCTACAGACGGGTAAAGAAAGTTGGTTAATTAGTAGAAGGAACAGATAAAACAGATGATTTCCAAATATTTCAAACTGAACAAACTCACCTTAGCCTGGTAGCTCATGCCCTCTTCGATTAGATCCCTGATCGAGCTGTTCCCGAACCGGTGATCGTCTGTCTCCCGGACGAAGGATTCAAACAGCTGGAAGGGGAAGTTGGCATTGAACTCCAGCCACACAGTGGGAGAAGATGCAGCTTCTCGCCTGAAGGCTGAGGGGGAGGATCTTGTCGGGGAAGGCACTGATGGTTCGGGAGGCGGTGGTGGTTGATCCTCGGAAAGCTGCTTCCTTTTACGAGACAGAAGAAGAGACTCGGTCGGGTCTTCGAGCTCGTCTTCTGAAACGTGGATCTCCGTAGGGATAATGGTAGGCGGATCGGCTGCAGGAGGAGGAACCCGAAGCTCATCGGTAGACAGAGGAGTCACCATGGTCTTCCTCTTCTTAATCCGAAGAGCTTGCATTCGCTCGTTCGCAGCCATATCAATCAAACTCGCTGCAGAAGCTGATTGAAATCCTTGGGGGTTTGCCCGAATTTTCCGAACTGCCCTCTTCTTATGACGAGGCCGGCTGGGCTCCGCAGCAAGTTCTTCCTGTGGGATGTCGGCGAGGGATGATGGTGTTTTACCCGAAAGGAATTCATCCAATTCCCTTCGCTCGGTCGATGTTGGTTTTATCAAAGAAAGTTTATGGTCATATAACCAGGCTTGTTTGCTCAAGAGCCCGAAGCTCCACTCCTTCAGGGGAATCCTCTCGAGAATGCTCGCCATTTCTCTCACGCGCTCCTCTGGAATGTCCCCGAAGTCTGCAGAAATCCGCTCGGAAGTGGTCCATTCCGGGATAGACGGAGTTTCAGGCCCCTTCACGAAAAACCATTCTCTGTGCCATCCCTTGTTACTCGAAGGAGTATCCATCAACGGTCGCTTCTCAAACTTGGCGTTGGGCTTGGGGGACGGTTTGCTCAGCACCTTGAAGCCTCGTTCCCGAGACTTCCCGGCCGTGAAGAGAGTGAAGAAAGAATCAACTGTTGGAGGTATCCCCAACTCATAGCAGAACGCGATGAAGGCCAGGATGTGGATGTACGAATTCGGCACCAGTTGGGCGAATCCTACTCCGACAAATCCCAGGAGGGTAACGAGGAAGGAGTGGAGAGGGAATCTAACTCCCTTATCTAGAACAGTTACCGGCACAGCAGTCCACCCGTCCGGCCGTTGATACATCCGCTCATGCGATTCTGGAGCCCTCACCAGATGGGTGTCCGGGATCTGATACCGACTCTTGATGACCCGCAGCTCGGTTTCGGTAACGATGGATGGGATATTGGCGTGAGGATACTGCTCTTCACTCTCGAAGAACTCGAAAGGGTTGGAGTTTGGAACCAACTCAGTAGGGTTGTGGGTAGGAGGAGTGACGGAAATTGGAACAGCAAGGATAGGGGTGGAGTTATCTGAATCTTGGGCCGCCATTGTTACTGAGATCTTGTAGGAGAGAAAGGAATCGGAGAGAAAGAGAAAGCACTGTATATCAAATTCAGATTAAGCTAGTAAAGTCGTCAAATTGGGAAAAATAGGCTTTTATAGCGGTCTTTTCAAATTTTGCACGAAAATCGGGGGCGGCTCATTAATTGGACAGTCATCATTACGAATTTGAAAGGTTACGTCCGGGTTAAGCTCCAAATATTTGGCCCTTTGGATTTTCCTTTTGGGCCTATGCCAACCCTGTTGGGTCTCATGACCTCTTGGGCCGCTTATAGTTCTTTATTGAATATTCTATTTAATAAAAAACTAGGGGGCAATGTTGGGTCCAGATATTTTCTCTACTGGGCCGGACGGATTGGGCCTCCCCATTTACTTAGCCTAGTGGACCTTTACTATTAAGTCTTCTAGCCATTGGGCTTAACCTTTACCCTGTCTTTATTGTCTCTCCTTAAACATTGGGCTGGATCAAGCGGCCGGTCCATAAAATCTTTTAATATCTAAGACTTTGACTGGTAATGATGAAAAAGGAGAGCAGTTGACCAAAAGTCTGCAGATCATTAATGTGGATGAGATTTTATCCGGCCGGCGGCAGAAACAGTAGAAAAAAGGTGACAACCTGCATGCACACGGCTAAGACCAGAGAGAAGCAGGGGGCTGTGTCAGATCGTGGTTGGTGGCACAAAAAACCGAGTATGAGAGTATAACCGGGCAAGGGGGTCTCCTAACGAAAGGTACGCATACACTTTCTATCTAGCTCAACACACTAGACATTTTTTTACACTCTCCATGGTTAAACCTTGAACGCCTGTATTGACTCTCACGCCGGAGCTATCCCCCGACGGTCCAGCCGTCAAGCTTTTGGTGTTGATCGTGTTTTCTGTGCAGGATTAGGACGTCTTACGTGATTGGGACGTCATCAAAGATCTTGGCGTTAACAACCTTCATAGCCTGCTAAAAAAGATCAGGGCGACGACCATCTCAGGCAAACGTATCGTGGAGTATATCATATAACCAATTATCCATAAAGAAAATCAGAGAATTCAAGTCATGCATTTTGAAGTCCATTGTAAATTAGGGCAAGCATTTTATTCTCATTTCACCTGATTATTTTGTTGAATATCCTAATATTCAATTTGAATCTCCCATCAATATATATATATATATATATATATATATATATATATATATATATATGCGCGCAGGCGCGTATTTGGCTTCTGTGTTAATTAAGTCTCTGGATCTTGTAAGGATATAACGGTTTCAAAGGCTCCAACCAGTGCTAACACCTTGTTTTTCCTCTGCAGGCGAAGTTTAGTTGCAGTCTCCTCAATCACGTCATTGTATGCTGCCAAATCCTTCTTATGCCCTTGACCTCCACCTTGAGGTTTTGCTGCAGAAATAGAATTATTCTTCTCACTCTTCACATGATTATCTTCGGTAACTTCCACTATTTGTTCTGGTATTTTTGTAGATTCAACTACTTTTCCTTCATCAATTTCTTCCTTTTCATCCAATGCATTTTCTTCTCCATTCCCGTCAGTTTCAGTTTCTTCCAGTTGCTGTGATGTTTCTGTAGATTCTCCTTTTGACCCACTGACAGAAATCAACTCAGGGTGTTTATTATTTTCATTTTGTTCAATGTTGTCTTGTTCTTCTTCTACTTCTTCTTCAATATCGTTTACTATTTCTTCGACAGGTGTTTCATCTACGGCTTCTTCTGCCTCAACTGCTGGGGATTTAGTTTTATCTTCCTTGGAAATCAAAGTGGATGCCTCACAGACCTTGATTTCACTACTTTCATCGCTCTCCAGTACTTCATCGTCTAGCGTATCTAGATGATCCTTATCGTCAAAAACTAATATGTCATTACCCGACAATTCATTGTTGCTCTCGTCATTAACTACAATACTATTATCTTCTCCAACTTCAGTAACTGATGATTCGTGATCATCTTGATGAGGTTCAACCTCAAACCTTGGACTTACATTTTCAGCTTCAATCATAGCAGTAGTACAAGGCGAATGAACAGTTTTAGTCTTCGATTTTGAAGTAGTGCCTACGTCGCCTTGCTGCTTCTGGATAGTAGTGGTACTTTTCTTCTTTGTATTCCCACGTCTTAAGATCTCAGATTGAGGTCTCCCAACATCATTGAAGGGCGTTTTTGGTTTTGGCAAATTATTGGTTGATGTGAAAGACGAAGAACGGAGAACACTCTCCCTAGTAGTAGTGCCTCCTGGTTTTTGTACTTGAGAAGTTGATGTAGGAGGCTTGTCAAAGGATCTTCTTCTAGATAGAGCGACTGGCTTTTGGGCGGTTCCGGCTGTGCTAGTGGGCTTTTTGTTGGCTTGCTGCTTAAAGGGATCGAGGGTTGAACTTTTGGTAGCTCTGAGGTAGCTTGGAACAGGTTTAGTAGTATCTGATGATGATGAGGTTTTTCCATGTTTCTGTTGATCAGGAGAGGCTGTGCCTGGGTTGAGACTTTTTTTGCGTTGGGTGGTGTCGGCGTTACGAGGAAGAGAAGGAGACGTTCCCCTCTTTGCCTTCACTTGACTACTCTCCTTTGCTTTTGTTGCCATTAATGGACTTTTTAATTAAGTACTCCTGCATTCAAAGCCAGATGGGAGTAATCACGAAATTCTTGCTTTACTCCAAATTTAAAGATCCGGAGGATAATAATGGTGTTAAAGTAAATATATATTTAATAATATTTTTTAATTATTCTACCTATACTTAACCTATTAAGCGATACTTACTGCACTGAAAACTTCATGTTTGCTCGAGCAATATTTATCGTATACAAAAATAATACTCACTTCACCTAATATTATTAAGTAATGACATGTTAAAAATTTCATGTCATTAAATAATTTAAAAATAAAAATGTATTCATAATTTTTGGAACAAAATGAAAACGAAAATTTGATCTCTAATTTTAAAATAGTGGAAGTGATAAATTTGTGAAAATTAGATGGAGGGATGTAAAAAGATATATTTAATAAGTAAATTAATCCTATATATTCTTTTCTTTTCTTTTTGTTTTATTTTGTGCTTTTTGGCAGAACATGAAATTATATTGTGAAAATTAGTGTAGATATTAAACGGAACTTATATTGCCAAATCAAAAAATCGAAAAGTAGAATTTAAAAAGGAATAACTTTTATGGGAAGCAAAATTTCTAATCCTATTGTAGACTCGAACTCAGAAAAATCTAGATCCCAAATTGTTGTTTGCATTTGGACAGGGCTGTGACACACAGCCCACTCAATTTTTGCTATTATATTTCCTCTTGTAAAACCTTGGACCCCATTTTGACAACAAATTCTAGAGCCGTTTGGTGGGACTTTTTAGGGATTATAATGTACTTTTGAATTAAATTTGATTTTATATTTTTTTTGTTGATTCTCCTAAAACATTTTTAACATATAGTGATTTGGACTTGTACTTTTAGCCGGGGTATTTTTGATAGAAACACAAAGTGCAACTTTATTTTTTAACTTTTAAATAAATTTAAAATCTCATATATCGCTTATCTATAAACTTACTATTAATATTTGGGTTTAGTTACACAAGAACTCCCTGAGCTAGGGGGCTGTAGTCACTTTATATCCATGTGCAAAACTAATGAGCACTAATACCCCTATACTAGTAATAAAAGTGATATTTTTTTTTTCATTTTCATTAACTTAGACCATTAGTCAGCATTAACTTTTGATTGTTTCTTTTTAGCTTTCCTTTTTGGTTAAGCGAGAGGGTTATTAATTTAATGAATTTGAAATTTTTAGAAAACCTATATTGATGATTTAAAACTAATATAAATTTTATACATGACATGTTAATGAGTAAACAAAGTTTGAAATTATTTCCTATTAATTAGTTAGAAATAATATTGCAAAAGTTAATAAATTAAAATTTTTGGCAGGGATATTTTTTATGGAAACATAAAGTAAAAATTTATTCTTAAATTCATAAACAAATATAAAATCTCATACCACACACTTACTTATAAATTTCTCATTAATTTTTTGGGTTAAAATAAACAAGTATTCTCTATAGGGTGCAGTCACTTTCCATCCATGTACAAAACTAATGAGTACTAATATCTTCTAATAGCGAAAGTGATATTTTCATTTTTGTTAACTGTGATGATTAAATTTAAATTTGTACCCTAAACTTTAGGTATAAAATTGATTTTGCAATCATAAATTTTATTTTGAATTAAATACACTCTGTATTTTAGAAAAAAATAAAATGCACACTTTGTATCATTTTTTGGCCAAACATTCATTGAAAAAATGCACACCCTACCTCTTGATTTCTTATATGAACGGTCTCTATAATATTTTTTAATATTTCACATAACTGCAGTTTTCGGTGCAAGTTGGGTCGAAAAATGATGAAAAGTATGCATTTTGTTTTCTCGGTAAAATAATAGTGTGCATTTAATTTAAAATAAAATTTATGATGCAAAATGATTTTAGAGCTAAAGTTTAGGGTCTAAATGAAATTTAGTCTAACTTTGACCAGAGTAGTCAACATTAACTTATGCTTGTTTTTTTTAGTTTTTCTTTTTAGTTTTAAGCCAGACCGTTATTAATTTAACGAAGTTAAAATTTGTATAAAGCCTATATTGATGATTTAAAACTAATACAAATATTATACATAACATGTTAATGTGTTAAAAAGTATACATTTTTGTCCTATTGATTAGTTACAGATACTATTAGAAAAAAAAATATTTACAAATTATAACATTATAATATTGGCAAGGGTATTTTTGATAGAAACATAAAGTACGAATTTATTCCTAAATTCTTAAACAAATATAAATTCTCAAACTTCTCATTTACCTATAAATTTATCAATAATTTTTGGGTTAAAATACATAAACAATTCGTGCTTAGGGGGTGGTACTGGTGCGGACCATTAGTTTTGATTGGTTAACCCAAATGGTTATTAATTTACAGAATTTAAATTTGAAATTTTTATAAAACCTATATGAATGTGTTAAAACTAATATAAGTATAATACATGACATGTTAATGAGTTAAGAAGGTATAAATTTATGTCCTATTAATTAGGTAGATATAATATTAAAAAATAGCTAGAAATTAGAAATTTCGTTTTACATAGTTCAAAAGTTATACCAAATTCTTATCTCAAGCAAAAGAGTCCTATATTTTTATTTAAAGAAATATTAGATTATGAATACGTGTGTATATGAGCAGTCCTATATGAATTTTTTTAGATTCAAATTATTGAAACTTTTTGCTCTTATTATTTAGTCCAGTAGCAAAAAAAAAAAGAAAAAAAGAAAAAAAAATAAAAACAAAAAATTTAGTAACTCGTAAAACTGATATTATACTTTCTTAACTCATTAGAATAATATTTAACTGTGCTAAGTACTTAATAGACCAAAAAAATTGAAGATGCTAAATGAAATTTATATTTTTCTTAACTCATTAGAACGATATTTATACTATTTTTATTAGTTTTAACTTGTTAATGTAGGTTTTAAAAAAAAATATATTTTTTCTATTTAAATTAATTACAATTTAAATTAACTAATAAAAAAAATTATAAAGTTAAGGTCGACTAACAATTAAAGTAAACAAAAATGAAAATCATAATTTCATTGCTAGCGGACGTATTAGTTCTCATTGATTTTGCAAAAAGTCGAAAGTGGTAACAGCCACAACCCCCACTAGCACAAGGGGTGCTTGTGGCATATAAATTCATGTAAGTAAATATTATATTAACTTTATATTGTAAGTACTGCTAAAAGCTTTACCTAATACTCTACGAGTACTTCTAGGGGCATATTATTTTAATAATATTCTAGCGATATTTTTTCTTCTTTTTTTTTTTAGTTTTTTTATATAGTACCTTCCAAAAAATATATAATATTAATTTTAACTAGAATTTTTGTAAAAAAACAGTGTTTTAGATATAATTTGGATACATACAAAAAATAAGGTATGTACAGTCTGTACAACCATGATTCTTGTACGTATCCAAATTATACCTAAAATACTGTTTTATATAAAAATTCTAGTTGGAATAAATACTATACCTTTTTTGGGAGGTATTACAAAAAAAGTACACCAAAAAAAAAGTCGCTAAAAATATCACTAGAACAATGTCCCCCTAGACTTTTTGAATACTCTACCCATTCCAATCTAAGATCAGTTTTGTCATTTAGAAGTTAATCAGAATAATTTCAAATTTCAAATTAAAGGTGTGTAATTCATGGTAATTTATAAAATAATAAATAACATAATTAATATTATTTTTTGATAATTTATAATACTTTCAAAATAAATTGAAAAAGAATAACTGAATTCATATTAATTTAAATTTAAAATGTCTCAAACACACTTCAAAAAGTTAAAATTTATTCGATTTTGGATTTAAGGGGGCCAAACCCCTCTTAACTCTAAGTTGAATCCACCTCGTAAATATTTGTATGCTGTTATTTTGTTCAATAAACATTTAGGTATCAAGGAAAAAAAATTACATCTTTGATTTGACTAGTGTTTATTACAAAAATTTGTTACACAACACGTTTTTAGTGGTAAAGGACACAATGTAATCGAAGTTTAGTACCATCATATCATACTATTAAAATGACAAGTTATTATTTTTAGGTATATATACGAAACAAAAGTATACGCTGAGAATTAAAAAATGAGATTATTTTCTCTTCAACAAAATGATGATGATATAAAATATAAGAATGCATAAATAAACAAGTGGTATATATATATATATATATATATATATATATATATATATATATATATATATATATATATATATATAGTACAGATGTAAAACATGCTTTTTAAATAATATACATCTTTTAAATAATATATCTTTATTAAAATTACGTCGTTTTGAAGATTTTTTTTAAAAATAAAATAATATTAAAAAAGAGTGGTTCTACTTGCTTTACTTTTATTTATAAAAATGTCCACAGTTATTTTTTAAAAGAATTTTCAAAACAATGTAGTTTTAATAAAGGTATGTTATTTAAGAGTTATGCTTTAGATCTGTATTATATATATATACACACACACGATCCCCTTCTCCAGCGAACCTTAAACAGCGAACCAAAAGTAAAATGGCTATAGCGACGGTTTTTTGAGCTATACCGACGATTCGAACCGTCGCCATAACTATGTCGTAGACTTTGTATGTTATAGCGACAGAAAAAACTGTCGCTATAGCCGGTTCGCTATTTAAAGTTCGCTGGAGAAGAGGACCGTGTATATATATATATATATATATATATATATCACGTATGATCCATAACAAGTACTTCCTATGAACCAAAAATGGGCAAACATCATCATTAGCGTCCAACACAAGAATTAATCATCGATATTAGAACTGAAAAATTTTACGTTCGCTACAAATAGTAACGGTTGACGGGTATTGTCCGCTAGTAATAGTACCTAATGTTGTTGAAAATAGTACTGTCTTTCGTTATTAGTAGTGGACATAAATTTTTTAGTTATAATCTCGGTCGTTGGTTCTTATATTGAACGATAGAGATTGTGTATGTTCTCATTCTTAATACATAAAATACATGTTATAGATCATTATCGTATATATATATATATATATATATATATATATATATATATATATATATATATATATATATATCACACCGGATCCGGTCCGGGAGTCCGGATTTTCTTAAAATCCGGACCTTTTTTTTTTTTTTTTTTTTGCCTTTTTTTTTCAAAACAACTAAAAAAAAATATTTAATATTTTATGGAACTGAAATTTTTTCATAATATAATGTTTTGGGTGTGTTTTGAATACCTATACCAAAAAGTGGTGGTACAGTCTGCACAGACTGTACCACCATATTTTGTTATACGTACCCAAATCACGCCCAAAACACTTTATTATGAAAAAATTTCAATTCCATAAATTTTTTTTATTTTTTTTTAGTTGTTTCAAAAAAAAAAAAAGCAAAAAAAAAAATAAAAATAAAGGTCCGGATTTTATAGAGTCCGGGATCCCGGACTGGATCCGGACTCATATATATATATATATATATATATATATATATATATATATATATATATATATATATATATCGTAAATCCATTGCAGCAATATCATATCCCAGCAAACGCATAAATAAGCACAATAATACTTATCTAGAGACTAGAATACCTTGATATAAACATGTTTATACGTGTATAAAGAGATAGAGAGATAGAGAGAAAGAGAGTACCTGTCAAGCAAAATGACTGCTTCTTTCACAGAAGAGAAAACTAATACAGCCAAAGAATTTGCATTTCATATGCTTAAAGTATAAGGAAGACCAAAAGACAAATCTTGCAAGATAATATGCGGTATGGTAAGCAACATAAGCGAAAATTATGCACAACACCAGGTCACACAATGACAATGTTTGTGGGGGGAACATAAACTAGGTTTACGGATGGAAAATAGTTTGACTATTTCAAAACTTTTAGGATACATTTAAGCGTCTTATTTTTGTTTTCCATTTCAAGAAGTTTTCTGGGTGTTTGATAAAAATTAAAAATTATGCTCTAAAAAATGCGAGATTTAAACACTTTACGTTGCTAAATTATAAGTACTAAATCATCAGTCAAGTCGAGTCGACTAATAAGTTATGAATGCACTTGACACAGTGTTATTGAGATTTTAGATGGACCGAAAAAAAAAAAAAAAAGAAACCGATGGAAAACTTAGTTTTTATGTCTAATTTTTTTTGTTATTGAGTTCTTTTAATGAAAAAAAAAAATAGACAAAAAAATTGTCCACTTTTCTTGTTAAAGTATTTAGTCTAAAAATTGACGAATTTAGATGAAAAACTAAATAACAAAAACACATCTTTTAATATTGCTATCATACCCTCTATATATATTACGAACACAATAAAAACTAATATAAGGATAAATTAGTAGAATAAATCTAAAATGTAAGTTTTCTCCGCTCTTCCTTTACGTCTTATAGGATTTTTGATGATAACAAATAACTTAAGAAATTAAGGAAAAGATTAAAATAAAAATAGAATCATCTCCATAAGTTTTTGTTTTTATGTGCTTTTTTTTTAAAAAAAAAACATTACAAAATCTTTTTCCAACTTATTAAGTTGATTTTTTTAAATGACCTAAATAATTAAATCTCAAGTGATATAAAAATTAATTCATAGAGCAACCGGTACAAGAAAATAGAATAATTATGACGGAATTATTTTCGAGGGAACACATTGATAGACACGTAATTCATATATTTTATTATCCCTAATTTTGTCCTTTTAATTATATTAGTTTATTAAATTAATATGTTTTATTTTATTTTGTAGGATTTAATATTTGTTGCAATAAAGTCAAAATTTTGGTGATCAAGCGATATTTAATGCTCTTATCCATGAAAAAATATCCAAGAAGAATCCTAAAAGGAGTAGGAAAGATGTGGAACAATCTTGGTGTGCAAGTCAAATCCAACAAGAGAAGAGAAAGTATATCTAGAAGATCTTTTTGAGAAGTTGATTGGGAACAAAACTGTCCAAGTTCAATTAGGGTTCCAAGTTATTTTTCCTATAAATAGGCCTCTTGTTTTAGAGAGAATGGCATCACTTGTTATTTTTTTTTTCTCTTAATTTTTCACTAGTGTAGAAGGGGGTAAGATATTTAGAGTTTGTCGTTTCTCTTATTCCAATCACGTGTAAAACTACTGTCAGGGAGTATTTGTATATTTCTTGTATTTATATAATAGAATTTTTTTTTAATTATTGTTCTTATTTAATGCGAATTGTAGTACTAATATTAATTATTTTTGTTTTTAATTCCATGGCTAGCTAAATTTCTAATACCTAGGATTATGATGAAACTAAGTATTTCAAAATAATATTTTCTTTCCGTTCCAAAATTAATGCCTAATTATTTTCGCCTTCATATTTTTCTCCGCATAAATTTCATATGATTTTTATATTGATTGTGAGGTTTTGATAAATTATAGTTAATCTGTGAATTTTTCATAACTTATGCTTGCCCATATTAATTATATGAATCATTATTTTTAAAGGGAAGGGAGAATAATTTGGGAATTGATTTAGAAAATAAGAAATTATTTATTATGTTAATATTTGGTGGATTCTGATTCCTAGGTATCTTTTCTCATTAATAGTTTCCGTTATTAATTAGTAGTTTGAATAATTTAGTTAATAAATTTTCTCCACCATATTTATTTCTAATTCGCCTAAAATATTAATTAAGGATATATTAAAGAATTAATCTAGTCTCTGTGAGTTCGACCTGTACTTGCTAGTTTTTCAATTTGACACTGTGTACTTGTAGTTACATATTTTTATCACATCAAGTTTTTGGCGCCGTTGCCGAGGAGTAGAATTAATTTTTATTTATTCCTTAATTTTTATTTATTCGAATTAGCTTTAACTCTAATTTTTTTTTAAGGATTATTAAAGTTGGTCGAAAGAGCGAAAAGATAAAAATTTTGTTGTTGCGCTTTCTTCGATACTTCGTATCTACATATTTAAAAAAAAATAGTTTAGTTTTTTATTATTATTAATATTTTTTTTATTTGCCGCATTCATGCTTTCACTCACGTAGAGCACATCCTGTTAGGTTTTTATTTTTTTTTATTTTTTTTGTCAAATATAAACTGTGGTGATTGCTGGAGGATTGAGGTACGTCAAAATTTCTCATTCCTTCATAATTCACATAGTTTTAGGACACTTTATTTGTTTACAGTTTTTTTTTATTATTTGTGCATTTTCATCTTTAATCTAACAATAAGGGCACAACCCTTAACAAGATAAGGTGGGGATTTCATCACCCTTCCTTGGCCCACAAATAACCCAATTTGTATTTTGCATGACCATGACCTAATAAAATCAAGTAGACGTTGGCCCCTAGGACTCTCGAGCTCAATTAGGATAAGAAACTCCAAAAGAAGTCTGAATTTTAAATTAATCAAACTACTGGTGTCTAGGCAAGTGGTTCAAAAGGTATACGCCTAAAGATTGTGTGGTTAATCAAGTAGTCACCGTTTCTACGGAGAGACTCCCGCCTTTCTTACACTTGTCTGGCTAGTGGTGTGATTTTTCGAATTTGGTGGACCTTGCGGTGTAACTTGGAACAGTTAGGAGCTGTCTAGATTTTATTTAGGTTGACCTTAGAAGTAAATTTTTTTTTATTTTTTATATTTTTTATTTTTTATTTTTGTTTTTTTGTGCTTATCTACTTATTTGTTAAGTAGTGTATGCAAAAAGTGTGGATTAGGGACAAAACATCCCGATTAGTGAGTAAACTTGATTTTTCGGATTTTACTTTAAAAGATCTCACTTTAAGAAAAATGGAGGGCGCACAAACTGTATCTTTAAGGGATCGATGTTATCCTTCCCTGTAAGACCCCAACTTTTATAAATAAAGATGAATTTTCTATAAATATTATTTTTGAATATTATGGAGTTAATTTGATATAATGTTATAGTTGTGGGTAATATTTATAAATTTTGCAAAGTACGCAAGTTGTTATATAATATTCGATTGGTCGAGGAATATTCATTTTAACAGGGAATATTCGTACAACGACACAATCATTAGTGGACCCCACAACGGAATTATTGTCGGATTGAGAAAATGACAAAAATATTTTATTAAAAATAACGGCGGAAGTTTTACCATTGATACTGTTGAACTACTCGGTAGTAAAAGTACAGTAATACGTGTGGTTGCATAGTAGCACACGGTATTGATTATTAATGCTTATGTGAGAAGTCACTCAGTTTGATTCAATTATTGTCAATTAATAATATGAATTATTTAGCGATAATGAAGTTTTGTTTTATTCGTATTATTAGCGTAATAAAACAGAAACATCTTTTTATATAAAACAGAATACTTTATTAAAGTTATTCTATAAATAGAATATATTATATTTTATTTAAAATATTTTTCTTTAAATATGGTCCGTCAGATTAAAGTAATCAATTTGGACCGTTCATGGATTAGTTACTATGCATTCCATTTTTCTATAAATAGCAGCTCATTCCTTCATTATTTCTTACGAATTCACTGAACTCTAGAGAGAGAAACTATAGAGAGAAACTATAGAGAGAGAGAAAAAAAGTATTCTGTTACTTAACTACTTCCTTATTTTAGTTCTTTTTTAAAACGGTAAGGGGTGTTATTCTTTCTTATTCATGAAGAGAACTGTTGTTATTCCATTTCTTATTATTTTGTTGGAATAACCTGTATACGCGGTCTACCCTATACTTGGTGACATTCTTCTGTTATTCTGTTGGAACATCCTGTCTGTGTATTTTACACCGGACCTGGTTCCGTTTTGTTGTTATTCTGTTGGAACATCCTGTCTGTGTGTTTTACACCGGATCTGGTTTTGTCTTGTTATTATTCTGTTAGAACATCCTGTCTGTGTGTTTTACACCGGACCTGGTTCTATTATTTATTATTCTATCAGAATATACTGTCTGTGCGTTTACGTCGGACCTGGTTCCATTATTTATTATTCTGTCGGAATATCCTGTCTGTGTGTTTACGCCAGACCTGGTTCCATTATTTATTATTCTATCGGAATATCCTGTCTGTGCGTTTGCGCCGGACCTGGTTCCATTATTTATTATTCTGTTGGAATAACCTATCTGTGCGGTCTATCGCATGCCGGGTGATTTCTTTTGTTATTCCATTTTTTATTATACTCAGTTGGTTAAGTTTTAACTTCTATACTCCATGAAATTAGTGGAATATCCTTGATAATTACGGTTCATCCAGTATCTTTTCATGAAAATATTCTTCTAAGCATTCTTGAATTTTACTCCACAAAGCAGTATCATGTTGACAATTTGGACGTTGTTAATTCTTGGATAAATTAATTCTTGAACTTGTTTTTATTGAATTCTTATATCATTGTCATCATCCTCATATTTATAAAATGTTGAAAGTCATCTATGGCATGTAATGCATAGATGGACTTGGTATGATTATAACCAGGAATTATTCGGTGTAATCATGACCGTAATGTTACAAATGATGTGGTAAAAGTCTTCATTGGCCCGTAGTGCATTGATGGACAGTTGTTGGCATGATCATGATCATTAATAAATACACGAATATCCTTGGCCGTAGTGCAGGGGTGATTCGATGATGTGGATTATTTTATTAAGCTGAGTCCCAGCGATAACAGTGTTGAAAAACCTTTTAAATCATATAAGATAATAGATTTTATTCTCTACTTAACTCTTTTAATGGATTGCTTGTTCCGCTGCAGTTAAACTTGATGTTCGTTATATTTTATCAGTTTAACACTGTTGAAGGCTAATGATAATTTATTCTGCATTATCTTAGTCATAATATTTCTTACTGGGCTAGTTGAGCTCACCCTTTCTTTCACTGTTCTCTTCAAGAAATGAGAATATAGCTGGGACGAGTCGGGGAACGAAGTGATGGACCAGATGATAGTATTAGTAGTCCTCACTATTCTATTAAATAGTGTGACAATAATTGTAATGAGGACTCCTTTTAAGTTTGTATAGTCTCTAGTAGACAATAATTGTATTCAAACTCACAGTTATGTTTTGTTGTATTGTACACGACAGTTGTATTAGTAAGTTGTATTTGTATTCTGTACTATGTATCTGACGACCTAAGATGGGTGATGTATACCTAATTTTGGGGGCGTCACAGTTGGTATTAGAGCTTAGGGATATGATCCCTGGCTAAGATGTGAGAATAGAATTAGGAGGAGAGAGACAGGGAATTCCTTCGCTAGTATGACCTACCTAAGTTTATTTGCATGATATTTAATTGGTCGGTCATAATATAAGGATAATATATGACATATCAATTAACTTTTGTTTTGTGGCAGTATCTGAAAATGGCATATGAGAATGTTGAGAATAGCAATGGAGCACAGGCGACTGTTGATTCACCACATATCAATAATCAGGATAATGTGCATCAGGAAGGTGACAATCCTCATGCAAACAACAACACTGACCAGATGATGAATGATGGAATGTTCAGAAGCTTTATGCAGTTCATGCAACAGCAGGCGAGAGAGGCTCCTGTCCAAAATATAGGTGGAAATACTGAAAACTCTCGGACGGTCACCGTTAAACAGTTCAAGGAGCCGGGACCACCAGAGTTTAAGGGAGAGCCAAAACCACTTATAGCGGAAACATGGATAAAGCAGATCACCAAGATATTTGATGTCTTGGGATGCTTCGAGGAGCAAAAGGTTCCCTTTGCCGCCTTTATGTTGCGAGGAGAGGCAGATTACTGGTGAGAATCGATTAAGCGTACTCAACCTGCTGCACTGAAGATGTCTTGGGAGAAGTTCCAAGAGCTGTTCAATGACAAATACTTTCCCGAAAGTGTTCGTCACATGAAGGAGGTGGAGTTCATCAAATTGGAGCAAAATAATATGACCGTGTCGCAGTATGAGGCTAAATTTGCTGATTTGTCCCGATTTGCGTCCCGCTTGGTGGATAATAAAGAGCGAATGACGCGAATATTTTTGTGAGGTTTGAAGCCTGAGATACGTCAGCATCTTATTTCTCATAAACTGTGTTTGTATTCAGATGCTGTGAATAGGGCTCAGTTAGTGGAGCGCGATAACGAGTCAACGCAACCAAAAGAGAGCAGTCGGCAAAATGATAATACTAGTGAGAGCAGTCATCGAAGCGGTGATAACAAGCGTGTAGGGAATCAACAGGCCAGAAATGGTAACCACTTCGGTGGTAATCAGGGTCAAAACAATAAGAATGGTCATTTCAAGAAGAGGAGATTCAACAATGATAGAAAGACGTCAGCACCAGCACCCGTTGTTATGGAAGGAGAACGACCACCTATCATATGTTTCAAATGCGGAGGGGAGGGGCACATCAGTCCAAACTGCGCGATGCCGTCTAAAGCATGTTATAATTGTGGAAGAGAAGGTCATTTAGCTTGATTTTGTCGTTTACCAAAAATAAGTTCAGCCAAGATGGAGACACCAAAGGCCGTCCCAGAAAAGTCAAAACCGATAGTGCAAGGGAGAGCGTTTGTTGTGACCTCCCAAAAAGCAAGGAACCCAAATGAGGTCATCACGGCTAAGCTTATCATAAACTCTAACGAAGTCTATACTTTATTTGATACCGGTTCTACCCATTCTTTTATTTCTCCTACTTGCGCTCATCGATTAAATTTGACTCCGGAGAAATTAGACTTTGACTTATCTGTTGAAACTCCATTGGGAGAAACCTTCATTACTCCACGGTTTATAAGTTTTGTTTGGTTCAAGTTGGTACCCACACATTACCTGTCGATCTTATTTCATTAAAAATACTTGCATTTGACGTGATTCTAGGGATTGATTGGTTAACTACTCATCATGCAAAAATTGATTATTTTCGTAAGGTTGTTAGCTTTCATATTCCTAATCGACCTATTATGCGAATTCAAGCAACCAAACCATTAAAATCAATCGCTGTCATCTCAAGCCATAAAGCTATTCGTTTATTAAAAAACAGATGTCAAGCTTTCTTAGCTCATGTCACGGATCTAAACAAAAATACGTCAGTTTTGAATGATATTTCTATTGTTAATAAATTTCCTGACGTATTCCCTGAAGAACTTCCTGGCCTACCCCCAGAGCGTGAAATTGAATTTTGTATCGACCTTGAACCCGGTACAAAACCCATTTCCAAAGCCCTATATCGAATGGCTCCTATTGAACTTCAGGAGTTAAAGATCCAACTGCAGGAATTGTTAGACATTGGCTTTATTCGTCCTAGTACTTCTCCTTGGGGTGCTCCTGTGCTATTCGTGAAGAAGAAAGATGGAAGTATGCGACTTTGTATTGATTATCGGGAGTTGAATCATGTCACCATCAAAAATAGGTACCCATTGCCACGTATTGATGACCTGTTTGACCAGTTGCAAGGAGCACAATTCTTTTCAAAGATCGATCTTCGTTCTGGATATCATCAGCTGAAGGTTAGAACTGAGGATATTCCAAAGACGACTTTCAGAACTCGGTACGGGCATTATGAATTCCTAGTCATGTCCTTTGGATTGACTAATGCTCCTGCTGCCTTCATGGATATGATGAACCGGGTATTCAAGGAATATTTGGATCACTTTGTGGTCGTCTTTATTGATGACATCCTTATTTATTCTAAAAGCCGTGAAGATCATGAGCAACACTTGAGGCTGGTACTCCAAAAGCTTCGTAAATACAAGCTTTATGCCAAGTTGAAGAAATGCAAGTTCTGGCTGGAGGAGGTAGCATTCCTTGGGCACGTAGTATCAAGTCGTGGAATATCGGTTAACCCGACAAAGATTGAAGCTATTCAAAGCTGGGAGCAACCTAAATCAGTGACCGAAGTACGTAGCTTTCTTGGTTTAGCTGGTTATTATCGGAGATTCGTGGAAGGATTTTCTCGAATCGCTACTCCATTAACTCAGCTGACTCGGAAAGATACAAAGTTCGGTTGGAGCGAAGAATGTGAGAAGAGTTTTCAAGAACTCAAGAGGAGACTCATTTCAGCACCTGTTCTAACAATACCATCTGGCTCGGAGGGATTTGTCATCTACAGTGATGCTTCGAGCAAAGGGTTGGGATGCGTTCTCATGCAACATGGAAAAGTCATAGCCTATGCATCAAGACAACTCAAGGAATATGAGAGAAATTATCCTACTCATGATCTAGAGTTGGCAGCTGTTGTCTTTGCACTTAAAATTTGGAGGCATTACTTGTATGGGGAGAAGGTGGAGATCTTTACGGATCATAAAAGCCTCAAATATTTCTTCACTCAAAAGGAACTCAACATGCGACAACGACGTTGGCTTGAACTGTTGAAAGATTATGATCATACCATTCAATACCATCCTGAAAAAGCGAACGTGGTAGCTGACGCATTGAGTAGAAGATCATATACAAGTACGAGTGCGATATTGTCAACACAAAGGCCCATTTTGTGTGACTTGCAAAGGATGGAGATAGAGTTAAAGACTCCAGGGACCCATGTGATGATGGCAAATATACGAGTAGAACCAACTTTAATCGATAAAGTTAAAGCTGCTCAAGCTACAGACCTGGAGCTGATGCGTATGAGGAAGAAAGTGCAAGAAGGTGCTATGCCGGAAGCAAGAATCGATGAAGAAGGAATACTTCGAGTCAACTCCAGACTTTGTGTTCCTAACAACCCTGATTTAAAGTATGAAATCATGATGGAGGCGCACAACACACCGTTTGCAATCCATCCTGGAAGTACCAAAATGTATCATGATCTTCGTCATACATTTTGGTGGAGCAATATGAAGAGAGAGATAGCGCTGTTTATCTCAAGGTGTCTAACTTGTCAACGAGTCAAAGCGGAGCATCAAGTACCAAAAGGTCCATTGCAACCACTTGAAATTCCAGAATGGAAGTGGGAGCACATTACCATGGATTTCGTTACCGGTCTTCCTAAGGTTTCTCAAGGTATAGATGCGATTTGGGTCATTGTTGATAAATTGACCAAGTCTGCTCATTTCTTACCGATATGAGAAACTTATACACTTGAACGTCTTGCTCGTATGTACATAAACGAGATTGTAAGACTGCATGGTATGCCAGTATCCATAGTTTCTGATCAAGACCCAAGATTCACTTCACGATTTTGGGTTAGTTTACAAAAAGCTATGGGCACGGATTTACGATTTAGTTCAGCATATCATCCTCAGACGGACGGACAATCAGAGAGGACTATTCAAACTCTAGAAGATTTATTAAGACTCTGTGTCCCTGACTTCAAGGAAAGTTGGGACAAGTTCTTACCATTGGTGGAGTTTTCCTACAACAACAGTTATCAAGCGAGTATTGACATGGCTCCATTCGAAGCATTGTATGGAAGAAAATGTCGTTCTCCAGTATACTGGGATGAGGTGGGTGAAGCAACGTTGTTGGGACCGGAGTTGGTACGTATGACTACAGAAAAGATTCAAACGATCCGACAACGTATAAAAACCTCACAAGATCGACAAAAGAGTTATGCTGATCTTCATCGAAAGGACGTGGAATTTGATATAGGAGATCATGTGTTCTTACGTGTTGCTCCATGGAAAGGAGTTACGAGATTTGGAAAGAGAGAAAAGCTCAATCCTCGATTCATCAGTCCATTTTTAATCCTCGATCGAGTAGGAACTGTGGCTTATAGACTCGCTTTACCGCCAAGTATGTCTCGTGTTCATAACGTTTTTTACATATCCATGTTACGTAAATATGTGGAAGACCCGATCCACATTATTGAGTTAGAACCGAACGAAATAGCAGAAGATTTGACGTATGAAGAAGTTCCTGTTCAAATCTTGGATAAGAAGGAACATATTCTACGCTCCAAGATTATACCTCAAGTCAAAGTTTTGTGGAGAAACCACGATGTTGAGGAAATGACTTGGGAGTTAGAATCTGAAATAAAATCAAGGTATCCTTACCTCTTCGACATACCAGGTACGTACCCTAATTTCGAGGGCGAAATTTCATAAGAAGGGGAGGTTGTAAGACCCCAACTTTTATAAATAAAGATGAATTTTCTATAAATATCATTTTTGAATATTATGGAGTTAATTTGATATAATGTTATAGTTGTGGGTAATATTTATAAATTTTGCAAAGTACGCAAGTTGTTATATAATATTCGATTGGTCGGGAAATATTCGTTTTAACAGGGAATATTTGTACAACGGCACAATCATTGGTGGACCCCACAACGGAATTATTGTCGGATTGAGAAAACGATAAAAATATTTTATTAAAAATAACGACAGAAGTTTTACCATTGATACTGTTGAACTACTCGGTAGTAAAAGTACAATAATGCGTGTGGTTGAATAGTAGCACACGGTATTGATTATTAATGCTTATGTGAGAAGTCACTCAGTTTGATTCAATTATTGTCAGTTAATAATATGAATTATTTAGCGATAATAAAGTTTTGTTTTATTCATATTATTAACGTAATAAAACAGAAACATCTTTTTATATAAAACAGAATACTTTATTAAAGTTATTCTATAAATAGAATATATTGTATTTTATTTAAAAGATTTTTCTTTAAATATGGACCGTCAGATTAAAGTAATCAATCTAGACCGTTCATGGATTAGTTACTATGCATTCTATTTTTCTATAAATAGCAGCTCATTCCTTCATTATTTCTTACGAATTCACTGAACTCTACAGAGAGAAACTATAGAGAGAGAGAAGAAAAGTATTCTGCTACTTAACTACTTCCTTATTTTAGTTTTTCTTAAAAACGGTAAGGGGTGTTATTCTTTCTTATTCATGAAGAGAACTGTTGTTATTCCATTTCGTATTATTTTGTTGGAATAACCTGTATATGCGGTCTACCCTATACTTGGTGACATTCTTCTGTTATTCTGTTGGAACATCCTGTCTGTGTATTTTACACCGGACCTGGTTCCGTCTTGTTGTTATTCTGTTGGAACATCTTGTCTGTGTATTTTACACTGGACCTGGTTCAGTCTTGTTATTATTCTGTTGGAACATCCTGTCTGTGTGTTTTACACCGAACCTGGTTCCATTATTTATTATTCTGTTGGAATATCCTGTCTGTGCGTTTACGCCGGACCTGGTTCCATTATTTATTATTCTGTTGGAATAACATGTCTGTGCTGTCTATCGCATGCCGGGTGATTTATTTTGTTATTCCATTCTTTATTATACTCAGTTGGTTAAGTTTTAACTTCTATACTCCATGAAATTAGTGGAATATCCTTGATAATTGCGGTTCATCAAGTATCTTTTTATGAAAATATTCTTCTAAGCATTCTTGAATTTTACTCCACAAAGCAGTATTATGTTGACAATTTGGACGTTGTTAATTCTTGGATAAATTAATTCTTGAACTTGTTTTATTGAATTCTTATATCATTGTCATCATCCTCATGTTTATAAAATGTTAAAAGTCATCTATGACATGTAATGCATAGATGGACTTGGTATGATTATAACCAGGGATTATTCGGTGTAATCATGACCGTAATGTTACAAATGATGTGGTAAAAGTCTTCATTGGCCCGTAGTGCATTGATGGACAGTTGTTGGCATGATCATGACCATTAATAAATACACGAATATCCTTGGCCGCAGTGCAGGGGTGATTCGATGATGTGGATTATTTTATTAAGATGAGTCCCAGCGATAACAGTGTTGAAAAACCTTTTAAATCATAGAAGATAGTAGATTTTATTCTCTACTTGACTCTTTTAATGGATTGCTTGATCCGCTGCAGTTAAACTTGATGTTCGTTATATTTTATCAGTTTAACACTGTTGAAGGCTAATGATAATTTATTCTGCATTATCTTAGTCATAATATTTCTTACTGGGCTAGTTGAGCTCACCCTTTCTTTCACTGTTCTCTTCAGGAAATGAGAATATAGCTGGGACGAGTCGGGGAACAGAGTGATGGACCAGATGATAATATTAGTAGTCCTCACTATTCTATTAAATAGTGTGACAATAATTATAATGAGGACTCCTTTTGAGTTTGTATAGTCTCTAGTAGACAATAATTGTATTCAAACTCACAGTTATGTTTTGTTGTATTGTACACGACAGTTGTATTAGTGAGTTGTATTTGTATTCTTTACCATGTATCTGATGACCCAAGATGGGTGATGTATACCTAATTTTGGGGGCGTCACATTCCCGCTCTGCCCAACCTTAATGTATCAGTCTACCACCGGTAACTGGTAACAATTTTGAACTTAAGCCGCATTTTATAAATATGTTACCTAGGTTCACAGGGATAGAAGATGCATATTTATTTATTCAGGAATTTGAGGAAATTTGTGCCCTAATGAAAATTCAACAATTGTCTGATGACTCAATTAGGCTAAGATTTATAACATTTGCTTTAAAAGATAATGCTAAAAAATGGTTATATAGCCTACCAAATAATTCCATATCAACCTGGGAGGGATTTGTTGTTACATTTCTAAAAAAATATTTTCCAAATCATAAAACTGATAAAATTAGGACTGCAATTCATCAATTTTGCCAACTTGAAAAAGAGTCCTTTTGGAAATATTTTGATAGATTTAAAAATTTGTTATCCTAGTGCCCACACCATGGAATTAAGAAATGGAGATTGTGTCAAATTGCTTACGAAGGTTTAGACTATCCCACTAAAACAATGTTAGAGTCAATGTGTCAAGGGGATTTTTTGAATAACGATGAGGAAAAAGCTTGGGAGTTTTTAGAAGACTTAGCAGAAAAAACCATGCAAAGGGAAACTACCCGAGAGACCGATAAACCTAGTTCATCTAGGGGTGTTCATATAACTGACAATTCAATTGCTACAGAAGCTAAGTTAGCTGGTGTACTTAAAAGACTTGGAGCTTTAGAAACTAGGGGACAACCACACGTTTACCAAGTCTCAACACCAACACTTTTGTGTCTAAGTAATTCACCAAGCCATGTGATTGAGGAATGTTCTAGAGTCATGCCTCAACCTGAAGAATATGAACAAGTCAATGCAATGTTTCAAAGACCTATGAATGACTCATTTGCACCCACTTATAATCCAGGTTGGAGAAATCATCCTAATTTTGCATGGAGCCAAGGACCCTACTCAAATAATTCTTCAAATTAGGTCAATCAGTCTCCAAATCAATCTTTTCAACCTTACCAAAAGCCAAATCCTGGTCCGTACCAAAATTCAAGCTCAACAACCCAATATCCACCAGGTTTTTCTAATGAAAGTGAGAAGAAACTTAACACTTTAGAGAAAAGCATAGAAACTTTAATGAAATCTCATAATAATTTCGTGCAAAACACTAACCAAGCTATCTCTCGCCTCGAGATCCAAATGAGTTAATTGGCCACTATAGTTAATGAAAGAGAGAAGGGTAAACTACCTAGTCAACCCGAGACTAATCCAAAATTTTCAGTCCCTACTCAAAAACCTTATCATGTTAATTCACTTGAAAACAACCAAGTCAATCATGTGAATTCTGTAATCTCTTTAAGGTATGAAAATTATTTTAATAATCATGCTGACACTGATAATGAAGAAGAGAAAAAATTAAATGTTGAATCTAATGATCCATCTTCAAAGTCAACCCAGCCTGAAAATCCCACGAACTCTGAGTCAGTAGGCCCATCCACTAAGCATGTTTCAAAACATGATCAAACCACACCTTATGAGTCAATTGAAAAAGTCTTCAAACCAAAAGCCCCATTCCCTCAAAGACTTATTTCAAATAAGCAGTCCTCCCAGCTGGACAAAATTCTTGAAGTGTTTAAACAAGTGAAAATTAATATTCCTTTTCTAGATGCCATTTAACAAGTTCCCTCATATGCTAAATGTCTAAAAGATTTGTGCACACATAAAAGAACCACTCATGTTCCTAAGAAAGCTTTTCTAACAGCCCATGTTAGTTATATCTTGTCATGTCAAGCCTTTGTGAAGTATAAGGACCCCGGTTGTCCTATAATTTCATCCATCATAGGTGACACGTTAATTAAAAAAGCTTTGCTTGATTTAGGAGCTAGTGTGAACCTGTTACCATTTTCTGTGTACCAAACCTTAGGCTTAGGGGAGTTGAAAAAGACAAGTGTCACACTCCAACTAGCTGACCGTTCTGTTAAAGTGCCAAAAAGAATAGTTAAAGATGTACTCATTAAGGTTGGTGATTTTGTCTTCCCTGTTGACTTTATTGTCCTTGAAACCCAGCCTGTTGCCAATCCCAAGGGTCAAATTCCTGTCATTTTAGATAGACCATTTCTAGCAACTTCTAATGTGTTAATCAACTGTAGAAATTGGCTGATGAAATTGACATTTGGGAACATGACAATTGATTTAAATGTGTTTAATGTGGGAAAGCAACCTTGTGATTTTTCTGACTAACCCGTTGAAGTGAACATGATTCAGGACATGTTCGATAATGAACTTACGGGAGAAGACAAAATTTTTAGTTTTTGTCTAAATCATTTTGGTCAAAATTGGGATGAAACAAAATATGTAAATAATGTTAATGAAATGCTAGAGTCATCAACATCAATGTCTTACTCTAAATGGGAACCCGTGACTGAGCCATTTTTGCAATCTTCAGAACCTCTTGAAAAGAGTCCACCAGAGTTAGAACTCAAACCTCTGCCTGATAATCTTAAATATGCCTATTTAGTTCCCTCCAAAACTCTTCCTGTAATCATCGCTTTCGATTTAACAAACACACAAGATGAAGAGTTATTGATCATCCTGAGAGAGAACAAGGAAGCCATAGGATGGTGCATAACTGATATTAAGGGGATCAGTCCAACCATTGTCCAACATAGGATCCATTTAATAGATGATGCTAAACCTGTGAGAGACCCGCAAAGGCGGTTAAACCCAGTTCTAAAAGATGTTGTTAAGAAAGAAATTCTTAAGTGTCTAAGATAATGGGATCATCTATCCCATTTCTGATAGCTCGTGGGTAAGTCCTGTTCAGGTGGTACCTAAAAAGTCTGGCTTAACTGTGGTTCAAAATGAAGCTAATGAGTTAGTTCCCACTCGTGTCCAATCTGGTTGGAGGGTTTGCATAGACTATAGAAAACTCAATGTTGCCACAAGAAAGGATCATTTTCCTTTACCCTTCATCGACCAAATTCTAGAAAGATTAGCTGGTCATGCTTACTATTGTTTCCTTGATGGTTACTCGGGCTACTTTCAAATTCCCAAAGCCCTTGAAGACCAAGAAAAAACCACTTTCACTTGTCCTTATTGAACCTTTGCATATCGTCGTCTACCCTTTGGGCTATGTAGTGCCCCTGCCACCTTTCAAAGATGCATGATGAGCATTTTTTCTGACATGGTGGAGAAATTCCTAGAAATTTTCATAGATGATTTTTCCATATTTGGGTCTACATTTCATGAATGTCTTCACCACCTTGACTTAGTTCTAAGGAGATGTAAGGAAATAAATTTAATCCTAAATTGGGAAAAATGTCACTTCATGGTAAAAAAAGGAATTGTTCTTGGTCACATCATATCTGAAAAGGGAATTAAAGTAGATAAAGCCAAAATTGACCTCATTGCCAATCTTCCACCACCCAGGACAGTCAAAGAAATTCGTTCTTTCCTAGGACATGCAGGCTTTTATAGGCGATTCATTAAAGATTTCAGTAAGAAAGCTAGACCATTGACCAATCTTCTAGGTAAAGATGCAAAATTTGAATTTAATGAAAAATATCTTCAATCCTTTGAACAACTCAAAAAGGAGTTAACTTCAGCTCTCATCATCAAATCACCTGATTGGACATCTAACTATGCAGTTGGTGCTGTTCTAGGGCAAAGAATCAACAATATTCCCCATGTCATATACTATGCTAGTAGGACTTTGAATGATGCACAATTGAACTATTCAACTACTGAAAAAGAACTTCTAGCTGTAGTTTTTGCCCTAGAAAAGTTTCGATCTTATCTTATTGACTCTAAAATAATTGTTTACACTGACCATGCTGCTCTCAAACATCTTCTTTCCAAAAGAGATTCAAAAGCCCGTTTAATTCGTTGGGTCTTATTGCTCCAAGAATTTGACCTCGAGATACGAGACAAAAAAGGGTCTAAAAACGTGGTAGCTGATCATTTGTCACGCTTAGTAGTGGAGTCCAACTCTGACCTACCCTTAAATGAATATTTCCCAGATGAGCAATATTTCTCTATATCTGCTACACCTTGGTTTGCTGATATTGTGAATTACCTAGTGAATAATGAGATTCCTTCCCATTGGTTCAAACAAGATCGATCCAAGTTTCTTTCACAAGTCAAACACTTTTATTGGGATGACCCCTATTTGTTCAAATATTACCCTGATCAAATCATTAGGAGGTGTGTCCCCGACCATGAGTTTAGAAGTGTTCTGTCATTTTGTCATGACCAAGCTTGTGGAGGAGATTTTGGAGGCAAAAAGACGGCCGCCAAAGTTCTCCAGTGTGGTTTCTACTGGCCTAGTCTATTCAAGGATGCCACATCATTTTGTGCCAATTGCAATAGGTGTCAACAATTAGGGAGGATCACTAGGAGGAATATGATGCCACTGCAACCCATTCTGGTCATTGAATTATTTGATGTGTGGGGAATCGATTTCATGGGCCCATTTCCAAATTCTTTTAGGAATCTGTACATTTTACTTGTGGTGGATTACGTGTCTAAGTGGGTAGAAGCTATACTAACCAAGACCAATGACAACAAAGTTGTTGTCAAATTTTTAAAAGAGAACATTTTCTCTCGCTTTGGTACCCCTAGGGCCATAATCAGTGATCAAGGAAAACATTTCAGCAATCAGCCTTTTGCATCCTTGCTAAAAAAGTACTCCATCACCCACAAGCTTGCAACATCATATCATCCTCAAACAAGTGGTCAGGTAGAGGTCTCAAATAGGAAAAATAAAACAAATCTTGGAAAAAGCGGTGAGTTCCAATAGAAAAGACTGGTCTCCCAAATTGTTAGATGCATTGTGGGCTTACCGTACTGCCTTTTAAACTAATTTAGGGATTTCACCGTATAGGCTTGTGTTTGGAAAAGCTTGTCACTTACCTGTTGAACTTGGACATCGTGCTTTGTGGGCCATAAAATAGTTAAATTTTGATATGTCCACCGGTGGGGGTCATAGACAATTGCAATTAGCTGAGTTAGATGAGATTAGGAACGATGCTTATGAAAATGCTAAAATTTACAAGGAAAGAACAAAAGTGTTTCATGACAAATCAATTTTGAGAAAATCATTTTCACCTGGACAAAAAGTTCTCTTGTATAATTCTAGGCTACATTTATTCCCTGGCAAATTGCGTTCTAGTTGGGATGAACCTTTTGTAGTGAAGGTAGTTTACTCTCATGGGGCAGTCGATATTGAAAACCCAAATAGTGGAGAAATTCTCAAAGTGAATGGTCAACGACTCAAACCCTTTTTAGAAATGCCGACCGAACCAGAGGAGATGGTATATCTTGTTGACCCACCTGATTCAGTATGACTGGCACTGCACTTGTAAGTTTGTATGTATATTTTTCTTTTGTCCAATATTGTCATTCGGTTTCTGTCCCATCGTATAAGGTACAATTCTTTCACATCTTTGTTCTCTTTTCTTCATTTGCATACATTGAGGACAATGCATGATTTAGGTATGGGGGAGTTTGTTTGTATTATTGTATTAAGAATTTTTCTCGTTTTAGAAAAAAAAATAGTAAAAAAACACAAAATAAATAAATTAAAACTTAAAAAATTAAAAAATTTGTTTGACTTTTAATGGATTGAATTAATTCTAATAAGTGTTTATGGAGCAAAACTCATGAGTAAGATTGAAAGATTTAGAACTCTTAAATTTTTGATAAGATACGAAATATTAGTTCGAAACACCATCTGGATTAAAATTGATTTCACAAGCATTTTTGCACTTTACGTTTGCACTAATTTTTAGTTATGGGGTATAAACCATAATTCGAGTAATTTCAAAAAAATTTTTTTAAAAAAAATAAATAAATAACTGCGTCAATGTCCATTAAACGAAATAACTGGGTATCCAAGCCTCGAGAAGCATCGATATTCACGCTGAAAAGTGTGATGGATAAAAGTAGTTTGACTAGTCTAATTTTGTTGCCTTTGTTACTCGAGTCAGTAAGCCCTTAGGGATGTCTCTACACCTAGTGCCCTAAAGCCATCTGGTTTGGGAGTCATTGGTCCAACGCTCGCTCTACATGGATAACTCTGAAAAACCTAAGAAAATGAGACATTGCACAAGTCAAGAATCAAAATTGAAAAAAAAAAGAAAAAAAGGAAAAAAAAAAAGAAAACAAAAGAAAAGAAAAAATGAGCTTGCTTGATTTTCATGGTAAAAATCCATACTAAGAGTTATATCATATACACATGCATGCATCACATAGAATTGATTTAATGAAGGATGGTGTCTAAAATGAAGATTGAGTATTTTTGATAAGATAAAAGTGTGATTTTGAATTTAATCTTGCTTCTATATAATGCCCATAGATAGTTAGAAGTTTTCTTTCAATTTCATAATTTGTTGAATCCAAAATTATTTTTGAATTTTGTGGGTATATTCACTGCAAACCCTCACGAGACACAACTCGTCCACTTGGGGTAACCTTGGGGTTTAAAGGCTTATTGCACATGATAAGTGCAATCGTGTTTCCTACGAAAATGGGGTAGTGTAATTTTTGTTTTATTTTTATTTTTATTTATTTTACTCGAGGACGAGCAAAAGTTAGGTATGGGGGTATTTGATAGACACGCAATTCATACATTTTATTATCCCTAATTTTGTCCTTTTAATTATATTAGTTTATTAAATTAATATGTTTTATTTTATTTTGTAGGATTTAATATTTGTTGCAATAAAGTCAAAATCTTGGTGATCAAGCGATATTTAATGCTCTTATTCATGTAAGAAATATCCAAGAAGAATCCTACAAGGAGTAGGAAAGATGTGGAACAATCTTGGTGTGCAAGTCAAATCCAACAAGAAAAGAGAAAGTATATCTAGAAGATCTTTTTGAGAAGTTGATTGGGAACAAAACTGTCCAAGTTCAATTAGGGTTCGAAGTTATTTTCCCTATAAATATGCCTCTTGTTTTAGAGAGAAGGGCACCACTTGTTATTTTCTTTTTCTTAGTTTTTCACTAGTGTAGAAGGGAGTAAGATATTTAGAGTTTGTCTTTTCTCTTATTCCAATCACGTGTGAAACTACTGTCAGGGAGTATTTGTATCTTTTTTTTATTTATATAATAGAAATTCTCTTTTTAATTATTGTTCTTATTTAATGCAAATTGTAGTACTAATATTAATTATTTTTGTTTATAATTCCATGGCTAGCTAAATTTCTAATACCTAGGATTATGATGAAACTAAGTATTTCATAATAATATTTTCTTTTCGTTCCAAAATTAATGCCTAATTATTTTCGCCTTCATATTTTCCTCCGCATAAATTGCATATGATTTTTATATTGATTGTGAGGTTTTGATAAGTTATAGTTAATCTGTGAATTTTTCATAACTTATGCTTGCCTATATTAATTATATGAATCATTATTTTTAAAGGGAAAGGAGAATAATTTGGGAATTGATTTAGGAAATAAGAAATTATTTATTATGTTAATATTTGGTGGATTCTGATTCCTACGTATATTTTCTCATTAATAGTTTCCGTTATTAATTAGTAGTTTGAATAATTTAGTTAATAAATTTTCTCCACCATATTTATTTCTAATTCGCCTAAAATATTAATTAAGGATATATTAAAGAATTAATCTAGTCTCTGTGGGTTCGATCTGTACTTGCCAGTTTTTTAATTTGACACTGTGCATTTGCAGTTACATATTTTTATCACATCACACATTCCGTCAAACTTAATTTAATTCTGTGACGAATTGAATTTTCAAGAAATTGTATTTAATTTAACTAAATAAAATTCTTATTATGTGATATTTGAAATTTTGTTGTGCAATGTGATGATGTATATAATAATAAATATATTATTATTTATTATTATATGTAAATAAATGGGCAAATATAATTTATAGAAAGGAAATAATCAAATATATTATATTTTGATTGCAAATAAATTGTGGAAAAACAATTTTAAAGAAAATAAAATTTTTATTTTGAACGCTTATTTGAATATTTGCGGTACAATATATGTTATGTGATGTGATAAATATATTAATATATATATTTAATACATTGTTAAAAATGAGTTATAAAGGAAAAGAAAATATTTACGATATACAAAATGTTTGTATGCGTAAAAAGGTGCACTAAAATAATTTATGAAAATAAATTATTTTAATATAATAAATTTATTACATAAAATAAAATATATTTTTTAATGCATAGCTTCAATATGAAAAATATTTTTAGATATTACGTTTCAATATTTAAAATATATTATGTAAATTATGCATAATCTATTTCGCGATAAGTACGAAAAATATTTAATGTGCATTATGTATATATTAATGTATGTATTATATCCGATATGTGTGTAATATGTATGAAACAAATATGTGTATTATGTGAGAAGGTATATATATATATATATATATATATATATATATATATATATATATATATATATATATATATATGCTGGAACACAAATTAAACATATGGGATTAAGTTTTTGGGACATTACTATAGAAATAAGCTAAATATCTTGCTGAGTTTTTATATGGTTACCAAGAGGTGGGTTATGTATAATCACTATTAGAATGACTCATTAGGCCTAAAGCATGAGTTGTCATTAAGATAGCCAAGCAGGAAACCATTTAATATGGGAAATAGTGGGTAAGAGAGGAAACTGAACCTGGTTCACAATATATTCTCCTTTGCTCCGTTCCTTTCTCTCATTCCTTTATAGCAATTGTACACTTATAGTATAGCCAACTTCTCTTCTCAGCTGGACTATCCGAATTGGGCAAGAAATCAAAGTGAATTACTGGGTTGATTAAGTCGAGCAAGGAAGGAACTGATCGAAGTGATTTCAAAGCAAGCTTTAACTTGACAAAGAAGAACTGAATTGAATTGGATTTTTATTTTTTGATCAAGAACTTGGCAGGAAAGGGTACCAAGAAGCATGTTTCCCTCTCTAGGATTTTCTCTCCGCCTTCTTTCTAGATTTTCTGGTTCCCTTTTACCTCCTTAGGTTCCCGGTTCTGCTCGCTTACCCCCTTTCCCATCTCCTTCTCTCTCTAGGTCTCCTATTCCTTTATTTTAGATGGTCGATTTCCCTCACTTTTCAGCGGGCAACTCCTTAAGCGGTCCTTCGGAGGACTTATTTGTTGAATTTGGGGTCTCAAAACCAAACTCTCCAGTCATAGATGAGTTGGTTATGGAGGAATCTTTTCTGATCCCAAATGAGGTTATTGTGGGCTCTGATGGGTCTTCTGACGCTAATAGTTTTGCTGATGAAAATTTAGGAATTCAACTGATACTTAATCTTCTATTCATCCTCAATTCTCTTCTTCATTCGTTCGCACTCCTCATCACTTAGTTGTACTTCCTTAACTCGTTCCACAATCGTTGATCGAATCTCCATTGTAAATAACATCCCTACCGATTCACTCGACAACCTAACCTCTAGCTCCATTCTTGCCATCTCCGTTACTAACTCATTATTAGTCGTTAAAATTGATAGCTTTTCCCTACCCTTCCTAGTTAACGCATCGGCCACCACGTTTGCTTTCCCCGGATGATACAAGATATCACAATCGTATTCTTTTATCAATTCTAACTGTGACGCCCCCAGAATAGGTATGGACCCATTTTGAGTCGCCAAATACATGATACATAATTTAAATACAAACTTTATTTATACAACTGTCGTGCAAAATACGACGACACAATAGCTGAGTTTCAAACAAATATTGTCTCGTAGACAATATCCAAACTCAAATAAAATTCTCATTACAATTATTATCAGACTATTTTACAAAATAGTGAGGATTACTAAAATAACCATCTTGAACCATTACACCACTCCCCGACTAGTCCCAACTACATTCTCGCCTCCTGAGAAGAACAATGGAACCAAAAGAAAAAGGGTGAGCTCAACTAGACTAGTAAAGAATATTATGACTAAGATAATGTAAAACAAATTATCCTTAGCCCTCAACAGAAAAAATATGATAGAATACAATAGACAATAAGTTTTTTTAGATCAACAACTGCAGCGGAAATAACAATCCATTAGAAGAGTCAAGTAGAGCGTAAAGTCTACTATCTTCTATGATTTAAAAGTCCATCATCAATATTTTATTCCTGTAACAACAATCAATAAATATTCCACATCAACGAATTATCCATGCACTACGGGCCAAGGATATTCGTTAGTATCACCAATGATCATAATCATGCCAAACAACTGTCCATCTATGCACTACGGGCCAAACAACTGTCCATCTATGCACTACGGGCCAAAGAGGACTTTCACCACATCATTTGTCTGTAACATTATAGGTCATGATTATACCAATACAAACTTTCCTGGTCATAATCATACCGATCAACAGTCCATCTATGCACTACGGGCCAAAGATGACTTTTACCACAACATAAGTATGAGGATGATGACAATGATATAAGGAATTAATCAAGTGAGATTAATGATAAATATTAGAGATTTATAATTTAATTTATCTAGAGTTCAAGAATGTCCAAATTGTTAACATGATGATTAATTTGTGGAGTAAAATTCAATAATGATATTCATGTATCAAAAATAATTTGGACAGAAAAGAAACTAATTTTGTCGTGAATAGTACCCCGAGTGAATAGTACTCGAGTGAATAGTATCCTGAGTGAATAGTACCCCGTGAATAATATCCTGAGTGAATAGTACCCCATGAATAATATCCCGAGTGAATGGTATCCCGTGAATAGTATCCCGAGTGAATGATACCCGAATGAATAGTACCCCGTGAATAGTACCTGAATGAATAATATTCTGTGAATAGTACCCCGTGAATAATACCCCAAATGAAAATATTGAAATTTAATAAGAAAATTCAGACCAATATTCTAATGAAACGATACTAGATGAAGCACAAAACTCAAAGATATTCCACTAATTTCAGAGTTATAGAAGCAATACTTACCATAGTAAGTTTAGATTTAAGAATATGAAAAGAAATAATATACGAAACTGCAAATGAATTTTCACCCGTCATACGATAATCCGCGTAGACAGATCTTTTCCACCAATAAAGAATGAGTACGAAGGGTTATTCACCATGCATGATATCTGCATATACAGGTTATTCCCACAGATTAAAGAATGAATAAGAAAAATAATATCCCTTACCTTAGTAGAAGATTGGATACTACAATAGTTAAGTAGCAGAATACTCTTCTTCTTTCTCTCTATAGTTTCTCTCTTTATAGTTTCTCTTGTGAGTCTTAGTGAATTGGTGAGAATGAAAAAAGAAATAAGCTTCTATTTATAGGAAAACATAATTTCGATAATTGCACGTTAGGGGCTCGACTTATTATAGTTTAGTACCTCATTAATTGCACCTTAGTCTAGGTGACATCATAATGATATCATCCTTACATCATCTTTGTGTTTCTTTAAGGATGATGCCATGCTTACATCATGCTTGCATCATCTCTTCTCTGATTGGTTGATTCAAGTTCACATGGATTGGTTAACTTATTACACTCTGGTACCCTTAAAGTTGTCTAAGTTTGCATTATTTTCCCTTAACTTTTGTAATTCACTTATTTTTAATGAACACATTTTTAATATTTCATCAATTATTCATTATTAATATTATAACTCACAATATTGACAACCAGATCATTCCCAGGAAAAATGGGGCTTTCCAATAAGGATTTCTCCTTATTGGCGCACAATTAAATAACTTAACCCATTTTCTCGACAGAACTTTCTAGACATTATCAATAATGGAAATAATAATATGAATAACTGTGTCATCTCAATTATTAATTTAATAATATAAAATATTGTGCAGATGATACTATGACAATAATTGAATCAATAATATGAGATACTATGCAGCAATTACTGTTGTAATAATTAAATAAAACTGAGTGACTTCTTACATAAGCATCAATAATCAGAGATACTGTGCAATACCGTGTGCTACTGTGTAACCACGCGTATTACTGTACTTTTATCACCGGATATTTCAATAGCTTAACGGTAAAAGTTTTGTATTTATTTTTATAAAAAGATTATTTCTGTCGCTTTCTATATCCGACAGTTATTTCGTTGTGGGGTGCACCAATGATTATGTCGTCGTACGAATATTCCCCGACAAAAAGAATATTCTCCGACCAAACGAATATTTTATGACAACTTGCTTACTTTGTAAAATTTGCACATATCACCCATAACTATAGCATTATATCAAATCAACACCTTATTAATCAAAATAATATTTAGAGAAAATTAAATCTTTATTTATAAAAAGTTGGGGTCTTACACTAACCACCTTCTCTACCTCATATTCAACTTCTTCTGTGTTAAGATACATTTCAGACTTTTATGGCCCGTTTATATCTCACACTTCTCCCCGCATAGATAGTGTCTCCATATTTTTAATGTAAAAACTACTGCTGCCAATTCTAGGTCACGAGTAGGATAAATTTTCTCATAATCCTTTAATTAACGTGACGCATACGCAATGACCTTGCCATGCTGCATGAGCACGTAACTCAGTCCTCTATGTGAAGCATAGCTATAAACTACAAAATTCTCCGTGTCATCTGGTAAAGATAATATGTGTGTCTCACTTAACCTCCTCTTTAGTTCTTAAAAACTGTTTTCACACTTCTCAGTCCACACATAGTTATAGACTTCCTCGTCAAATTTGTCAACGGAGTAGCTATTTTAGAAAAGTCCTGGATGAACGTTCGATAGTATCCCGCTAACCCTAGGAAACTCCGTATTTTGGTTGGTATTTTCGGTTGTTCCCAATTATTAACTACTTCCACCTTCGCTGGATTCACTGAAATACCATCTTTATCAATAATGTGACCTAAAAATTGCACTCTTTTAAGCCAAAATTCACACTTAGTGAATTTCACATATAACTTTTCCTTCTGTAGTGTTTCCAACACTAACCTCAAATGTTCAGCGTGATCTTCTGGTGTCTTAGAATAGACTAAAATATCATCAATGGACACTACAAAAAACTTGTCCAAGTATTGCTTGAACACTCTGTTCATCATATCCATAAATGCGACTGGCGCATTAGTCAGCCCAAACGACATAACCAAAAACTCGTAATGACCATAATGAGTTCTGAACGCTGTCTTAGGCACATCCTCCTTCCTCACTTTCAGCTGATGGTACCCCATGCGCAAATCTATCTTAGAAAAATATTTTGCCCCTTTCAACTAATCAAATAGATCATCGATCCTGGGCAATGGTATTTATTCTTAATCGTTAACTTGTTCAACTCACGATAGTCGGTATAAAGTTTTAACGACCCATCCTTCTTCCTTACAAACAATACCGGTGCTCCCCACGGAGAAACACCCGGTTGAATGTACTTCCAGTCTAATAATTTTTGTAATTAAACCATTAACTCTTTCATTTCTACCGATGCCATCCGATATGGTGCCCTAGAAACTGGTACCGTACCTGGTAACACAACGATCACAAATTCAACCTCCCTTTTCGACGAAAAACCTAGTAACTTAGCTGGAAATACATCCGCGAATTCTTGTACTATAGGTATCTGTTCCAATGATGCTCCCACTCTCTGGGTATCAACAACATGGCACAGGTATCCTATACACCCCTTCCTCAACATCTTTCTAGCTTGTGTCATAGTTAGACAACAAGAGCATCTCGATGATTTACTACCGTAGAATACTACCTTGGGTTTCTTAGAAATCCTAAGGTTCACACTTTTCCTTTGATAATCTATTATTTCTCTATGGTTAAAGAACCAATCCATCCCGAGAATTATATCAAATTCTCTCAACCTTATCGGTATAAGATCTACCGACAATTTACTACCTCTAATATCTACGCAACAATTTCTATGAATATGTTCAACGAAAATTATCTTTTCGTTCACTACCTTAATGTTTAAAGGTATTTCTAATCTTACCGGGAGTAATCCTAATCGTTTAGCAAATTCACATGCTATAAAAGAACAAGTAGCACCCAAATCAAACAACACATAAGAATTTATTTCATTGACTGGGATAATACCTGCTACTACATCCGCTGATGCAACCGCGTCTTGGACAACCATATTAAAGGTACGGGCCGTAGGTCTACCCGGTGGTGTTAACCCAGTAATTGATAGCTTACCACTACTAGTACCCTTACTACCCTCTGACCCCTTCTTTGGGCAATTCCTTGCCATGTGGTTCATCGACCCACATATAAAACACCCCTGGTTCTTCTTAGGTTTTGGAAAATTGGGTGATATATGACCCTCCTACCCACAGTTATAACAAACCGAGTTCCCTTTAAGACAGACTCCTAGATGAGTCTTCCCGCATGTTTTGCATGCTTTGATCCTACGCTTAGGATCCTCTTATTTTACTCCAGTATTCCCGGAGTTAAAACTCTTCCTCTTGGGCACACTTTTGCTGTCACTAGCTCCCTCTGTCTTAGATACTTCCTCTCCTTTATTCTTATTCTTCTTCTCTTAGTGGTATTGGCTTAAAGCCTCACTACCACCCTCAGTAATAATTGCCTTCTCCATAATTGTTCCATATTAAGCACTCTAAAACACAAAAATCTTGACATAGAGCTAGGGCTTCAGTCCCTACTCAAACCTACAAGCTTTCCTCTCCTCAGTGTCCACTTGATGTGGAGTAAATCTTGCCAATTCATTGAATTTGGTTGCATAGTGGGGAACCGTCATGTCCCCTTGCTTAAGTTCTAAGAACTTAATCTCCATCCTACCCTGCATGCTTGTAGGAAAGTAGTTCTCGAAGAAGACCTTCTTGAACTGTTCCCACGTAACAACATTCGTTCTAGCCCCACCCTGGTGAGCCTACTACCAGAAGTTGGCTTTTTCCTTCATCATATAGGTCGCAAAAGAAGTCTTTTGCGCCTCCCCGACGTTTGTGATTACAAACGCCTTCTCAATTTCCTTCACCCATGTCTTGGTCTCAATAGGGTCCGTAGTTCCTTTGAACTCCGATGGACCTATACTTTTAAATTTCTTAAAGGTAGTCGTTCGAGCTACCCTAGGGACTACTGGTGCTCTACCCCTAGCTTCGTTAAATTTCACCGTTAATAAATTGACGAACTCCTGCATAGGGTTGTTCTAACTCTCTTGGTTCTCATTATGGGATTCAGCTTCCTGATTACGTTGTCTTCTTCTTGATGACATTTTTCTAATTAAATAAATAAAGTTTAGTTATTATTTATTCCTTCCTATTTACTTAGTTATTATTCATTAAACAACAACTCATACTACAATCAAGCACATTTGATAACAAAACCTCATTATATTAATATGCTTCTTCATAGTTCGAAACTATTTACAGATTGATTCCATAGCCAAAGCTATTACATTTCTATCCCACGATTGACTTTCATAAAAATTGGGATTTACAAAAAGACTACCCTTTAATTATACAAAAGTGGGTTTTACATCACTACACAGATACACAAAATAATTACATATCTATGCTTTCTCTAACTACTACTAATACTGCATAACAGCATTCTCGTGCTTCTGATTCACAAGAATCGACACAATATCCTAACTAATAGTATGACGAGTTTGCCCCGACTCAATGAAATAACAACTAATTTTCAACCTGAAATCCTCATGAGCACTCTCATGGATGTAATACATCCTTGCTATCTTCTAGTTCTTCTCACCCAGTTCTTTATGAAGCTCAACAACCTCGTTCTTATAATCCCTCGCTTTATCTTTCATGAGCACCTTTTCATCATGCTCTAACTCAAAATATGCCTCTGCAGACTCCTTTGCTTCATAGAGGTCACTAACCTCCTCCTTCAGGTTTTGCACATTAGTTCACCGTTGCACATTCCGGTTAAGCACCGCCAGATACAATGCCCTCATTGCCTCTGGTGGTGTTGGCTTTAGTGCTGGTACCACCGTATCAAACGATGCTACCTCTATATCTTCATCCACATCGACCACCACATCGAAATATGATGCGGATCCCAAATTCTTAAAGTCCCCATACGGATATTCCTCCTCTGGCTTGGACTCATCTATGTTCACCATCGGTACCTCCGCCAGTGACACTGGTACTGGCCCTATCATGTTTACTGACTCTTCGCTCACCACATGTATATCCCTATACATAGAGCTATCGATTGACATCTACAATAACACATAACACGTTGATTAGTACATATTACATAATAATATAAGCACAAATCACATTTAGTTTATTTAAGATTAATTTCCATCTTTTAAATCTTTCGGTAATGAGTTTCCTCAATACTTAATTAAGAACTCTACTTGAATTCATTTACTTCCAACTTCTCATACTACTAACAAGGTTATTAGCCTACGGTTATTCCCCCCTTAAGTTTTATAACCTAATGCTTTGAACTTGTGACGCCCCCAAATCCGGGTACTTTCAACCCACAGATATGGTGCTACACGGTACTACTAACTATACATTCATTCTATTGAAAACAGTATCAAAATGAGTTTATTTACTACATTCTTATTACAATAATAATAAATCTTTCCCCAGGTTCTATTAACCAATGCATTCTTCATTTGTCATAGTATAATTTATACAAATATACTAGTCTATTATAGGATAAACTACTTATCCATCTTAGCTTTGCCTCTATCCTTACCGGAACCCTTGGTTCGCTCGGTCTTAGCTGCAATCATATTCAAGCAAGAAGTGAGCTTAACTAGCTCAACAAGTCTAGCAATATGTAATATATACACCACATTGAGAATTATATGATTATTCTTCATTAACTGAACAAATATTTATGAAGTACTATGAAACATTGGAATAGCGCTTTTCATTCTCATAAAATAATTCCAGAGTACATACAGTAACTTATGAATTCTGAGCATGTCAAAAGACCATGAACATTCTCTTTGATTTTCATTTTTAAAAAGGACAACCCGACACTAAGTCCGTAAGTCCAATATATCTTACAAGCACTTCTAGGTGATCAACCTATAGTACTCTATTGTTATCAACACTCATCCGTTAAATGTATCTACGTTTAAGTTTTGGCAACCTCATGTGCCCATCGAATAATCGATGTAAAATATTTTTGTTTATTCATACGTAGGCTTACCTTTGAATCTGAAAGACATGTAAACAAATCAATCAAATTCTTTAGATTTGTCTAGCCGAGTTAAAAGTGACATCGACTCTTTCGTAAAATAATTCATGCATATTATAACATAAATCACAGAAACTTGACTAACTCGAAGGTCAGACAAGCGTTAAGGAAACTTGCCTTCAAGTGTCTTTAATTAAAGTTCAACCGTTCTCAGTCTTTACAGATTCTACATGATATATTCACATAACACACTGGAATTAGCTACCAAACAATCTAACCACATTGTTTTTACCAACTTCTTTCTTTTCTATAACTTAATTGAAATTATTTCCTTAATAATATTCGTTTCGAGTTATTTATCATTTATTATGGCTTATTAATATTCATATGTCATAAACAGTCACTCAACAACCATAGTTTAAGTACAATAGTAGTTGAAACCCTAATTGATTTTCTAACTCGAATACATTTTCCCCCGGATAACCAAAATTGGACTCTGTATAGAAAATACATAAGTTTTATCTTCATTTCTTATCATTCCCTTACCACGCATACCTAGTACATATTATATAACTTAAGGACGTGCGTTAAACTTGAATATGATTCATAATTTACGTTCTCGCATTTTACGTTCTTCATTTAAATACTTTTAACCAACATTTAATTCCTAAAATCATTGCTATACATGTTCTTTAGGAATTGCCTCTTCATGTATATTAAGTATATACATAACCAATAGTTATCATGTAAAACGTTGGGTTAATAATTAACATTGTCAGAAGTTTTTCACTTAACGGCACCGCGACACCAATTTTAGGTATACAAGCTGTGATGCGACGCCATTTAGCAGTAGCTAACCTCCCGTCCTGGTGCTGCGGCACCACTTTCATAGGCTTGGGAGGCGCTGCGGCACCGGTCATAAGCCTTTGAATTTTTTTAAGTTTTTCAGTTCCAATTCTTTCCGGGCTCGTAACTTGATCGTTATAAGTTGAAATTAACTCATTCAAAAGTCGTTATCTCACATCTCATATACTTCGATTCCATTCGGACATAATAAGTTTCTGAATCCGTTAACAATAAATTTATTGTTTAAATTTTCTATTATGCGTTCGTTTAACGTTCGTGAACGTTCATAACTCGTATCATTTTAAGTCGGAATTCGACCATTCTTGAGTCCACGACTCTTAAACATGTTGTTTTACGATACACCATCAAAAACTAAGGTTTTCGAGTTAAATGGCGACTTTTGACTACCGTTCTGGAAATTCTACGATTTCGACAATTATCGTCTAATCTCGTAAATTTCGCCATAACTTCGCTACTCGAGATTTTTATGCCTAACCAAATGGAATCCATCCATTGGTCAGTTATCTATAACCTAACCAAGCAATTTGCATCTAACTTATACCTGATGGTTTTCAATTTGTCCATCAACAACCAATTCAATGTTTTAATGGTTTTCTTCGATTAAAGCTTAATTAGTCGATTATGATTCTCACTTACACATGGCTTATTAATGTTTTAATTCACTAATAACCATTATTATTACTCTGGAAGAGACATGCTCCACCAATTCATACTTCTCTATGAAAAATAAATAGAAACGAATCGAAGGCTAAGGTTTATGCATTTTTACCTTAGTGTTCTTCGCATTCTTGACTTAAGCTTGATTACTTGTTATTGCTCTTCTCTCTCTCTCAATATAGTGTTCAATGTTGGTTAAAACAACAAATGAACTAGCATATGCTTCTATATATAGAAAAACCAAATGGAGGGCATTTTGGTCAAAAGGGCCACCTCCTTATTATTCCGTTCTTCCTCACCAAGCTTTCTCCCTTTCTTGGCCACCAAGTAGGCCACCCCACATGCCTATTGGGGGACCCACATGGGTTGCCCCATGGGTTTTACCCATCCAGCGATCCATCGGTTTCGATCCATGGGTTTGTTTCTTAATTTGGGCTTAGACTAAATTCCTATTAGGCTTAACTTTGGGCTTGATTTAATTTAACATTGGGCCTTGACATAAATCATCATCCAATCGAAATTGACAAAGTCTAGGTCCAATTACTAAAGTCCATTAAGAACTAATCGTATTCTACTCATATAATTCTAGTATTCTCTTCGTATATATCTCATACGATATTCATATTATACGTCATAATAATCTTCATATTATACTCATATAATAACTAGTATTATACTCGTATTCCTCACGTATAATAACAATACTTAATTATTACACATAATCATTTAGTTCTTGAATTTCACTTTCCCTAACTCTTAGAGTTTTAAGTCTGCAGGCGAAAACTTCGTTTGCCATAACTGAAATATTATTAGATATTCTATTTCGTCTTAGACTTCTATCATTACGCATTTCTCAAAAATTCAAAATTAATTCCCGAGAAGAAATGGATGAATAATGTTTTTACGAAAATTTCTCAAAAAACTTTCATTTTTGTCTTGGAAATTCAAATCATTTAATTCTAGCATATAGCCAGAATCCTAACCCTATTCATACATTCTAGGTCATATAACGACCTTTAAACAGCTTACTCACTTTAATAAACAATTAAATTCATTTAATTCAAATAACCAATAAGAATTTAATTTATAAAAAAAATCCGATTTTCTCGGGCGTTACAGTGACGCCACCAAATCCGGGTACTTGAAACCCGTACTTGGTGTTCAACGATACCATTCATTAAACTACTTGATATATTAAATTACTAAAAATATTACATCAAAGCTATCTATTTCCCAGTTACTATAACCTTTAAGTACTTCATTACATGATAGATAATATGGTATCATATTACAAACTTCAAACTATTACATATAACACCTTCAAACTATTCAATCAACTTTTCCTTACCCTTGTCCTTGCCAGAACCTTATGTTCGATCTCACTTAGCTGAAAACATTTAAGTTTAAAGTAAGAATGAACATTTAATTGCTCAGCAAGTAATAACAGTTAATAAATATCAGCTGAAAGAAATAAATGTTTTCTTTGAAGTATACTTCTATAACGAATCAATAGTTGTGAAGTAAATTGAAACAATTCTGAATAATATATCAAACTGTCTACATTACTAACTATAAATATTGAGCGGTCAATAGACCTTGAACCATTGTTTTCAAGTTTGAAAAGGTTTGTACAGAAATTTATCTGCAAATCGACTGACTTACAGGCACGATGGGTGATCAGCCCTTTATGCCCTGTATTGATCAATACTACATACTAGAATGATATTCACGTTCATCATATTCGCCTTTGGCGCATAAAATTTTTCCCATTTTGGGATGTTCATACTCAGTCTGGAGTCCGAACCAAAGTAATTCAGTTGGACGAATTTATTATAAACTATAATATTCAATGATACATTTACAACTATGTCTAGCCGAGTCAAATAGCTTGGATAACTTTTAAACTATGTATACATACCGAAATTCAATAGTATGTATCAAAACTTGTTCAAACACAAAAATTTATACAAGTGAGGACACTTTGCATAACGAAGCTTAGCTCAGAAAGAACATAATAAATCTTAATCATATATGGATCACATGTAAACAATATTGAGATACATGTATTCAATGAATAAATTGAATACTGTTCAAGAACTGGCTTGTACATAATTCAAAAGTTATATATAGGATATTTAATTACACAAAGATTTAGATACTTGCCCAATAAAAGATAGAGTTAAGAAACTTGCTTACAAAGATCCATTGCATAAAGTAAATGAAAAGGTCAGAATACTTGCATAAACGAATAACAAAGATCATTACGGATATGAATAATCAACAATAATTATTTACAAACATGCTTTGAAATTAATAACTCAAGTTGAGTTATGAACTTGCATAAACATATACCTGTTTGAACAAAATAAAATTAGTGCGTAAGGTTTAGGTACTTGTGTAGGACCCCAACTTTTTTTGAATAAAGAATTAATTTTTCTAATTATTATTCTGAATAATAAGGTGTTGATTTGATATAATATTGTAGTTATGGGTGATATGTGCAATTTTTGCAAAGTAAGCAAGTTGTCATATAATATTCGTTTGGTTGGGAAATGTGAGAATCCAGAATTTCACATAATTCAAAATTTTTGAATAATTTTTTTTTTAATGAAAGTACTTGAATCATATAAGTGTATATGATAATTAAGCTAGATAGTTAATTTATTAAATAAGAAGTATACTTAAACATTTTTAAGGAAGAGTAATGAAAGTTATGTATGAAATTAACATAGCTTGAATGTTAGCCTTGATTACTAAATTAAAAGGATTTACAATCCTTAAGTAATTGATTATTGATATGGGTATGTACGTGTTTATAACTTATTAAGTCAATTTGTGATAATAAGTTAATAAACTAGGAGAAATATGTTAGGACATATGTGAATTAGGTACGTGCTTGCGTAAATATGTATTTTATAATGTGTGTACATTTATTTTGTAAAGAGATGAAGAATAAAGTTATGTAACCTAATACATATATTATGTATGATAATTAAATAACCTAATGGGTTATAATTTAAGAGAATGATAGTATATAAAAGCATATACTAATCCTTAGAGATTTATTTTATACGTCTCCATTAATTAATTTTATAATCTAAGAATAGCAAGTCTAATTGGGTTATGAAATTAAAGATATATGAGTAAGAAATTAACTTATTAATGTGTGTAAGGGAACCCTAATTAAATAATGGGGAATGGATAAAAATTAATAAGTATAAACTATGTTGAATTTCAAGCCCAAAGAATTAGAATTTCTAGCCTTAGTAATTAATTGATTGGCCCAACACTTAGCCCAATTGCGAGGGAACCTTTTTGGACCATTAAGTAAGCTAAATGGAGCTTAAAAGATAATAAAAAGGGGACCAAGAAGGCCACCATGGCTGAAATTTATATAAAGGGGAGAAAGGGGGAGACATGTAATCATTATATTGCTTTAGTAGGTGACTAACTTGTTAGGTGTCAAGCTTTGGTCTCATTCTTCTCTTTTTCATCCAACCCACAAGTTAAATCAAGAGTGCAAGCAAGCTTATAATGATAAGGAGAGAGAGGAAGAGTGAGACATTGGATGATGATTATAGATATACATAATATATCTATACTTAATTTACTAACAAAAATCTATTTTGTTCTTTCTTTCATTTTATTTCCTAAGTTAGCTATCAAAACAAAGTAAGAGAGAGAGAGAGAGAGAGAGAGAGAGAGCAAAGAGAGACTTCGGTCAAGAGAGAAGAAGAGAGAGAGAGGGAGAGTTTTGTAAGTTTCCAAGTTCCATAATCTAAGTATTAGGAAGAAGAAGAAGAGGAATCAAGAGAAGGTATAAGAAATCCCTACTTTTATAGTTTAATTTCTCTTTGTGATGATTTGAGTTTTGATTTTTGTAAAATTATGATCTTGAGGCTTAAAACCTTAGATCTTGGTGTTTTAAAGTATTTTATGTTTAGATCCAACTCTTTTGTAGATCAAAAGTGGAAGCTAAACTAAGAAATATGAGTTAGGTTTTTCAAAAGATAGAAAATCAAATTTTTCTTAGCTTTTGTTGTGTTTGATCTTATGATTGTTGATTATTTGGTGAATTAAACTATGGATCATGTTAGATCCATGAGTATATGAGTTATTTTGAGTTAATATGTTGAGTTATGTTGGTTTTGTGAGAGATCATGAAAGTTTTCATACAAAACATAAAGAGTTGAAAAATAGATTTTTGAGAAAACCAAGTATGATATGGAAATGACCATATCTCTCATTCTACTTTGCATTTTTGAGTGTGGTCAAGTCCTAGAGTTAAATCAATGTGTTTTCTAACATCTCCAAGTGGAATCACTGAAAAAGGATTTGTAGATTTTCGTGTGGAATGATTTTAGTAAAGGTTGAAAAATCTAGAAATGCTTAAAAAGCTGCTGCCAAGAAATTGGAAGGGCTGTTTTGGCCACTTATTTAATGAGATAAAATCCGGCCTTTTGGGAGATGAAAATATACGGGATAAAGTAGGTTGTGTCCAAAAATGAGCTCATTCCGACTTAAATTGAGCAAGTTTTGACTATTTCAATTTTTGCGTTTTCCCGACGAAAATCGCTATAACTGGAGTTGTATAACTCCGATGGCCTTGAAATTTAAACTGTAAGCTCACGTTAACATGTGTAAGATTCCGCCAAGAGTTGGGAATTTTTGGAGTTAAGTATGAGGTAGCTAATTTCTTAAGGAATTAACTAGAAATTGAATTTTGAAAAATACTTGAGGGAGTTGAAAAATTCCAGAAAAATACTTTTTGTGTATGGAATATATGTATATATGATTGGCCAAAAGATTAAAAAAGAATAAGCTGATTTCATATTTTTGTGAATAGTGTATTTCAGCTTCCCGAAATGAACATTTCAGGTTGCTGAAAAGGGAAACTTAAATGTCAGAAGAGATGTCAGTTTTGTTTTAGCTTGCTGAAATAGAAACTGAAATGATATATTAAGTCTACTGAGTTCATAAATAGTTTGTCAAGTTATATTACGAACTTATAAATGAACGGGTAAGTGTTAAGTCTAAGATAATATAGTGTACTCACTAATGATTGGTTATGTGATTTCATGTTAAATTGCTATGAGTAAGATATGTGATGCTAATTAAGAGATCGATTTTATCAATGATATGTCTTACAAAAGAAGTTAACTTAAATTGCGTAGCAGTAGTTAACGAATCAGGCAAATTCCTAACTCAACTTAAGTTACTATTTTTCAAGCATGGTAGTGAATAATTATTGATAGTTATTCACATCTATAATGATTATTGTAATTCGCACGTAGTGCAATTAATTCTTGTTCTATTATTTGAATTATTTATAAATCATGTCTCAGCTAATTGTTTTGGCGAGACTAATATTTGTTAAAGCATGAAATGCTCTATTTATTACGAACTGAATTGTTATTTGAAGATCTATGTCATTGGTTTCGTCTAGATTAGTATTGTTATTAATTATTGAAATCATAGTATTTCTTTGAAAGTAATCCAAACCATATTGTTGTGGTACAGACTCGTGATGTAAGACTGAGATGAACAAATTTTAATGTCATAAATCGACCTATGCGCTATTATTGAGTATTATGCATAATATAGGGTACAAAGGAGTTGGCCACTCCAGGTACTTGCAGAAGAGTATAGTTTAGTTTTTATAACTAATTTATATTGTTGTTGAATAATTTAGTTTTAATAACTAAATGATTCCTCTATTAGTTCATGATCCTTTTGTGATCACTCAGCATGAAATCTGTGTATATCCCACTTTATTGAATATTGTTACAGTATTGTTAATTCTTATTATTCAAATGAATATTATTGAATCTTTGAAAGAATTTTACTCTTTCATCTCTGATATGTTATTCAGTATAAAATGGGAGAAAGTTTTATTATTGAGATTGAATTATTATTCAGCTACATCGAAATCTTTTGATTATTGTTGAAGTTCTAAAGAAGCTAGACTCTTCTATTCATGATATATATCATTTGTTGTATATTTTAACTTGTTGGGCAAACTTGTTGCTCACTCTTGCTTAAATAAAATATTTTAGTTAATGCCGATGTAGCAGAAGGTTCTAATAGGAACAAAGGCAAAGGCAAGACTCAGGAGTAGTTAGTGTCAACTTTTAATGGTTATGTTTTATTATGTAATTAATTATGTAAACCTTTTGATTATATAAGGGTATGTAAGTTATGTCAATGTTAGTTAACCTGGGACACTGTTATAAGTTGTATTAAAGAATATTATGAATGATATTTTTCATTAACGAATGAGCAGTTAGATGTGATATATATGATGGATCGTGAACACCAAACCCGAGGTTAGGGAACCCGAATTTGGGGGCGTCACATGGAATATTCTTTTTGTCGGAAAATATCCGTACGACGACGCAATCATTGGTGGACCACATAACAGAATAACTGTTGGATATAGAAAACGACAGAAATAATCTTTTTATAAAAAATAACAGCAAAACTTTTATCGTTAAACTGTTGAAATACCCGGTGATAAAAGTACAGTAATACGCGTGGTTGCACAGTAGAACATGGTATTGCATAGTATTTTTGATTATTGATTCTTACGTAAGAAGTCACTCAGTTTCATTCAATAATTGCCACAGTAATTGTTGCATACTATCTTATATTATTGATTCAATTATTGTCGCAGTATCATCTACATAATATTTTATATTATTAAATCAATAATTGACACGACACAATTATTCATATTATTAGTTAGTATTATTGGCAATGTCTAGAAAATTCTGTCGAGGAAAGGGGTTAGGTTATATAATTGCACGCCAGTAAGGATAAATCCTTATCGGAAAGCTCCCTCTTTCATAGGAATGATCTGATTGTTAATATTGCGAGCTTATAATATTAATTGTGAATCATTATTATAAGGGGGATATTATTTCAATTTTGATATAAATGAAGGAATTTAGCATGAAATATTTGTTAAAAATTTGGTAATTATTTTCTCCGATAAAATATTCATTCAAATATATTATTATAATATTACATTATAATTATGTGATAATATAATAATATAATTTTTTATAATTTAAATGGTAATTTTATTATTATAATAATATATAATTTCCAGCATGTGAATAAAAGTGAAATGACGGTTATCATTTTGGTTTTGAATTCAAAACCTTCCGTGCACATTTTGAATTCTCTTCTGCGTATTCTTTTTTTCTTTTAAAGTGGTGGTTCATGGAATCCTGCAAAAATTGTGTTTTCTAACTTTTGTGGGCCCTCAATCAATTGAGAATTGTGAAGTTAGGCAGAGAAAGTGAGATGTTAGGCAGAGAAAGGAAAATTAGGCGGAGAAAGAAAGAAAAGGTTAGGCAAGAAATTTTATTTTTTTCTTTCGTGCTGCACTATAAAAGGAAGGTTACCCCTCAGTCCTCAATACACCATTTCAATATCAAAAATTCTTATTCTATAGTATTGTGAGTATTTCTCTTAAGTATAAGGATACTTTGAGTGTAGCTTTTTTTGTTAGATTTCTCATAATAATATCCGATATTCCAGTCAAATCTAATTTCTACTAAGGTAAATGATATTATTTTAATTTAATACTCGTAAGAAATATTATTTTCTTTCATATTCCATATTATGTGAGGGATATTATAATTTAAACTTACTATGGTAAGTATTGCTTCTATAATTCCTGAAATGATTAGAATTTTCTTAAGTTTTGCGCTTCATCTAATATCATTTCATTAGAATATTGGTATGAACTTTTCTTATTAAATTTTAAACTTTTCATGTTTGGGTACTATCATACGGTACTATTCATGGGCACTATTTATACGGTACTATTCATACATACGGTACTATTCACAACAAAATTTAATTTTCTTCTCTGTCCAAATTATTTTTGATACATGAATATCATTCTTGAATTTTACTTCAAAAATAGTTATCATGTTGACAATTTGGACATTTTTGAACTCTGGATAAATTGAATTATAAATATCTAATATTTATCCTTTATATCACTTGATTGAATCTTTATATCATTGTCATCATCCTTATGCTTATATTGTATTGAAAGTCATCTTTGGCCCGTAGTGCAACGATTGACTGTTGATTGGTATGATTATGACCATGAATTGTGTATTGGTATAATTATAACCTTTAATGTTACATATAAGGTTTGTGGTGAAAGTCCTCTTTGGCCCGTAGTGTATAGATGGACAGCTGTTTGGTATGATCATGACAACTGGTGATACTAACGAGTATCATTGGCCCGTAGTGTATGGATAATTCGTTGATTTGAAATGTTTATTGAATGATGTTACAAGGATAAAATATTGATTATGGACTTTTAAATTATAGAAGATAGTAGATATCATGATCTACTTGACTCTTCTAATGGATTGTTATTTTCGCTGCAGTTGTACTCTAAAACTTGTTGTCTAGTGTATTCTATCAGATTTTTCCCTGTTGAGGACTAAGGATAATTTGTTCTATATTATCTTAGTCATAATATTCTTTACTGGACTAGTTGAGCTCACCCTTTTTCTTTTGGTTCCATTGTTCTTCTCAGGAGGTGAGAATATAGCTAGGACTAGTCGGGGAGTGGAGTAAGAATTCAAGATGGTTATTATAGCAGTCCTCACTATTTTGTAAAATAGTGTAACAATAATTGTAATGAGGACTTTATTTGAGTTTGAATATTGTCTATAAGACAATATTTGTGTAACGACCGAGAAATTCGGATCCTTTGTAAAATACTTTTAAGTAATTAAATAATGAATAAAATTATCTTATTTGTTATTATTATGTGTTAGTAAGATGAATGACGTTCTATAACCTAGAAACGTTGGAAAGTCATCTTTTAACTACGTGAAGGAATTAAAATGTTTGAATTTCCAAGACGAAAATAAAAGCTTTCCGAGAAATTTTCTGAAAAACACTATTCATCGTTTTCCGCTCGGGAATTATTTTTGAACTTCTGAGAAATACGTAACGTTATAATATCAAGGTGAGATGGATTATGTAATAATAATTCAAATATGAAAAACGCAATATTTCGCATGCGGACTTAATTTGAGAACGTTAAGGATTAAAATCTAAAGAAATGGAATTGTGGAATATTGTATGAAGTACAAGTTCAATATGAATAAAGGTGTAAACTATGTGGGATTAATGTTAAGCCCAAGTGTTTATTAACGTAAGCCCAAAGCATTTTATTGCAAGCCCAAATGAATAAGTTAATCTAAGTGGTCCTAAGCCCAAATGATGATCCATTGGACAAGAGTGATCCATGGGGCAACCCATGGGTGAACTTGGTGACCAAAGCTTTGTTGTGGTGGCCAAGTAATAAGAGTAGGGGGCAAGATTACTTAGTGGTTAAGTAAGTGAATAGTAAGGAGGTTACTTAAGGAGGTGGGATGTCTTAATGACTATTATGCCCTAACATTAGAAGTCCTATAAATACCAAGCTCACAATTCATTTGTTGGTTGTTATTTTTCATCCAACAAACTTTCCTTACAAAGCAACTTATTGGTTAAAGAGAATAAGCACTTATAAGCTAAACTTCCTTATTTGTTTCAAGAAGAAGAAGAACTAATCATCAAAGGTAAATGATCTTATATCTTCCATCTCTACCATTGTAAGGTGATAAGAGAAGTGTAACTTAATGAACATGTATGCTAATAACACATAAGAATTGGATAATCAATGGACGTAAGCCATATAAGTAATGAATAAGTAATTCAAACCTAAATAAGTTATGAACTTATGAAGAACCATGATGAATTTGTTCTATGTTTACCTTAAGAAGTTAGTATGATTAAGAAGATGTAAGAATGTTGCTTGAAGGACTTAAATCAATAATAAGTCATAAGGAAATGAAATCTTGTAAGTTATAATTTGTTAAGTTATGAATTTATGAGGCCGGAACCTTAGTACATTGTTAGTTGGCGCCACAACGCGACACAGTGAAGGGCAAGTGGCGCCGCAACGCGAGTCCAAGAAGGAAAGTTGGCGCCGCAGCGCCAGCCTTAGGGATTGCACAGTAAGGAAAGGCTATAAGTAAAGAAAGAAAGTAGATTGATTGGTAATGAACTAAAGTTATAATGTAACATTGTTAAAACATTGTTAAACCTTAAGTTTGATAACTAAAGGTTAAAGATAATCAAATGAACATGAATGTAATGACAGTGTAAGTTATAACGGAAAGCCGGAACCAATAATAACAAATCTAATACGTAATTAGATTGAGACGAAGGGTAAGATTCTTTAGGAACTATGTATGTTATTCATGACCTAATGTGTTATGTGATTATCTACTGTAGAGACTTAAGGACTTAAAGTGCATGTGCTATAACTGTAGCAGATGCTAAAGGCAAGTATTCTAACCCTTGTTCCAGTTCAATCTGGACAAACTTTGTGATTCATGTATTCTTATGCGTGAGTTAATGTCTGATGAAGTCAATGCCAATTCTTTCGGTTAGACTTATGATATGGTGGATTTCTTATAATCTATCAAAGTATTGTCAATAATTTACCAAATTAATATTGGTGTGGTGTTGGGTAAAATCAATACACACAAAAACACGCAAGTATACGTGGTCAACAAGTAATAAAGTGATGAGTAGAGTATCGTTCCCACAAGGACAAAATATCAAGAATCTTAACTTTACAATTATCAATTTTTTATTAATCCTAATTTTATTAAACTAATCGATTCAATGGTTTTTTTAAAGTAACTAATTAAAAGAAACTAAATTAATGAATAATTAAATTATCACAATAGAAATAAACACCAATAACGAAATTCGGGATTTTCAAACAATTAATGGAGAGTTATACTTATGATTTCACCCTAAGCTTCACTCTGATTTTCTAACTTTTATTCCAATTCAATTCAATATTCAGTTTATTAATCAAGAACACGCACGTAGTAAGAGCCACCTCTCGATGCACTAATACCATATCAACATCAATCCACAATTAAGATAGAAATCCGTTAAACACCTAAATTAACCAACTCACTATATCTCTATGTGAACTGCAATTAAAAAAGGTTAAAGTTTAAGTTCTCTTAACGATTACATGCGATGTCAAGCGTATCTCTACCTTAACAATAATCACAAATATGCTATCGACATAATTTATGACACATCCTATATTAACTAGGTCTAGACTCGAATATCCTCTCTCGATTCCTTTCAAGTCCACATAAAATTGTTGATCAGGCATTTCATAAATTCACACTCAAATTAACATAGATAAACTGAAACTATCTTATAAAATTAGAAATCAAGTTATAGAATCATCGCTAAGCTTAAAGATCCATCACAAGTCTAATAAGTAAATTAGTTCATAACGAACGAATTAAAAACTGAATAATCTGTTGAAAACATCATCCCAATTACAAAATAGATGAAAGAGAAGAAGAATTGTAGAAAACTCCTTCACGTAGCCTCAATCTGCAATCGTCGTGACAATCTCTGAAAATCACTCCTCCAATTTTCGCTCTCCAAATCCTTGAATCCGTGCTGAAAATCTTTCCTTTGTGCTAGAGAATTGTTGTTCTTCTAAGTGGTAGCAAGCTCTTGTGACTTCTGGACGTATTCTCCTTTTAATAGACTCCAAAACGCACCAGCTAGCCCACAAATCCGAGCCAAAACAGAAGTCGAAACCAAACAGGACAGCTGCAGGAAACGGGACCCCCGCTCCGGCGGGGGGTGCTAGCTTAAAAAGGCCCGCCCCGGCGGGCTACCCTACTGACTTCAACTTTTTATGAATTCTAACTTTTTCCACTTTTGCTTCAAAAAGACCACATTCTCATCCCTAATGCATCCATAACCACCCTACACATAAAATAACATGAAACAAGTAAAAACGAACACAAAACATGAACATAAATACGAATTTAAACTTGATTTGAACAATGATTCGTGTATATAAAATTCACTTATCAAAATCCCCCAAACTTAAACCTTGCTAGTCCCCTAGCACAAACAACTAGATGCAACACAATGAAACGCAATAATAATCTAAATGCCTAAACAAATCCAACAATATCGCATAAACAAATGTATTCCATCGGCCTCAGAGAAAACAAGCAACTTTACACTACGAATTATCAAAACCAATCCACGATTACATATTAATTCTCAATTCTTGAACAATCATACTGGTATAGCGTGTGTGTGTGATCAACATCAAGTTTAACTGATACGGACCCAAATTCAATACATAAACAACTTCTTAGAAGGAATTATACAGTGCAAACTTATAATCTCTCAAAGATAGGCACGATTCAACTAAAATTAAACTAAACCAACATCAAGGGTACATGCAGGATACTTATGCTTCCTCTTTCTTTTTATACGGGGGCTTTTTGCACTTTTCCCGTTTTATTCTTTTTTTTTTCTTCTTTCTTTTTCTCATAGATGGTTGGTGAGTGCGTTTTACGCTCCATCTCACGCTTGTGTTTATGGGGAGTGCTTCACCTCAACCCACCACAAGACTCAACATATTGCATTTTTTTTTCTTTTTTTTTTCAAAGCTTATATATCCCACATATATTCCTCCAAACTTAGGTTCTTGCCTAATTTAAGCCTTCACTGCCTATCCTTGTCATTTTCTGGTTCACGCTAGCACTATCCTTTAGAAACCCTTTATGTATCAATTTGAACTAACCGGTCAATAAAGATGTTATTAGTGCTACCCTTTTTATAACAGTTTCAAACAAGTCCAAGAATCGATTCATAACAGTAATTACATCACAGTTCTAATAATCCATACTATATTGGTTAACTTGTTCACAATCTCATCATTGGCCAGAATAACCTGTAGAATGCGACACCATTGGACATATGCAACCTAACTAATTAACTAACATTTATTAACTAACAATTTTTTTTTTAAATTGGTATAGATAATAATATGCAACTAATATAAGATATTAAAAGTCATGCATGTAAACAAATAAAACTCCCCCAAACTTAAATAAAATAATGCCCTCATTGGATAAAAATAAAATGCAGGAAGACTTCCCTGTAATTGTCTAAGTCTGGGGCGGTGGTTGGTGCTCTTCCTCATCTGAATCACTAGGAGGAAAGCTAGGGAGTGGACCAGGTTGTTGATACGGAAAAAACGCCGTCGGGTTGACACTTTGAAGTGTTGTGTTAAGTGCGGTGAAAGATGCGTTTATAGCATCGAACATATGATCTTGGCGCATCGCCAATCGCCGCATCTCCCGGCATGTCACCCTATTGGTCGAAGTCAGTTGATTCTGAAAAGCAAGGAACTGAGCACTAGAAAATGTCTCAGTCGGCGGAGTCTGCTCGGTTCCCGGATCACCCATTGCTTCATCCTCATCCCCCGAAGTATCTTCGGCATCATCCTCGGGTTCCGACGCCGATGGAAAAATAAACCCCAAACCCCGTGGATGGGACTCTCCTCTAGGCCAAACAGAATACCGGGCTATCATTCTAGTATCTAGGATCTGCAGCGGCATCAAAGTGGGCTCATCATCGGACCAACGTACTCCGGCTTGATGACACAACCCACATATAAGAGATGGATGTGGTAAGCCGCCAGAAAAGTTACCGCGGAGACATCGGCGTATAGAAAAACTGATAATTGCCCCGATGTCTATGAGGAAATCTTGCACAATGGCATACAGGAGGAGTGCCTTCTCCTTGGTCACGTCCGAGGTGTGCGTGGACGGTAGCAGTTTAGCACAGAGGAAGGCATACCAGATTTTACCATATCGACTGAGGTCTTTGCTGTGAAACACGGTGCCCCCCTTTCGTCCCTTTATCCAAGTAGTCCCTGGCTTAGTCATGTTTTGAATCACCTCCTCATAATCGGGGTCAAAATCCCGTATGTAAGCATATTGACACTGGCGTGGCACCCGCAGCTGATAAAAGGCATTGATGGCATCTACACTGAACGGGACCATGCGACCCCTCATGAAGGCAGTGAATGGTGCCTTGTCCTCGGCATTTGCATAAAATTCTTTAACACCATTCACAACAGCGGGCTCGGGCTCTGCTGTAAACCTTATCCATCCTTGTTGGTAGATTTGTTGCATCATTTCCCCATCATTTCCCTCGGGAGCCAACCCCCATTCCGGTGTAAGAGCCTTGGTAACCATATAGTCGTAGCGGTCGGCGGCGGCGGCACTTCGGAATTTGCGGCGGTCATATGTTCGGGTTGGTGGAGCCGTGCTAGAACTCGCCCCCCGTTGGCGTTTTGATGTTGGTTGTGAAGCCATGGATAACCGGATGCTTAATTGTGCTAGCACGCACTAGTTTCACTTTCTCTGTGTTTCAGGCAATATGGCAAACACCTTGCATGCACAGCCCGATCTTCCCCCAAACTTAGGTGGTTTGTATGGAATGTCAGTGGAGAGAAGATGGGAGTGTGATAATAAGGCTAGAGTACTCACCCGTAAGTGTTTGTGGTCTAATAGCTTGAAGAATCCGTGTGTAATGGAATGTATATAATGGAGATAGGAGTTTGGGTTTATATAGAGGGAGATATGGTGGGGAACGTGGTGGGGTGATAGAAGTAGTGTGGAGGATGAGGGGAAGGTGGGTAAACTGATTTAGGTAGTGGTGATGGTGGTAGGAATAGATTAGAGTCGTGGGGTATGGTGGGGAGAAGAAAATGGCAAGAGTAGGAATGGGAAGGGGAAAGTGCTGGGCGTGTGTTTTAAAAAGAGCCGGATGCCCAGAAATCAGGACCCCCGCCCCGGCGGGGGGTACACGCCTAAAAAGGCCCGCCCCGGCGGGCTGGACTGCTGTAAAAAAATTTGATCCAAAATTTTGGATGATAAAAACTTTTCGAAATGCATCCGTTGCGTAGTCCTCGTTGTTCTATGTTGTATTTGACCTCTCCTGAGACCAAAAACAAGCAATACGTTAGAGTAATGACCATTTAGATTTTGGATTTATTTTTAGCATTTTTCAGAGATTTTAAGCAAGCTTAATAAATGAAAAGTCCTAACTACTTCTTTCATAAACTATATCCTACCAACTTAAATGTGAAATATGAAAAAGAAAGAAATATTGGGTTGCCTCCCAATTAGTGCTTGATTTTAAGTCGTTCAGCCTGACTACTCCCTGTTTTACTGTGTATCGGCTAGGATGATAGTGTCGGCGTCCAAATTTGACTCGCCACCCCAGTAATGCTTTATACGTTGGCCATTGACTTTGAATGTTTCTAATGGATTGCGACTGTATAATTCAACCGCGCCATGAGGAAATACCCGTTTGATAGTAAACGGTCCCGACCATCTTGACTTAAGCTTTCCGGGGAACAACCGCAGCCGTGAATTGAACAAGAGGACTGCTTGACCCGGCTTGAATGTGCGTTGGATAATTTTGTAGTCGTGCCATTTTTTAACTTTTTCTTTGTATAGTTTGGCATTCTCATAGGCATGAAGGTGGAATTCGTCGAGCTCATTAAGTTGGAGTAACCTCTTTTCTCCTACGGCGGTTTGATCAAAATTTAATTTCTGTATTGCCCAGTAAGCTTTGTGCTGTAACTCCACTGGCAAGTGACATGCCTTTCCGTACAAGAGTTGATACGGCGACATCCCGATTGGCGTTTTGTATGCATTGCGGTATGCCTATAATGCATCATCCAATCGAAGCGACCAATCTTTCCGGCTTGGGTTGACGACTTTTTCCAATATCTTTTTAACTTCTCTGTTCGATACCTCGGCTTTTCCATTAGTCTGAGGGTGATAAGCAGTCGCCACTTTGTGATTGACCCCATACTTAGCCAAAAGAGCTGTAAACGATTTGTTGCAGAAATGACTGCCTTCATCACTAATAATTGTTCTTGGTGTGCCAAACCTTATGAAAATATTTTTCTGTAAAAACTTGAGGACCACCTTGGCATCATTAGATGGTAATGCGGCAGCTTCAACCCATTTCGATACGTAGTCCACCGCGAGCAAAATGTACTGATTGCTCAAAGACGACGGGAATGATCCCATGAAATCGATGCCCCATACATCGAAGATTTCCACTTCCAGAATTGTTTGTAGGGGCATCTCATTCCGTTTCGATATGTTACCCACCCGTTGGCATCTATCACATGTTTTCACAAATTGGTGGGCGTCTTTGAACAACGTCGGCCAATAAAACCCGGACTAAAGAACTTTCGCCGCAGTGCACTCACTTCCGTAATGGCCACCATACGCCGACGAATGGCATTCTTGTAATATAGTGTGGACTTCACTATATGGAATACACCGTCGTATCATCTTATCAGCGCATTGTTTAAACAGATACGGCTCATCCCATATGTACCACTTGACGTCATGAAGAAACTTCTTTTTCTGCTGTCGTGTGAGATCTGGGGGAAGAATCTTGCTTACCACATAGTTCGCGAAGTCTGCATACCACGAAAATTCTGCATTCAACCCAAATAACTGCTCATCCGGACATGTCTCATGAATCACGCATCTCTCTTTATCTGTTGTCTCCGGATTTTCCAGTCTGGATAGATGATCGGTGACTTGATTCTCTGTCCCCTTTCTATCTTTAATTTCTAAATCAAACTCTTGAAGTAAGAGAATCCATCGGATAAGACGTGGTTTAGCATCTTTTTTCGCTATTAAGTATCGAATCGCTGAGTGGTCCGTGTAGACTATTACCTTTGTCCCGATCAAATATGCCCGAAATTTGTCGAACGCATATACTACTGCAAGAAACTCAGCGATTGACAAAGGTATACACGGTCCGTGTAGACTATTACCTTATCTCGTCGTTGGCCCAAAATTGCCCCAACCGCATAGTCGCTTGCATCACACATGAGTTCGAACGACATTTTCCAGTCCGGTGCCACTATCACGGGGGCTGTAGTTAACTTCTTCTTCAACAATTCAAACGCAGATTTGCACTCCTCTGTAAAACTAAAAGTCGCATCCTTCTCTAAAAGACTGCATAGAGGTTTTGCAATCTTAGAGAAATCCTTTATGAACCTTCGGTAGAACCCAGCATGCCCCAGAAAACTGCGAATTCCTTTAACTGAGCTCGGTGGAGGTAGTCTCTCGATCGTGTCCAACTTTGCCTTGTCTACTTCCAATCCTTGCACTGACACCTTATGTCCTAATATTATGCCCTCTTCAACCATGAAGTGGCATTTTTCCCAATTTAGTATGAGGTTGGTATCCTTACAGCGCTGCAATACCATGACCAGATTTTCTAAGCAAGTGTCAAAAGTACTTCCATAAACCGAGAAATCGTCCATGAATACTTCAACGTTTTTCTCCACCATGTCCGAAAAAATAGCCATCATACACCGCTGGAAAGTTGCCGGTGCATTACACAGTCCGAATGACATCCGTCTGAATGCAAAGGTGCCGTAGGGGCAAGTGAATGTTGTCTTTTCTTGGTCTTCAGGAGCGATAGCAATCTGATTATATCCCGAATATGCATCCAATAAGCAGTAAAACTCATGCCCCGCTAACCTGTCTAGCATTTGATCGATAAAAGGTAGCGGGAAATGGTCCTTCCGGGTTGCCTTATTCAATCTCCTATAATCAATGCACACCCTTCAACCTGTTACTGTCCTTGTTGGAATTAACTCGTTGTCCTCATTCTGAATTACCGTCATTCCCCCTTTTTTCGGCACACAATGAATCGGACTTACCCATTTACTATCGGAAATTGGGTATATGACTCCGGCATCCAATAATTTCAGAATTTCCTTCTTGACCACTTCCTTCATGATTGGGTTGAGTCGACGTTGATGCTCCACGGATGGGCTCGCAGTATCTTCCATCAAAATCTTGTGCATACAAAATGATGGGCAAATGCCTTTTATATCCGCAATTGTCCATCCAATTGCTGATTTGTAATCCCGAAGCACCCTCAGCAACTTTTCCTCCTGTAATTTGTTAAGTGCAGCAGAAATAATTACAGGTAAAGAATTTAAAGCGCCTAAATACGCATACCTGAGATGTTCAGGGAGTGGTTTAAGTTCCAAGGCTAGTGGCTCATCCAATGATGGTTTCAATTTTGCTGTAACTGTATCCTCGGTGTGCAGAGGTTCAACCGGTGGTCTGAATCGGCTAACTCGTGGTAACGAGTCTAGCATCTGTAATAATTCCACAAATTCGGGGTCGTCAATTTCCTCATCCCCCAGTAACGTTGTTTCTAACGGATCGTTGCTTAAACTCTTGCTCATTTCTTCGATGGCAATCTGCTCAATTAAATCTATCCGATTACACTCTTCCTCGTCTGTCGGATATTTCATGGTCTTGAACACATTAAATTTTACTTCTTGATCTTGGACCCTCATTGTAAGTTCTCCCTTCTGCACGTCTATGAGTGTCCGTCCCGTGGCCAAGAAAGGTCTCCCTAGGATGATCAGGATGTTCTTATCTTCCTCGAAATCCAGTACGATAAAGTCCGCAGGGAATATGAACTTGTCCACTTTTACCAGAATGTCCTCGACAATGCCTCTCGGATATGTGACCGACCTATCTGCCAGCTGTAATGAAATATTCGTAGGCTTCGGTGCAGGCAAACCCAATTCTGAATATACTGATAAGGGCATAAGATTTATGCTTGCTCCCAAGTCACATAGGCACTTATTGAACGACATCTTCCCGATTGTGCATGGGATGGTAAAACTTCTAGGGTCTTTAAGTTTAGGTGGAAGCTTTTTTTGTAACACTGCACTGCATTCCTCTGTTAGTGCTACTGTTTCGAAGTCTTCCCATTTCTTCTTCCTTGACAGAATTCCCTTCATAAACTTCGCGTAACTCGGCATTTGCTCTAAGGCCTCTGCAAATGGAATATTAATCTGGAGTTTCTTGAACACCTCTAAAAATTTTGCGAACTGCTTATCGGACTTCTGTTTTTGGACTCTCTGCTGAAACGGCGGTGGAGGATAAACAATCGGCTCACTGTTTAGCTGTGGTTCCTCTGATTTGTTCCCCTCTACTGCATTACTGTCGTCGGCTTTTTCTTCCGATGTTGCTGAATTTTCTGCACTAATCTCTCCGAGGTGTTTTCCACTTCTCAACATAACTGCCTGACATTGCTCATGATTACCCTTCGGATTTCTTTCGGTGTCGCTAGGTAAGGTTCCTTGTGGTCTACTATTTAATGCCAACGCAAGTTGTCCTATCTGATTCTCTATATTCTTGAGAGCAATAGTATCTAGTTTTGTAACTTGCCCAGGATTCCTCATCATCGGATTTCCTGTCCTGCTATTGAGTTTGTTGTGGATGACTATGAAATCCAGGGGGATATGATGGTTGTGGAGCTTGAGTTTTTTGATTATTGCTCCACGAGAGGTTTGGGTAGTTCCTATTCCCCTGATTGTAGGTATTCTGATATGTATTTTTCGGATTCCTATTGTAGTTGCTTATGTACTGAACGGAAGCTGGATTTATCGCGCACTGCTCTGTCAGATGATCCCCCGCACATAATTCACATACTGCCATAACCTGCTGAACTTGTTGAGCTTTAGCCCCTGCTAACATGTGCACCGTCTCATTCAGCTAATCAAACTTCATGGATAGTGCAGAAATAGTTGCGTGTAAAGATGTTACTCCGTCTAATTCCAAGACCCCAGCTGCTTTTGCCTCTGTCATTCTTGATGTGGGCCACTGGTAGTTATTTGCCGACATTGTTTCTATCAAATTGTAAGCATCCTCATAACTTTTAGCCAAGAATGCTCTCCCCGATGCCGCATCAATACTCGCTTTGATATTGCCATGTAGCCCGTTATAGAAGGTGTTCATTTGTAACCACTTGGGCAATCCATGATGTGGGCACTTCCTGAGCAAGTCTTTGTATCTCTCCCATGACTCATATAGTGACTCTCCACTCTGTTGCGCAAACAATGTGATGTCACTCCTCATTTTCGCAGTCTTTGCCGGTGGGAAAAATTTGGCAAGAAATTTTTGAGCCAAATCCTCCCACGTAGTGATCGAACCCGGCGGGCAAGAGTGTAACCAACTCTTCGCCTTGTCCCGTAAGGTAAATGGGAACAAGCGAAGTCTTACTGCCTCATCCGATACCCCGTTGTACTTGAACATGTCGCACATTTCCAGAAAACTGAGCAAGTGCTCATTTGGATCGTCGTGTGCCATTCCCCTAAACTGACATGAATTCTGCATCATCTGAATAGTCCCAGGCTTTATTTCAAAAGTGTTCGCAGCAATTGCAGGCCTAGTAATGCTTGACTGCAGATCAGTCACCTTAGGTGTGGAAAAATCCCTCAACGTTTTCTGGTCTTCGGCAGCCATCGTTCCTTCCTTATCAGAAATTTCAAATTCGGTTCTTGTTTCCTCAATCCACTTACTTAACTTTTGAAATCGTCTGTTAATGTCGTCCTCAAAGGGTAGCAAGTCTGGATGTTTAGACCGTGTTTGCATAAACCGATGTCGAAAACCTGAAATAGAGAAAGTAAAAAAAAAATAAAAAATAAAAAAGTTTAAGTAAAACTGGACAAAGTAAACTGATATTGTAAAACAACTATTAAAATCTCGGCTAAATTGGTCCCCGGCAACGGCGCCAAAAACTTGTTGGGTAAAATCAATAGACACAAAAACACGCAAGTATACGTGGTCAACAAGTAATAAAGTGATGAGTAGAGTATCGTTCCCACAAGGACAAAATATCAAGAATCTTAACTTTACAATTATCAATTTTTTATTAATCCTAATTTTATTAAACTAATCGATTCAATGGTTTTTTTTAAAGTAACTAATTAAAAGAAACTAAATTAATGAATAATTAAATTATCACAATATAAATAAACACCAATAACGAAATTCGGGATTTTCAAACAATTAATGGAGAGTTAGACTTATGATTTCACCCTAAGCTTCACTCTGATTTTCTAACTTTTATTTCAATTCAATTCAATATTCCAGTTTATTAAGCAAGAACACACACGTAGTAAGAGCCACCTCTCGATGCACTAATACCATATCAACATCAATCCACAATTAAGATAGAAATCTGTTAAACACCTAAATTAACCAACTCACTATATCTCTATGTGAACTGCAATTAAAAAAGGTTGAAGTTTAAGTTCTCTTAACGATTACATGCGATGTCAAGCGTATCTCTACCTTAACAATAATCACAAATATGCTATTGACATAATTTATGACACATGCTATATTAACTAGGTCTAGACTCGAATATCCTCTCTCGATTCCTTTCAAGTCCACATAAAATTGTTGATCAGGCAATTCATAAATTCACACTCAAATTAACATAGATAAACTGAAACTATCTTATAAAATTGAAAATCAAGTTATAGAATCATCGCTAAGCTTAAAGATCCATCACAAGTCTAATAAGTAAATTAGTTCATAACGAACGAATTAAAAACTGAATAATCTGTTGAAAACATCATCCCAATTACAAAATAGATGAAAGAGAAGAAGAATTGTAGAAAACTCCTTCACGTAGCCTCAATCTGCAATCGTCGTGACAATCTCTGAAAATCACTCCTCCAATTTTCGCTCTCCAAATCCTTGAATCCGTGCTGAAAATCTTTCCTTTATGCTAGAGAATTGTTGTTCTTCTAAGTGGTAGCAAGCTCTTGTGACTTCTGGACGTATTCTCCTTTTAATAGACTCCAAAACACACTATCTAGCCCACAAATCCGAGCCAAAACAGAAGTCGAAACCAAACAGGACAGCTGCAGGAAACGGGACCCCCGCCCCGGCGGGGGGTGCTAGCTTAAAAAGGCCCGCCCCGGCGGGCTACCCTACTGACTTCAACTTTTTATAAATTCTAACTTTTTCCACTTTTGCTCCAAAAAGACCACATTCTCATCCCTAATGCATCCATAACCATCCTACACATAAAATAACATGAAACAAGTAAAAACGAACACAAAACATGAACATAAATACGAATTTAAACTTGATTTGAACAATGATTCGTGTATATAAAATTCACTTATCATGTGGTTTTCAAAAGGAGACTGAGTATGCTAAATTGTTTTATCGTCAAACGACAGGCACCTGAGGTTGCCACAACTTAAACGTATACACGTTTAATGAATATAGTGTTGATCAACATAGAGTACTATAAGCTGATCACCTAGACGTGCTCGTAAGCTATGCCGGACTTACGAACTTCGTGCCGGGATGTCCTTTTTAAAGAACTTATGAAATGCTCATGGTCTTGGATCGGAATTGATGTTTTATTGAATATTGTTATTGTAAAACATTTTGAATGAAAAGAAGTACTATTTTGAATTATCGATAGTACTTCATAACTATTGTGCAGTTATTGAAGATATACGATTCCTATGTTTCAAGCATGCTAGTTTTAGTAGAATTATTATACTTGCTAAGCTAGTTAGGCTCACTCTTGCTTGAACCATATGAATGCAGCTAAGATCGAACGGACCGACGGATCCGACAAGGATAAAGGGAAGGCTAAGGCGAACCCGTAGATTACTTATGTAATAGTATAGGTTTGTAATGATAATATTTGATATTATGACAAGGATAATGTAATGGTTATAAAGAACCTGGGGGAATGTTAATATTATTTTGATTATATATAAGACATATTAATTCTTTTGATGCATTTCAATTGAATATTTGTGTGAACTGCACCACCGTGTAACACCATCTGTCGGGTTGGAAGATACCCGGATTTGGGGGCGTCACAGGTTGGTATTAAAACTCACAGCGTATATGTTATCATATTTTGCACAACAGTTGTATTAATGAAGTTTGTATTTAAATTGTGTACCAAGTATTTGGCGATTCAGAATGGGTTGTGTCGACCTATTTTGGGGGCGTCACAATTGGTTTCAGAGCTTAGGGATATGATCTTTGGTGGAGATCTGGGATTAGAACTTGGAGGGGAGAGACGAGTAAAACTTTCACTAGTGTGTCCTACCTAAGCTTATTTGTTATTGGTCGGTCAGAATATAGAGATAATATGTGACATGTGAATTTCTTTAATTAACCCTTGTTTTGTGGCAGTGTTTGAGAATGTCATCTGAAAATTTTTAGATGAGCAATGGAGCACATGAGACCGTTGAGACACCGCTAATCAATAACCAAGATAATGTGCATCAGAAAGGAAATAATCCTCATGTAAACAACAACACAGACCAAATGATAAACAATGGGATGTTTAGGAGCTTTTATAATTTATACAACACCAAACGAGAGAAACTCCTATTCAAAATACAGGTGGAAACAATGGCAACTCACGGCTGGTCACTGCTAAGCAATTCAAGGAGTTGGGATCGCCGGAGTTTTTGGGAAAGCCAGAGCCACTTAAGGCAAATGCATGTATTAAGCAGATTACCAAGATATTTGATGTCTTGGGATGCACTGAAGAGCAAAAAGTTCTATTCGTTACCTTTCTGTTACGCGGAGAGGCTAATTACTGGTGAAAATCTATAAAATGTACTCAGTTGTCCGCACTTAAGATGTCTTGGGAGAAATTCCAAGAATTATTCAACGACAAGTACTTTCCAGAAAGTATTCATCACATGAAGGAGGTGGAATTCATCAAACTGGAGCAGAACAATATTTCTGAGAGGATTGAAACCTGAAATTCGTCAATATCTCATCTCTTATAAACTCTATTTGTATTCAGATGTGGTGAATAGAGGTCAATTATTGGAGCGGGATTATGAGTCAGCTCAACCAAAAGACAGCGACCGACAACACGATAATAGTCATACCAGTGGCAACAATCATCGAAGCAATGATAACCAACATGCCAGAAATGGTAACCACTTTGGTGGTAATCATAACCAAGATAATAGGAGAGGTAAGTCAAGTGAAAATTTCAAAAAGAGAAGATTCAATAATGACGAGAAGACGTCGGCAACAACACTAGCATCAGCAAAAATTTCTAAAGGAGGAAAACGACCGACGATTAGTTACTACAGATGCGGAGAGGAGGGTCACATAAATCCAAACTGTTCACATCCTTCCAAGGTGTGCTTCAAGTGTGGAAAGGATGGTCACATAGCCCGATTTTGTCCTGTAGTGAAGTCAAGTTCAGCTGGGATGGTGGCACCTGTGACGCCCCCAAAATAGGTATACATCACCCATCTTGGGTTGTCAAATACATAGTACAGAATACAAATACAAACTTAATTATATAACAAGAGCTGAGAGTTTTTACACGAATATTGTCTCATAGACAATATCCAAACTCAAATTCAATCCTCATTACATTTATTATCACACTAAATAGTGAGAATTACTAAAACTGCCATCTCAGACCATCACTCCGTTCCCTGACTAGTCCCGGCTATGTTCTCATTTCTCGAAGATAATAATGAAAGTAAAAGGGTGAGCTCAACTAGCCCAGTAAGAAATATCATGACTAAGATAATGCAAAATAAGTTATCGTTAGCCTTCAATAATGTTAAACTGATAGAATATAATAGACAACAAGTTTAATTGTAGTGTGTGACGAACGAGAATTTTGTAAATTATTTTAAATACTTATTGAAGTAAATAAATATTTTTCGATGATTTAATTATTAGATTTAATAATTAATCGATGCAATTGTGGTAGATTAATTTAATTATATGTGTTACATTTATTAAATTAATGTGGAGAATAATTATTATTCAAGTATGTAATTATGTGAGCTTGTCAAATTAAATAAGTTATTTAATTAAGCATGATGTTATTTAATTAATTTAATTATTAATTAGAGATTTAATAAATTGTTATTATTTATTAATGAGAAAAATTAATTATGTGACTATATGAATTTATGAGAAAATATTATATTTTATTTATAATAAATTAAATAAAATATTAGAGTTATTTTATAAGGAGTGTGACATTTATTAAACTATATAATAAAAGGTTTATTAAAATAATGAGCTTTGTATTTATTTGCTAAGCCAAACATGGCACTAAGAGAGGTTATGGGCACTTAACCCATGACTGGGCAACTGACCACATCGCGTCAGTTTTATTTCTTCGACGCTTCCTTCTTCTTCTTCATAATTTCCTAAGTCTGGCATTATTTTCAGAGAGAGTTCAGAGAGAAGGTGAGAATTTTTGAGAGAATTTGTGAGTGTGTAATTACAGGTTATTGCAAAAAGGGTTATCTGATCATCTTATACTCTGGGTAATTCTCTCCAAACCCAATTTGTACATTTACGTCTTTTAGGTTTTCATAAAATGGCTTTCACAGTTTTCTAAAAATCTATGTGTTTGGTATATGAGATGAGTATAACTTTATATATGTGTGTTATGTTATACCAAATAGTGTTTAATTATATATACCATGTAAGCCATGTGATCAGTTTCATGAAAGCATGTCGTACGTATGTTTTTCAAAATAAACAGAGTACGTGATATGGCCATATGGCCATATATGTGATAATTAATGTATTGATTATATATTATCCCTAAATTTTGGACTTGTATGTTGTTATGCATGTTAATACGAAGAGTTTAACCCTTAAACGAACGAATTCGGTGTTGTAACGAATTCGTAGGGAGAATTTTCACATAAAGTTTTCTAAAACTTCATGAACATCAAAGTCAGTGAATTATTAGGCTTTAAATCTGTTATTAAGTGTTTAAAATTAGTTTTGTCAGTATATAAATATTGGGTATTAATTATATATGAATTCCAACATGTGGGTATGTTTAATTTGGAGAATTAATGATTTTGTAGTAATTATTTTTGCTGAATTCTGTGTTCTTCGCGAACTGGAAAAAAAAAATAAAAAAAAAAATAAAAATAAATGAAATGAGCTTTTAAATTTTCTAAGTCTAACAATGGGTTAGTGTATTAAAATAATGAACATGTAAATATGTTAGAAATATTATATGATGATAAAATATTTGTTTAGCATGTAAATAACATAATTACATGTGAATTGTATTATTAAATACATAATTAGTTATTCATTCATGACGAACAAATTAGGTGTCAACGTGATGATTTGACTAAGTTAGTCAATTATTAAAGTAGACAACGAGAATAAGTTATGATGATTAGTTAATAATTAACTGGTATTGAATGTGAATGGTATGTAGGATTTATTTCAAAGAACGTGATTAGTTAAAGTGTAATATACACGCGAGGCAAGTCTCCTAAACTTAAACTCTTAAATTGAGCAAGTTTCTTAACTTTATTTTTACATTGAGCAATTTACTTAAACTTAAATTATTATTCAAGTTCAAGTATTATATTAAAGATTGATTATCTTTCAAAGCATGATTCAATTATACAATAATTGTTCTATTGTATACATTTGAGATTATTATTCAAATCGAATATCATTATTGTTGAACCTTTTTAGACTAGTGAATCTTAATGATTTAGCTAGTCCTTAGTTGATGAACGTTCTAAATTTCAAAACCCTTATTGAATTATCCAAACCAAACTTCCTTTGGTGCGGACTCGAATGTCAAACTGAGATGAACAACCCTGAATAGGGATTCACTTATGCGTTAGCGTTAAGATATTGTGCACAGTATGGTACTAAGGGCTGATCCCCCTAAGTACGAGAAGAAGGTCCATAGTCTTATGACTGTTAAAGGTTTCAAGTATAACCCTTGTTAACCTAGGACATAGTTCAAGGTCTTATGACCCTCAGTATTCTTTTGATTCATGTTATTTATTCTTGATTCAAAAGTTGAGCTTTATTCAGATGTCGTTGATTATTCGCATGTTGTTATACTGTTGTTTCATTTTTTTATACTTGTGGGCATTTGTGCTCACTCTTGCTTAATAATAACATTGCAGTTAAGAATGAAAGAAGCGATGAACCCTCCACTAGTAAGGGCAAGGGCAAAGTTAGCAAATGATGAAGACCTGTTATTTATTAATTGATGTATTTGTTTAAGACTTGAGTTATGTTGATGTTAAGACTTATTTGTTTAGAATTCCGCACAGATGTTTTAAGGTTAGAGTAACCTGGGATTTATTTATGATTCAGTTGATGTAACCCTTAAGGGAATAGATTTTATTATGATTTCTATCTATTGTTTAGTTTGATATTATTTATGGGTAGATAGATAGATGATGCTTGTACAGTGAACACCAAATCCCGTGGAATCGAAGTACCCGGATTTGGGGGTGTCACAAGTTGGTATCAGAGCCGTAGGTTATGAACCTTAGGTGGGGGAAACAACCTTAGGTAGTAGCCTTATAGAAGAAGATAGTAATTGAAAACTCTTATCGAGTTCTAAGAAATGAATTTTTGTAATTCATTGAAGATAATAAAATACATTATGTGTTTATGTGTTAAGTATGCGTTAGATAGTATGACTTAGTAACTAAAACTTAAAATTTTGTTGTCAGGATGACGAATGATGGAGAAGCTAGTCAAACTGAGGAGGGACCCCATTTACCTATAGTACCTAATGAGGAGGGATCTCGTGTACTTATAGGACCGACTGAGGAGGAGCCCCGAGACATTCATGTCGTTAGGGAGCAGCTGGTGCAGAGGGTTTCATCTCCATTGATCACCGTTGTTGGTCAGGAGCATGAACCTGAGATTGATCCTGAGGAGGGTCCTGAGGAGGAGTTTGATGAGGAGGAAGAAGAAGAGGAGCTACCACGGTACACTGTTGATGGTGAGATGTATGACACACTATATGATCGTAACGTGGAGTTACAAGATGAGGTTCAGGAATTGACTGAGCGAGCGACTGCTCAGCAGTCTACTTTAGAGGAGAAGGATAGAGAGATTGTGACCCTTCATACACGTTTAGGAAACGTGGAGTGGGATCTAATTCATGAGAAGGGTCAAACCGAATATAAAACCGAGGAGATAGAGAAGCTGAAGAAGGAACTGAAGGAAACTTCTGGAAGACTGAAAATAGCAGAGAAAGGATGGGTAAGTGAATCACATCGAGCTGATCGTGCAGAAAATGATAGTCGTGCAAAGAAGGCAAAGCTTAAAGACACGTACGCCACACTTAATCATGCGATGGATGAGGTTCAAGAGCGAGTGTTAAGGTACCCCATCCAGTTTGAAGGACTTCCATCGTATATATTGGATCGCAGGACGATGTCTCGTATCATGAATGAGGAGCGTGGCAAGGCTATTGAGCACCTTGGAAGACAGGAATAGAATCTGTTTATTTATGTGAAAGACTTATATAGTTTTATGTAAATTCTGATGTGTTTATGAACTAAGGAATATGTTAATATTTGAATGTTTTAAATCCTGTGGATTCTTTATTCCAGGATAGATGATGTAAATAGCAGTATGATATAGTTTAATGTTAAAACTTTTTATTTGAATGAAAAGATATCAAGTTGTTTGAGATGATGTGTTAAGTGATATGTTAAATTGTTGAGTAATGTCTTAACTATGTAGAGAAATAAATAAAGTTCTAATAAACGTTTATTTAACAGAAAAATGCCGCCAAGGAGAAGACAACAACGTCAACCGGCTCAGGAAGGGTCAACCAATAATAACAATAATGCCAATGTTAATCCAGTTCAACGGCTAGTTAATTTACTAACTGGAGTCATGAATAACCAACCGCAAGCTCCACCTAGCACAACGTTTAAAGATTTTAAGGCGGTGGGACCGCCAGAGTTCAAAGGTTCCAGAAACCCGATCGAGGCTCAAACGTGGGTGATGGAAATGGAGAAGGTTTTCGACGTTGCTAGGGTTCGAGAAGATCAGAAGACCGTTTTTGCGACATTTATGCTGAAGTCTGAGGCTAGCTACTGGTGGCAGGCAAACAAGATGCGAGAAGGTGAAGGTGTAATTACGTGGGAGGGATTCAAAGAGATGTTTTTCGAAATGTATTTCCCAGCTAGTTCGCAGAATCAGATGGAGGTGCAATTTCTGGAATTGAAACAGGGAAACATGAGCATGCCTGAATACGCGGCTAAATTCGATGAGTTGGCAAGGTTTGCCCCGTATCAAGTACACACCGACGAGAGGAAAGCCAGACGATTCGAACAAGGACTGAAGCCTTGGGTATACAGCAAGGTATCAATGTTTCAACTTAACACGTTTGCGGGAGTTTTGGAAAAGGCCATTCTCGCGGAAGGAGGAAGTGATGCAGTGACTAAGTACAACCAAGAACAGAAAAAGAAAAAGAGTGAGAATGAAGGTAATAACAAGACTGGTGGAAGTAATACTGGGAATAATAATAATCAGAAGAGGAAGTGGACGGATAACTCGACAGCTGGAAGTCAACACGGAGGGCAGAAAAAGAAGATAGAAGCGTATCTGACTTGCGGCAAGGCACATCTAGGAGTTTGTTTGAAGGGAAAGAGAGTGTGCTATAATTGTGGTCAGGAAGGCCACATAGCACCAAATTGTCCAAACCCAAAGAAGGGTGCTTGTTTCAACTGTGGTTCGAAAGATCATTTAGCAAGAGACTGTCCCAAAAAGGGATCGGGAGGATCAGGACAAGGAGGAAACCGGGGAAATAGCAGTGGAAATACCTTAACCATCACCGAACCACCTGCAACAAACAGACCAACCGCCAGAACTTTCAATATGACGGTGCAGGATGCAATCCAGTCTCGTGATGTGGTGTCAGGTATCATTCCGATCAATGAAATTAATGCTTACGTTTTATTTGATTTGGGTGCTACTTGTTCCTTTATATCCGATGACTTTGCTAATAGTTTAGATTTGCTTGAGGATGAATTGGAATATCCCATGATTATAGAAATTGCGAATAGAGAGATAATTCCTGTTAAGCATGTGTATAAGAATTGTAGAGTGGATATTAAGGGTAATATCATGAACGTAGATCTTATCCCTATTCGATTGGGGGAATTCGACGTTATATTGGGTATGGATTGGCTATCCAATTATGGGGCTGTAATTGACTGCCAAAAGAAGCGTATTAACCTTATGACTCATTCAAAGGTTGTGTTTTATGGTAGCAAGTCGCCTAGACAAGCGAGTTGTCTGACGATGTTGCAGGCCAGGAAGTTATTAAGACAAGGCTGTGTAGGATATTTAGCTTACATAGTCGACAGTCGAAAAGAGAACCCGAAGGTAGAGGAGATACCGATTGTGAGGGATTTCGTCGATGTATTTCCAGACGATTTGCCAGGACTTCCTCCAGATAGAGAAGTAGACTTTGTGATTGATTTGGCGCCCGAAACTGCTCCAATATCGAAGGCACCATACCGAATGGCGCCAGTAGAGATGAAGGAATTAATGGTACAACTACAAGAATTGTTGGACAAAAAGTACATTCAACCGAGCGTATCGCCGTGGGGAGCGCCGGTGTTGTTCGTGAAAAAGAAGGACAGATCGATGAGGCTCTGCATTGACTACAGAGAATTAAATAAGGTAACGATTAAGAACAAATATCCATTACCGAGGATCGATGATCTGTTTGATCAATTGAAGGGAGCAAAATACTTTTCCAAGATTGACTTGAGGAGTGGTTATCACCAACTGAAGGTGAGGCCAGAGGATGTACCGAAGACAGCGTTCCGAACGCGATATGGTCATTATGAGTTTTTAGTAATGTCGTTTGGTCTTACGAATGCTCCTGCAGCATTTATGGGACTAATGAATGGTGTATTCAAGCCGTTTTTGGACAAATTCGTGGTGGTATTTATAGATGACATTTTGGTATATTCCAAAACCAAAGAGGAACATGAAGAACACTTGAGGTTAACGTTGGAAGTATTGAGAAGGGAGAAGTTGTATGCTAAATTTTCGAAATGCGAATTCTGGATCGAGAGAGTACAATTTCTTGGTCACGTAATCGATAAAGATGGAATTTCGGTAGATCCATCCAAAGTAGAAGCTGTGATTAACTGGGATCAGCCGAGAACGCCGTCAGAAGTAAGAAGTTTTCTTGGATTAGCAGGATATTATAGAAGATTCATACAAGATTTTTCTAAGTTCGCAACTCCGTTAACGAATTTAACTCGAAAAGCTGTGAAATTTGTTTGGACGGAGAAGTGTGAGGAGAGTTTTCAAGAATTAAAGAAGAGGTTGAGTACAGCGCCTGTGTTATCTCTTCCGGATGATACAGGAAATTTTGTTGTTTTTAGCGATGCGTCACATAAAGGACTTGGCTGTGTGCTGATGCAAAACAGCAAAGTCATTGCGTATGCATCACGGCAGTTGAAGGATTACGAGAAGGGTTACCCAACCCATGATTTGGAGTTAGCTGCAGTTGTTTTTGCTTTGAAAATTTGGAGGCACTATCTATACGGGAAAAAGTGTGAAATATATACGGACCACAAGAGTCTGAAATATATTTTTACACAGAAAGATTTGAATATGCGTCAAAGAAGATGGTTGGAATTAATCAAGGATTATGACTGTGAGATTTTATACCATCCGGGTAAGGCTAATGTGGTTGCCGACGCCTTAAGTAGAAAGGGTCGTGAGAAATTGATGATGTTGACTGCTCAGCAGGAGCTAATTGCAGATATGGAGAAACTGGAGTTAGAAGTGAAGTATCCTATGGAGATTGATGAGAAGCTATTTCAGATGCAATCTGGTACAACTCTACTAGATAGAGTGAAGGAGGCTCAGCTTCAGGATGATGAATATAAAAAGGTAACAACGAAGATATCTGAAGGAACCGAACCAAGATTTAAGATGGATAAGGAAGGAATATTGAGATTTGAAAGCAGAATTTGGGTTCCGCCAGTACAAGAAATTAAGGAAGAAATTTTGAGTGAGGCTCATAGTTCAAGATATTCGATTCACCCTGGTAGTACAAAAATGTACCAAGATCTTCGACAACATTTCTGGTGGCTGAATTTGAAATGCGATGTTGCAGAATGTATTTCCAAATGCCTGACATGTCAGAAAGTTAAAGCAGAACATCAGAGACCGAGTGGATTGATACAACCGTTGGAGATCCCAGAATGGAAATGGGAACATATTAAGATGGATTTCGTGGTTGGCCTTCCGACGACTCAGAAAGGCTACGACGCAGTATGGGTTATCGTTGACCGACTGACGAAATCCGCGCACTTCCTTCCTATCAAAATCAGATTTAACTTAGATCAGTTGGCAAGATTATATGTGAAAGAGATTGTTTCGAGGCACGGAGTGTCGGTGTCTATTGTTTCCGATAGGGATCCGCGCTTCACATCAAATTTCTGGAAACGTCTTCAGGAATGCATGGGTACACAACTGCGAATGAGTACAGCTTACCACCCTCAAACAGACGGACAGAGCGAACGAACGATTCAAACACTAGAAGATATGTTACGAGCATGTGTAATGGACTTCAAAGAAAATTGGGATGATCACCTACCGTTGGTAGAGTTCGGCTACAACAACAGTTACCACGCTAGTATTGGTATGCCGCCTTACAAAGCGCTATACGGCAGAAAGTGCAGAACTCCGCTTTATTGGGATGAAGTTGGTGAAAGACAATTGCTAGGGCCAGAATTGGTACAGCAGACGGTAGAAATAGTCAAAGTGATCCGAGCACGACTGGTAGCAGCTCAAGATTGACAGAAGAAATACGCTGATCCACATCGTAAAAATATCGAGTTTGAATCAGGTAGTTATGTTTTCTTGAAGGTCTCTCCTTGGAAGGGAAAGATCAGGTTCGGAAAGAAAGGAAAATTGAGTCCAAGATTTATTGGACCCTTTGAGGTACTGCGAAGAATTGGAGAAGTTGCGTACGAGGTAGCCTTACCTCCAGCACTCGAGAATATTCATAACGTCTTCCATGTTTCTGTGTTACGACCTTACAAACCTGATTACAAGCATGTAATTGAATACGAACCCCTGCATTTTGAGAAAGACTTATCTTGTGAAGAAATTCCTGTCCAAATTGTCGACCGAAAAGAACAAGTTCTCAGAAATAAAGTTATACCTTATGTTAAGGTAATTTGGAGGAACCACAACGCTGAAGAAGCTACGTGGGAACTCGAAGCGAATATGATGAAGAATTACCCTAATTTATTTACTTAATTATGTGTATGCAATTCTGGGGACAGAATCTTTGTAAGGGGGGGAGAGTGTAACGGGTCGAAATTATTGAGCCGTGATTCTGGGGACAGAATCCTTTTAAGGGGGGAAAGATGTGACGAACGAGAATTTTGTAAATTATTTTAAATACTTATTGAAGTAAATAAATATTTTTCGATGATTTAATTATTAGATTTAATAATTAATCGATGCAATTGTGGTAGATTAATTTAATTATATGTGTTGCATTTATTAAATTAATGTGGAGAATAATTATTATTCAAATATGTAATTATGTGAGCTTGTCGAATTAAATAAGTTATTTAATTAAGCATGATGTTATTTAATTAATCTAATTATTAATTAGAGATTTAATAAATTGTTATTATTTATTAATGAGAAAAATTAATTATGTGACTATATGAATTTATGAGAAAATATTATATTTTATTTATAATAAATTAAATAAAATATTAGAGTTATTTATAAGGAGTGTGACATTTATTAAACTATATAATAAAAGGTTTATTAAAATAATGAGCTTTGAATTTATTTGCTAAGCCAAACATGGCACTAAGAGAGGTTATGGGCACTTAACCCATGACTGGGCAACTGACCACATCGCGTCAGTTTTATTTCTTCGACGCTTCCTTCTTCTTCTTCATAATTTCCTAAGTCTGGCATTATTTTCAGAGAGAGTTCAGAGAGAAGGTGAGAATTTTTGAGAGAATTTGTGAGTGTGTAATTACAGGTTATTGCAAAAAGGGTTATCTGATCATCTTATACTCTGGGTAATTCTCTCCAAACCCAATTTCTACATTTACTGTAAGACCCCAACTTATTAATGAATAAAATCAAATTTTCTCTAAATATTATTGTGAATAATAAGGGGTTAATTTGATATAATACTTTGGTTATGGGTGAAATGTGCAAATTTTACAAAATAAGCAAGTGGTTATAAAATATTCATTTTGTCGGGGAATATTCGTTTGGTCGTGGAATATTCTTGCTGTCGGGGAATATTCGTACGACGGCGCAGCCTTGTGTGGGCCCCATAACGGAAAGCGATTGGATGAAGAAAACGACAAGTATAAGTTGTTTATTAATAACGGCGTAGTTGTTACCGTTAACACTGTTGAAATACCGGTGGTTAAAAATACAGTAATAACGCGTGGTTGTACAGTAGCACACGGATTGCACAGTATAGTTGAATTATTGATTCGTACGTAAGAAGGCACTACTCAATAATTGTTACAGTGATTACTGTTCAATATTTTATTTTATTGGTTCAATAATTGCTGCATTGATATTTCATATTATTGTTGTTTCAATAATTGTTGCTGCACAGTATTTCCCATTATCAGATCAATAATTCATATTATTTGAATAATACTATTAGATAACATTATTGACAATGTCTAGAAAGTTCTGTCTAAGGAGAGGTTTGGTCATCTAATTGCGCGCCAGTAAGGAGAAATCCTTATTGGAAAGCCCCCTCTTTCCTGGGAACGGCCTGGTTGTCATAAATGTGATTCTGTAATATTATTTGTGAATAATTAATTATTGATTCATATGATAAGGAAATATTTATTTTATGTGGATATAAATGAGGGATATATTTTTGTGGTTAAAAATGAAGGAGTTAATAATGTTGAGGTTTTTTATCCATATTTTTGTCGGAATGGAGGTATTAAAAATCAGGGTTTTTGAGATATTTTGCGGGGGTTATAATTTTTAATCCGACCGTTGGATCGTGGTAATTTTTGGATATGTTATACATATATAAGTTGAGTATATGTCCACAAATTTTGAACCGTTAAAAATGAACGTATGATTTATTACGAATTTTACAAGATGACTGGTTCAGAAATTGTTGAATTTTCGGAGTTTATCATTTTGGTGGAAAATTCTAGAATTGGTGGGCCCCACTTGTGGTTGGTGAAGAAATGTGCTGAATTATATTTCAAATGTGGTGGGTGGGAATAGTAGCAGGTAAAGCCATCAGGTTGCAGGTCAAACCTACCAAAATTTTCCTATAAATAGAGGGCTAAGTTAGAATTGAAAATCACACCAGAAACAAGTTTTCTCTCTTTCTCTCTCTAGATTATTGAGTGTATTTTGTGAGTATTTAGATACTTTGAGAGTTTCTATTCATCAGAGCAAGTTTCTTTCAGCCTTATACCGGTATTCCGACCAGAAGTACTGATATTTTGAGGTAAGGGATATTATTTTCTTCTTAATGATATTATTTTCTTCAATATCATTATGCTGAAATATTGATATGAGTTTTTATCAAATTTGGAACTTTTTGTGTCGGGGTTACTATTCACGTATACGGCACTATTCACGTATACGGCACTATTCACGAATACGGCACTATTCACCGAAAAATAAAATTTTCCCTTTTTGTCCAAGATGTCTATTATGGTTACTATCTTTGATTGTATCCATGTTTTGATCTTTATTTTTGAATTCTGCTTCACAATTGATTATTATGAAGTATTATTGATCTTGGATAAACTGTTATACGAATCCCTACTATTTGTCCTTCTGTCTCATTGGATTCGTTCTCTTTAAGATATTTTTCATCATCCTCAGTCCTAAATGATGATATTACTGAATATCTTTGGCCTGTAGTGCAAAGATGTATAATTACTTGATGAATATCTTTGGCCTGTAGTGCAAAGATGAACAGGTGTTGAGATGAACATGACCGACTGATGATACAAATGAATATCTTTGGCCTGTAGTGCAAAGATGAATATTTGGTTAAAGATGATTATTAATTGATGTTACAGGGATAAAATATTGATGATGGACTTTTAAATCTTAGAAGATAGTAGAATTCTTTCTCTACTTGACTCTTCTAATGGTTTGCTGTTTCCGCTGCAGTTGTTGATCTAAAACTTGTTGTCGATTATATTTTATCAGATTTTTCCCTGTTGAAGACTAACGATAATTTGTTGTATATTATCTTAGTCATAATATTCTTTACTGGGCTAGTTGAGCTCACCCTTTTCCTTTTTGTTCCATTTTTCTTCTCAGGAGGTGAGAACATAGCAGGATCTAGTCGGGGTATGGAGTGATGGTTCTAGAAAGATGTATTAGCAGTCCTCACTATTTCTGTAAAATAGTGTTTGAATAATTGTAATGAGGATTTATTTGAGTGTGGATATTGTCTAGAAGACAATATTTGTATTTAAACTCACAGTATGTGTTGTCGTATTTTGCACGACAATTGTATTATTGAAGTTGTAGTTTGCTTTCTGTACCATGTATTTGGCGACTCAGAATGGGTGTTGTATACCTATTCTGGGGGCGTCACAGTTGGTATCAGAGCTTAGGGATATGATCCCTGGCTGAGATGTGAGACAAGAACTAGGAGGGGAGAGACGGGGAATTCCTTCGCTAGTATGACCTGACTAAGTTTATTTGGTGTTTATTTGGTCGGTCAGAGTATAGGGATAATATATGACATGACTATTAACCCTTGTTTTATGGCAGTATTTAAGAATGGCAGCTGAGAACGTTAATAATGGAGTAAATCAGACCGTGGAGACACCTTTGATCACTACCCAGGGGAACGTGCAACAGGAAGGCAATATTCCTCCTGTAAACAACGTTACCGAGCAAACGATGAATGATGGAATGTTTAGGAGCTTTTTGCAGTTCATGCAAAATCAGACGAGGGAGACTCGTGTGCAGAATACGGGTGGAAATGATAACAACGCGCGGTTTGTCACAGCTAAGCAGTTCAAAGAATTGGGACCACCAGAATTTAAGGGAAAGCCGGATCCGATCATGGCGGAAACGTGGGTCAAGCAAATTACCAAGATATTTGATGTCTTGGGATGCACGGAGGAACAGAAGGTTCCATTCGCCACATTTATGTTCCGCGGTGAGGCAGACTACTGGTGGGAGTCTGTGAAGCGTACCCAGCCTGACGCACTCAACATGTCCTGGGAAACATTTCAAAAACTGTTCAATGACAAGTACTTTCCTGAAAGTATTCGTCATATGAAGGAGGTTGAGTTTATTAGACTGGAACAAAACAACATGACGGTGTCCCAGTACGAGGCGAAGTTTGCAGAGTTATCCAGGTTTGCACCTCATTTGGTCGAAAATGAGGAACGAATGACGCGGATGTTTCTGAGAGGTTTAAAACCTGAGATTCGTCAATACCTTATCTCTCATAAATTTTCTCTGTATTCAGACGTTGTCAACAGGGCCCAATTATTAGAGAGAGATAATGAGTATACTCAACCGAGGGACCACAACCAGGGTCATACCGGTGACAGCAATCATCAGAGCGATGATAACCAACGAGGAGGGAAAAATACGAACAAAGCGGTAACCACTCGGTGGTCATCGTGGCCATGATAATAGGAGAGGTGAGTCAAGTGGAAATTTCAGAAAGAGGAGATTCAACAATGACGGGAAGACATCAGCAGCAGCACCAGCACCAACAACAAATTTTAGGGGAGGAGAACGACCACCAGTTAGATGTTACAAATGCGGGAAAGAGGGACATATCAGCCCAAACTGTCCACAACAATCCAAGGTGTGTTACAACTGTGGGAAGGAAGGCCACATCGCTCGAGATTGTACTATAGCGAAACCAAGTTCAGCGGGAGTGGTGATTCCAAGGGCTGTCCCGGATAAGGCGAAATCAGCGGTTCCTGGAAGAGCGTTTGTCGTAACTGGCCAAAACGTGAGAAACCCGAACGAGGTGATCACGGGTAAGCTAATCTTGAATTCTTGCGAAGTTTATACTTTACTAGATACCGGTTCTACCCATTCTTTTATCTCTCCTGCTTGTGCTCAACGTTTAAACTTGACTCCGGAGAAATTGGACTTTAACTTATCTGTTGAAACTCCGTTGGGTGAAACCTTCGTTACATCTACAGTTTATAAATCTTGCATGATCCAAGTTGGCACTATCACATTACCTGTTGATCTTATCTCTTTAAAGATACTTGCTTTTGATGTGATTTTAGGAATTGATTGGTTAACCACTCATCATGCTAAAATTGATTGTTTTCGTAAGGTTGTTAGTTTTCATATTCCTAACCAACCTGTCATACGAATTCAAACTACTAAACCACTAAAATCAGTCACTGTCATATCAAGCCACAAAGCTATTCGTTTATTGAAAAACGGATGTCAAGCTTTCTTAGCCCATGTTATGGATTTGAACAAAGACAAGTCAGATTTGAATAATATTTCTATTGTTAGAGAATTTTCCGATGTATTTCCTGAAGAACTTCCCGGTCTACCCCCGGAACGAGAAATTGAATTCTTTATTGACCTTGAACCCGGTACAAAGCCCATTTCTAAAACCCCATATCGAATGGCTCCTATTGAACTTCAGGAGTTAAAAGTCCAACTACAGGAGTTGTTGGACATCGGTTTTATTCGTCCTAGTACGTCTCCTTGGGGTGCTCCTGTTTTATTCGTAAAGAAGAAAGACGGGAGTATGCGACTTTGTATTGACTATCGAGAATTGAACCATGTCACCATCAAGAATAGGTATCCGCTACCTCGCATTGATGACCTGTTTGACCAGTTGCAAGGAGCACAATTCTTTTCAAAGATCGATCTTCGTTCTGGATATCATCAGCTGAAGATTAAAACTGAGGATATTCCAAAGACTGCCTTCAGAACTCGGTACGGGCATTATGAATTCTTAGTAATGTCTTTTGGATTGACTAATGCTCCTGCTGCCTTCATGGATATGATGAACCGTGTATTCAAAGAATATTTGGATCAGTTCGTTGTTGTCTTTATTGATGACATCCTCATCTATTCCAAAAGCCGTGAAGATCATGAGCGCCATTTGAAGCTGGTACTGCAAAGGCTTCGTGAAAACAAGCTATATGCCAAACTGAAGAAATGCGAGTTCTGGCTTGAGGAAGTAGCATTCCTTGGGCACGTGGTGTCAAAACATGGAGTATCTGTCGACCCGGCGAAGATTGAAGCCATACAAAGTTGGGAGCAACCGAAGTCGGTAACCGAAGTACGTAGCTTTCTGGGCTTAGCTGGTTATTATCGGAGATTTGTGGAAGGATTTTCTCGAATCGCTACTCCGTTAACTCAGCTGACTCGGAAAGATACAAAATTCGTATGGAGTGAGGAATGCGAGAAGAGTTTCCAAGAACTCAAGAGGAGACTCATTTCGGCACCTGTTCTGACAATACCATCTGGTTCGGATGGATTTGTTATCTACAGCGATGCTTCAGGCAAAGGGTTAGGATGTGTTCTCATGCAACATGGGAAAGTCATAGCCTATGCCTCACGACAACTCAAAGAATATGAGAGGAATTATCCTACTCATGATTTGGAGTTGGCAGCAGTCGTTTTTGCGTTGAAGATCTGGAGACACTACCTGTATGGGGAGAAAGTGGAGATCTATACAGATCATAAAAGCCTCAAATATTTCTTCACCCAAAAGGAACTCAACATGCGGCAACGACGTTGGCTTGAGCTGTTGAAAGATTACGATCATACCATCCAATACCATCCTGGAAAAGCAAACGTAGTAGCTGACGCATTGAGTAGAAGATCATATGCGGGTACGAGTGCAATGTTTTTAACACAAAGGCCCATTTTGTATGACTTGCAAAGGATGGAGATAGAGATGAAGGCTCCAAGTACCCACATGATGATATCAAATATACGAGTAGAACCGACTTTAATCGATAAAGTTAAAGCTGCTCAAGCTACGGATATAGAGCTGATGCGTATGAAGAAGAAAGTGCAAGAAGGTGCTATTCCAGAAGCAAGAATCGATGAAGAAGGAATACTTCGAGTCAACTCCAGACTTTGTGTTCCTAACGATTTTGACTTGAAGCATAGAATAATGATGGAGGCACACAACACACCGTTTGCAATCCATCCTGGGAGTACCAAAATGTATCACGATCTTCGACATACATTTTGGTGGAGCAATATGAAAAGAGAGATCGCGGAGTTTATCTCGAGATGTTTAACTTGTCAACGTGTAAAAGCGGAGCATCAAGTACCAAAGGGTCCATTGCAACCACTTGAGATTCCGAAATGGAAGTGGGAACACATTACTATGGATTTTGTTACAGGTCTTCCCAAGGTTTCTCAAGGCATAGATGCGATTTGGGTTATTGTTGATAGATTAACCAAGTCCGCTCATTTCTTGCCGATACGTGAGACTTATTCCCTTGAACGTCTTGCTAGTATGTACGTGAACGAGATTGTGAGATTGCATGGCATGCCAGTATCCATAGTTTCGGATCGTGACCCAAGATTCACTTCACGATTTTGGGTTAGCTTGCAGAAAGCTATGGGCACGGATTTACGATTCAGTTCAGCATACCATCCTCAAACGGACGGACAATCAGAGAGGACTATTCAAACTCTTGAAGATCTATTAAGACTTTGTGTCTTAGATCTCAAAGGGAGTTGGGATAAGTACCTACCATTGGTGGAATTCTCCTACAACAACAGTTATCAGGCGAGCATAGGTATGGCTCCATTTGAGGCGTTGTATGGAAGAAAATGTCGTTCTCCAGTATGCTGGGACGAGGTGGGTGAAGCAACATTGTTGGGACCAGAATTGGTACGCATTACTACAGAGAAGATCCAAACGATTCGACAACGTATACAAACGGCACAGGATCGACAAAAGAGTTATGCGGATCTTCATCGGAAGGACGTGGAATTTAATATTGGGGATCATGTATTGTTACGTGTTGCACCATGGAAGGGAGTTACAAGATTTGGGAAGAGAGGAAAGCTCAATCCAAGATTTGTTGGTCCATTTGAGATTCTTGAGCGAATAGGAAATGTGGCATATAGACTCGCATTACCTCCAAGCATGTCTCGTGTTCATAATGTTTTTCACATATCTATGCTTCGTAAATATGTTAAAGACCCGAACCACATTATTGAGTTAGAACCAGACGAGATAGCTGAAGATTTAACGTACGAGGAGGTACCTGTTAAGATCTTGGATAGGAAAGAGCATGTCCTACGCACGAAGGTTATACCACAAGTTAAGGTTTTGTGGAGAAACCATGCTATTGAAGAAATGACCTGGGAGTTGGAATCAGAAATGAAAGCGAGGTATCCTCACCTTTTTGAAACATCAGGTACGTACGTCAATTTCGAGGACGAAATTTCATAAGGAGGGGAGGTTGTAAGACCCCAACTTATTAATGAATAAAATCAAATTTTCTCTAAATATTATTGTGAATAATAAGGGGTTAATTTGATATAATACTTTGGTTATGGGTGAAATGTGCAAATTTTGCAAAATAAGCAAGTGGTTATAAAATATTTATTTTGTCGGGGAATATTCGTTGGTCGTGGAATATTCTTGCTGTCGGGGAATATTCGTACGACGACGCAGCCTTGTGTGGGCCCCATAACGGAAAGCGATTGGATGAAGAAAACGACAAGTATAAGTTGTTTATAAATAACGGCGTAGTTGTTACCGTTAATACTGTTGAAATACCCGGTGGTTAAAATACAGTAATAACGCGTGGTTGTACAGTAGCACACGGATTGCACCAATTATTGATTCTTACGTAAGAAGGCACTACTCAATAATTGTTACAGTAGATTATTGTTCAATATTTTATTTTATTGATTCAATAATTGCTGCATTGATATTTTATATTATTGTTGTTTCAATAATTGTTGCTGCACAGTATTTTCATTATCAGATCAATAATTCATATTATTTGAATAATATTATTAGATAACATTATTGGCAATGTCTAGAAAGTTCTGTCTAAGGAGAGGTTTGGTCATCTAATTGCGCGCCAGTAAGGAGAAATCCTTATTGGAAAGCCCCCTCTTTCCTGGGAACGGCCTGGTTGTCATAAATGTGATTCTGTAATATTATTTGTGAATAATTAATTATTGATTCATATGATAAGGAAATATTTATTTTATGTGGATATAAATGAGGGATATATTTTTTTGGTTAAAAATGAAGGAGTTAATGTTGAGGTTTTTATCCATATTTTTGTCGGAATGGAGGTATTAAAAATCAGGGTTTTTGAGATATTTTGCGGGGGTTATAATTTTTAATCCGACCGTTGGATCGTGGTAATTTTTGGATATGTTATACATATATAAGTTGAGTATATGTCCACAAATTTTGAACCGTTAAAAATGAACGTATGATTTATTACGAATTTTACAAGATGACTGGTTCAGAAATTGTTGAATTTTCGGAGTTTATCATTTTGGTGGAAAATTCTAGAATTGGTGGGCCCCACTTGTGGTTGGTGAAGAAATGTGCTGAATTATATTTCAAATGTGGTGGGTGGGAATAGTAGCAGGTAAAGCCATCAGGTTGCAGGTCAAACCTACCAAAATTTTTCTATAAATAGAGGGCTAAGTTAGAATTGAAAATCACACCAGAAACAAGTTTTCTCTCTTTCTCTCTCTAGATTATTGAGTGTATTTTGTGAGTATTTAGATACTTTGAGAGTTTCTATTCATCAGAGCAAGTTTCTTTCAGCCTTATACCGGTATTCCGACCAGAAGTACTGATATTTTGAGGTAAGGGATATTATTTTCTTCTTAAATGATATTATTTTCTTCAATATCATTATGCTGAAATATTGATATGAGTTTTTATCAAATTTGGAACTTTTTGTGTCGGGGTTACTATTCACGTATACGGCACTATTCACGTATACGACACTATTCACGAATACGGCACTATTCACCGAAAAATAAAATTTTCCCTTTTTGTCCAAGATGTCTATTATGGTTACTATCTTTGATTGTATCCATGTTTTGATCTTTATTTTTGAATTCTGCTTCACAATTGATTATTATGAAGTATTATTGATCTTGGATAAACTGTTATACGAATCCCTACTATTTGTCCTTCTGTCTCATTGGATTCGTTCTCTTTAAGATATTTTTCATCATCCTCAGTCCTAAATGATGATATTACTGAATATCTTTGGCCTGTAGTGCAAAGATGTATAATTACTTGATGAATATCTTTGGCCTGTAGTGCAAAGATGAACAGGTGTTGAGATGAACATGACCGACTGATGATACAAATGAATATCTTTGGCCTGTAGTGCAAAGATGAATATTTGGTTAAAGATGATTATTAATTGATGTTACAGGGATAAAATATTGATGATGGACTTTTAAATCTTAGAAGATAGTAGAATTCTTTCTCTACTTGACTCTTCTAATGGTTTGCTGTTTCCGCTGCAGTTGTTGATCTAAAACTTGTTGTCGATTATATTTTATCAGATTTTTCCCTGTTGAAGACTAACGATAATTTGTTGTATATTATCTTAGTCATAATATTCTTTACTGGGCTAGTTGAGCTCACCCTTTTCCTTTTTGTTCCATTTTTCTTCTCAGGAGGTGAGAACATAGCAGGATCTAGTCGGGGTATGGAGTGATGGTTCTAGAAAGATGTATTAGCAGTCCTCACTATTTCTGTAAAATAGTGTTTGAATAATTGTAATGAGGATTTATTTGAGTGTGGATATTGTCTAGAAGACAATATTTGTATTTAAACTCACAGTATGTGTTGTCGTATTTTGCACGACAATTGTATTATTGATGTTGTAGTTTGCTTTCTGTACCATGTATTTGGCGACTCAGAATGGGTGTTGTATACCTATTCTGGGGGCGTCACATTTACGTCTTTTAGGTTTTCATAAAATGGCTTTCACAGTTTTCTAAAAATCTCTGTGTTTGGTATATGAGATGAGTATAACTTTATATATGTGTGTTATGTTATACCAAATAGTGTTTAATTATATATACCATGTAAGCCATGTGATCAGTTTCATGAAAGCATGTCGTTACGTATGTTTTTTCAAAATAAACAGAGTACGTGATATGGCCATATGGCCATATATGTGATAATTAATGTATTGATTATATATTATCTCTAAATTTTGGACTTGTATGTTGTTATGCATGTTAATACGAAGAGTTTAAGCCTTAAACGAACGAATTCGGTGTTGTAACAAATTCGTAGGGAGAATTTTCACATAAAGTTTTCTAAAACTTCATGAACATCAAAGTCAGTGAATTGTTTGGCTTTAAATCTGTTATTAAGTGTTTAAAATTAGTTTTGTCAGTATATATATATTGGGTATTAATTATATATGAATTCCAACATGTGGGTATGTTTAATTTGGAGAATTAATGATTTTGTAGTAATTATTTTCGCTGAATTCTGTGTTCTTCGCGAACTGGAAAAAAAATAAAAATAAAAATAAAAATAAATGAAATGAGCTTTTAAATTTTCTAAGTCTAACAATGGGTTAGTGTATTAAAATAATGAACATGTAAATATGTTAGAAATATTATATGATGATAAAATATTTGTTTAGCATGTAAATAACATAATTACATGTGAATTGTATTATTAAATACATAATTAGTTATTCATTCATGACGAACAAATTAGGTGTGAACGTGATGATTTGACTAAGTTAGTCAATTATTAAAGTAGACAACGAGAATAAGTTATGATGATTAGTTAATAATTAACTGGTATTGAATGTGAATGGTATGTAGGATTTATTTCAAAGAACGTGATTAGTTAAAGTGTAATCTACACGCGAGGCAAGTCTCCTAAACTTAAACTCTTAAATTGAGCAAGTTTCTTAACTCTATTTTTACATTGAGCAATTTACTTAAACTTAAATTATTATTCAAGTTCAAGTATTATATTAAAGATTGATTATCTTTCAAAGCATGATTCAATTATACAATAATTGTTCTATTGTATACATTTGAGATTATTATTCAAATCGAATATCATTATTGTTGAACCTTTTTAGACTAGTGAATCTTAATGATTTAGCTAGTCCTTAGTTGATGAACGTTCTAAATTTCAGAACCCTTATTGAATTATCCAAACCAAACTTCCTTTGGTGCGGACTCGAATGTCAAACTGAGATGAACAACCTTGAATAGGGATTCACTTATGCGTTAGCGTTAAGATATTGTGCACAGTATGGTACTAAGGGCTGATCCCCCTAAGTACGAGAAGAAGGTCCATAGTCTTATGACTGTTAAAGGTTTCAAGTATAACCCTTGTTAACCTAGGACATAGTTCAAGGTCTTATGACCCTCAGTATTCTTTTGATTCATGTTATTTATTCTTGATTCAAAAGTTGAGCTTTATTCAGATGTCGTTGATTATTCGCATGTTGTTATACTGTTGTTTCATTTTTTTATACTTGTGGGCATTTGTGCTCACTCTTGCTTAATAATAACATTGCAGTTAAGAATGAAAGAAGCGATGAACCCTCCACTAGTAAGGGCAAGGGCAAAGTTAGCAAATGATGAACACCTGTTATTTATTAATTGATGTATTTGTTTAAGACTTGAGTTATGTTGATGTTAAGACTTATTTGTTTAGAATTCCGCACAGATGTTTTAAGGTTAGAGTAACCTGGGATTTATTTATGATTCAGTTGATGTAACCCTTAAGGGAATAGATTTTATTATGATTTCTATCTATTGTTTGGTTTGATATTATTTATGGGTAGATAGATAGATGATGCTTGTACAGTGAACACCAAATCCCGTGGAATCGAAGTACCCGGATTTGGGGGTGTCACATAGTGGAACAAGCAATCCATTAGAAGAGTCAAGTTGAGCATGATATCTACTATCTTCTATGATTTAGAAAGATTTTCATCAACTTTATCGTTGAGACTCAGCTTAATAAATAAACTACATCATTGAATCATCTCTGCACTATGGGCCAAGGATATTCATGTAATCATTAATGGTCATGATTATACCGAATAATCCGTGGTCATAATCATACCGACCACTGTCCCTTAATGCACTACAGGCCAATGAGGACTTTTACCACATCATTTGTAACATTACGGGTCATGATTATACAGAATGATCTCTAATCATAATCATACCAATCAACAGTCCATCTATGCACGTAAGCCAAAGATGACTTTTATCACAATATAAGCATGCGGATGATGACAAAGATATAAGAATTCAATTAAATGAAAGCAAATGATAAATTTTAAAGATTTATAATTTAATTTATCCATAATTCAATAATGTTTAAATTGTCAACATGATACTGCTTTGTGGAGTAAAATTCAAGAAATTACACGTATCAAAAATATTTTGGACAGAAAAGAAATCAATTTTTTGGTGAATAGTACCCCGTGAATAGTACTTTGGGAATAGTACTCCGTGAATAGTACATCGGCATGAAAAGTGCCCCGGATACCCGAGTGAATAATATTTGAGTGAATAGTAATTGGGTGAATAGTAACTCGTGAATAGTACCCCGACATGAAAAGTGCCCCGAATACCCGAGTGAATAATATTTTAGTGAATAGTAATTGGGTGAATAGTAACCCGTGAATAGTACCCCGATGAAAATATTGATATTTAATAAGAAAGTTCAGATCAATATTCCAACGAAACGATACTGGATGAAGCGCAAAACTCAAGGATATTCCACTAATTTTAAGGATTATAGAAGCAATACTTACCATAGTAAGTTTAGATTTAAGAATATGAAAAGAAATAACATACTAAATTGCAAATGGATTTTCACCTGTCATACGGTACGTAATCCGCGTAGACAGGTTATTCCGACATATTAAAGGATGAATACGAAAAAATAGTATTCCTTATGAATACGAAAGAAATAATACCCCTTACCTTAGTAGAAGACTGGATACTGTAATAGTGAAGTAGCAGAATACTCTTCTTCTTGCTCTCTATAGTTTCTCTTGTGAGTCTCAGTGAATTGGTGAGAATGAAAGAAGAATTAAGCTTCTATATATAAGAGAAATGACTAAATAGTAACTAATTCATGAACGGTTCAGATTGATTTACTATTAGAACGGACGGTCTAGATTGATTACTATTAAAGTCACAACCGACGGTCCAGATTAATTTACTTTTAAAACCACCACCGACGGTCCAGATTGATTTACTATTAAAACCACTATTAAAACCACCATCGACTGTCCATATTGATTTACTATTAAAACCACCACCAATGGTCCAGATTGATTTAACTTATTACACTTTAGTACCTATAAAGTTTTTCAAGTTTGCATTATTCTCCTCTAACTTTTGTAATTCACTTATCTTTAATAAATACATTCTTAATACTTCAATAATTATTCATCATTAATATTATAACTCACAATATTTAACAACCAGATCATTTCCAGGAAAGAGGGGGCTTTCCGATAAGGATTTCTCCCTATTGGCGCTCAATTAGGTGACCAAACCTTTCCTCAACAGAACTTTCTAGACATCGTCAATATTACAAATAATAATATGAATAACTTTGTTGTCTCTATTATTGATTTAATAATATAAAATATTATGCAGATGATACTGTGACAATAATTGAATAAAAAATATGAGAGATATTATGTAGCAATTACTGTAGCAATAATTGAGTATAACTGAGTGACTTCTCACGTAAATATCAATAATCAATACCGTGTGCTACTATGCAACCACGCGTATTACTGTACTTTTACCACCGGGTAGTTCAACAATTAACGGTAAAACTTTTGCCGTTATTTTTATAAAAAGATATTTCTGTCGTTTTCTAACTCCAACAATAATTTCGTTGTGGGGTCCACTAATGATCGTGCCGTCGTACGAATATTCCCTGTTAAAACGAATATTCCCCGACCAATCGAATATTTCCTGACACAATAAATATTTTATATCAAGTTGCTTACTTTGCAAAATTTATAAATATTACCCACAACTATAACATTATATCAAAACCATACCATAATATTCAAAAATATATTTCGAGAAAAATTAATTTTTATTTATGAAAGTTGGGGTCTTACAACCTCCCCTTCTTATGAAATTTTGTCCTCGAAATTAGGGTACATACCTGGTATGTCGAAGATGTGAGGATACTTTGATTTTATTTTAGATTCTAACTCCCAGGTCATTTCCTCAAAATCGTGGTTTCTACACAAAACTTTGACTTGAGGTATAACCTTGTAGCGTAAAATATGCTCCTTCTTATTCAAGATTTTAACAGGTACCTCTTCATACGTTAAATCTTTTGCTATTTTATCCAGTTCTAACTCAATAATATGGTTCGGGTCTTCCACATATTTACGTAACATAGATATGTGAAAAATATTATGAACACGAGACATACTTGGCGGTAAGGCTAGTCTATAAGCCACAATTCTTACTCGATCGAGAATTTCGAATAGACCAATGAATCGAGGATTAAGCTTTCCTCTCTTTCCAAATCTTGTAACTCATTTCCATGGAGCAACACGCAACAAAACATGATCTCCAACATTGAACTCCACGTCCTTTCGATGAAGATCAACATAACTCTTTTGTCGATCTTGTGAGGTTTTTATACGTTGTCACATCATTTGAATCTTTTTTGTTATCATGCGTACCAATTCTGGACCCAACAATGTTGCTTCACCCACCTCATCCCAGCATACTGGAGAACGACACTTGCATCCATATAACACCTCGAATGGAGCCATGCCAATACTTGCTTGATAATTGTTGTTGTAGGAGAATTTCACTAATGGCAATAACTTGTCCCAACTTCCTTTGAAGTCAAGGACACAGAGTCTTAATAAATCCTCAAGAGTTTGAATAGTCCTCTCCAACTGCACGTCCGTTTGAGGATGATATGCCGAACTAAATCGTAAATCCGTGCCCATAGCTTTTTACAAACTAACCCAAAATCGTGAAGTGAATCTTGGGTCTCGATCAGAAACTATGGATACTGGCATGCCATGCAGTCTTATAATCTCATTTATGTACGTACGAGCAAGACGTTTAAGTGAATAAGTTTCTCGTATAGGTAAAAAATGACTAGACTTGGTCAATCTATCAACAATGACCTAAATCGCATTAATGCCTTGAGCAACCTTAGGAAGATCAGTAACGAAATCTATGGTAATGTGCTCCCACTTCCATTCTGAAATTTTAAGTGGTTGCAATGGACCTTTTGGCACTTGCTGCTCCGCCTTGACTCGTTGACAAGTTAGACACCTTGAGATAAACTCCGCTACCTCTCTCTTCATATTGCTCCACCAAAATGTATGTCGAATATCATGATACATCTTGGTACTCCCAGGATGGATTGCAAACGGTGTGTTGTGCGCCTCCATCATGATCTTATACTTTAAATCAGGGTCGTTTGGAACACAAAGTCTGGAGTTGACTCATAGTATTCATTCTTCATTGATTATTGCTTCCGAAATAGCACCTTCTTACACTTTCTTCTTCATACGCATCAGCTCCAGGTCTGTAGCTTGAGCAGCTTTAACTTTATTGATTAAAGTCGGTTCTACTCATATATTTGCCATCATTACATGGGTTCTTGGAGTCTTTATCTCTATCTCCATCCTTTGCAAGTCATACAAAATAGGTCTTTGTGTTAACAATATCGCACTCATAAACGCATACGATCTTCTACTCCACGCATCAGCTACCACATTTATTTTTCCACGATGATATTGAATGGTATAGTCGTAATCTTCAACAGCTCGAGCCAACGTCTTCGTCGCATATTACGTTCATTTTGGATGAAGAAGTATTTAAGGGTTTTGTACCAGGTTTAAGGTCGATACAAAATTCAATTTCACGCTCTGAGGGTAGGCCAGGAAGTTCTTTAGGGAATACGTCAGGAAATTTATTAACAATGAAAATATCATTCGAATCTGACGTATTTTTATTTAAATTTGTGACATGGGCTAAGAAAGCTTGACATCTATTTTTCAATAAACGAATAACTTTATGACTTGATATGACAGTGATTGACTTTAGTGGTTTAGTCGCTTGAATTCTCATAATAGGTTGGTTAGGAATATGAAAGCTAATAACCTTACGAAAATAATTAATTTTTACATGATGCGTATTTAACCAATCAATCCCTAAAATCACATCAAAGGCAAGTATTTTTAAGGAAATAAGATCGACAGGTAACGTGCTATTACCGATTTGAATCAAACAAGACTTATAAACAGTAGATGTAATAAAGGTTTCTCCCAACGGAGTTTCAATCGATAAGTCAAAGTCTAATTTCTCCAGAGTTGAATTTAAACGTTGAGTGAAAGTAGGAGAAATAAAAGAATGGGTAGAACCGGTATCAAATAAGGTATAAGCTTCGCAAGAGTTTATAATTAGCTTACCCGCGATCACCTCGTTCGGATTCCTCACTTTTTGGGAGGTTACGACAAACGCTCTCCCTTGAACTACCTGTTTTGTCTTGTTTGGGACGACCTTTGATGCCTCCATCCTAGCTGGACTTGACTTTGGTGTACGATAAAATTGGGCTAGGTGACCTTCTCTTCCACAATTGTAACATGCTTTGGACTGTTGAGTACAGTTTGGACTGATGTGTCCCTCCTCTTCGCATTTGTAACATACGACCGGCGGTCGTTCTCCTTCCTTAACAACAGGTGCTGGTGCTGACGTCTTTCCATCATTGTTGAATCTCCTCTTCTTAAAATTTTCACTTCTATTATCTTGGCCATGATTACCACCGTAGTGGTTATAATTTCTGGCATGTTGATTCCCTCCACGTTTGTTGTCACTGTTTCTATGACTGCTACCACTGGTATTATTGACTTGTCGACTGCTCTCTTTTGGTTGGGTTGACTCATTATCGCGCTCCAATAACTGAGCCCTATTTACAACATCTGAATAAAAACACAGTTTATGAGAAATTAGGTATTTACGTATCTCGAGTTTCAAACCTCTTAGAAACATCCGCGTCATTCTCTACTCATTATCAACCAAGTGGGGCGCAAACCGGGACAACTCAATAAACTTAGCTTCATACTGCGACACGGTTATATTGTTTTGCTCCAACTTGATAAACTCCACCTCCTTCATGTGACGAATACTTTCGGGAAAGTACTTGTCGTTGAACAGCTCTTAGAACTTCTCCCAAGACATTTTGAGTGAGGTAGGCTGAGTACGCTTTACTGATTTCCACCAGTAATCTGCCTCTCCTCTCAACATGAAGGTGGCAAAGGGAACCTTTTGCTCCTCAAAGCATTCCAAGACTGTGAATATATTGGTGATCTGCTTTATCCATGTCTCTACCTTAAGTGGTTCTGGCTTTCTCCAAAACTTTGATGGTCCCAGCTCCTTGAATTGCTTAGCGGTGACCATCTGTGAGTTTCCACCTGTATTTTGAACACGAGCCGCTCTCGCCTGATGTTGCATAAATTGCATAAAGCCTCTGAACATCCTATCGTTCATCATTTGATTGGTGTTGTTATTTACCTAAGGAATATTGTCTTCCTGTTGCACATTATCCTGGGTATTGATCGTTGGTGACTCAACGGTCTCATGTGCTTCATTGTTGATATCAACATTTTTAGATGCCATTTTCAAACACTGCCACAAAATAAGGATTAATTGACATGTCACATATTATCCCTATACTCTGACCAACCAATTAAATACCAAATAAACTTAGGTAGGTCATACTAGCGAAGGAATTCCCCATCTCTCCCCTCCTAGTTCTTATCTCACATCTCAGCCAGGGATCATATCCCTAAGCTTTGATACCAACTATGACGCCCCAACATAGGTATACATCACCCATCTTGGGTCGCCAAATATATGGTACAAAATACAAATATAAACTTAATTATACAACAAGAGCTGAGAGTTTTTACACGAATATTGTCTCATAGACAATATCCAAACTCAAATTCAATCATCATTACATTTATTATCACACTAAATAGTAAGGATTACTAAAATAGCCATCTCGGACCATCATTCCATTCCCCGACTAGTCCTGGCTATGTTCTCATTTCCTCAAGAGAATAATGAAAGCAAAAGGGTGAGCTCAACTAGCCCAGTAAGAAATATTATGACTAAAATAATGCAAAATAAGTTATCATTAGCCTTCAATAATGTTAAACTGATAGAATATAATAGATAATAAGTTTAACTGCAGTGGAACAAGCAATCCATTAGAAGAGTCAAGTAGAGCATGATATCTACTATCTTCTATGATTTAAAAAGGTTTTCATCAACTTTATCGCTGAGACTCAGCTTAATAAATAAACCACATCATTGAATCATCCCTGCACTACGGGCCAAGGATATTCATGTAATCATCAATGGTCATGATTATACCGAATAATCCCTGGTCATAATCATACCAACCACTGTCCCTCAATGCACTACAGGCCAATGAGGACTTTTACCACATCATTTGTAACATTACGGGTCATAATTATACTGAATGATCCCTGATCATAATCATACCAATTAACAGTCCATCTATGCACGTAAGCCAAAGATGACTTTCATCACAATATAAGCATGAGGATGATGACAATAATATAAGAATTCAATTAAATAAAAGCAAAGGATAAATTTTAAAGATTTATAATTTAATTTATCCAGAATTCAATAATGTCCAAATTGTTAACATGATACTGCTTCTTGGAGTAAAATTCAAGAATAATATCCATGTATCAAAAATATTTTGGACAGAAAAGAAATAATTTTTTTGGTGAATAATACCCCGTGAATAGTACTTCGGGAATAGTACTCAGTGAATAGTACCCCGGCATGAAAAGTGTCCCGAATATCCGAGTGAATAATATTTGAGTGAATAGTAATTGGGTGAATAGTAATCCGTGAATAGTAACTCGCGAATAGTATCCCAGCATGAAAAGTGCCCCGAATATCCGAGTGAATAATATTTTAATGAATAGTAACTGGGTGAATAGTAACCCCTGAATAGTACCCCAATGAAAATATTGATATTTAATAAGAAAGTTCATATTAATATTCCAATGAAACAATACTGGATGAAGCGCAAAACTTAAGGATATTCCACTAATTTTAAGGATTATAGAAGCAATACTTACCATAGTTGTGACAACCCCAAAATAGGTCCATTCCACCCAACCCATTCTGAGTCGTCAAATACATGGTACAGAAAATAACTACAACTTTATTACAACAATTGTCGTGCAAAATACAACAACACATATGCTGTGAGTTTGGATACAAATATATACCAAATGTGACTCATGTTCCAACCGTGGACATCACCTCACAATAACACCTTACATAAAGGTATAGTCAAAAACTGTTTTAGAAATTAGAATCTTTGGGAAGTGCTCAAGGAAACCTTCGTACATGGGAGGCCACGCATCTAGGTTATGATAGATATCATATGGCCACAGAATTATCCTTGGTTGACCCAATAGACCCCAAAGAAAAACGAGAAGATTACTATCATATTCTTCCCAATGGTGAGTCTTCTCTTGACTTATCATTATCCCCACTGTCTCTAATTGAGAATTATACTTCAAACAAACACCAAGATTATATAGGTAGTGCCCATAGATATACTCAGCAAGTGGATGAGCACAACCCTGTCTTATGATGACACGAGGTTGTATGTCATTAGACATCTTGTATGATAGTGACCAAACACCCTTCCAACGTTGGGTTCGCCTCACCCTATTTTCTTCACCAAATATAACTACTAAATGATGACCACCGTTCTATTCCCTTGTTACCCCCGCTCGACCTAGCTACACTCTTATTACCTGAAAGGAATTGTGAAGCAAAAGGGTGAGCACAACTAGCTCAGTAAAGAATATCATGACTAAAGATAATTCAATTATCAATAGCCTTCATCAACAATAAATCAGAGATTTAGAACATATGGTAAATGATAAAAATTTCAACCATAGTTGCAGCGGAACGAGCAATCCATTAGAAGAGTCAAATAGACTATAAAGTCTATTATCTTCTCCATGTTAAAAATCCATCAACAATGTTTTATTCCTGTAACATCAATCAACAATTCTGGTCCACAATCATATGAATAACTCATAATCATTACTGTAGTTCTAAATTCCTCTTCTCATCCAGGACGAAGATAATTTTCATCACCTATCTTTACCTGAAACATCAAAGATCATGGTTACACCAAATCACATTTCCTGTTCATAATCATACTAATAACTTCATCTTTGCACTACGTCCAAAGATATTCATTTGTATCACCAGTTGGTCATGTTTATCTCAACATCTGTTCATCTTTGCACTACTGGCCAAAGATATTCAACAACATGTCATCTTTGCACTACGGGCCAAAGATATTCATCAACAATTCATCTTTGCACTACAAGCCAAAGATATTCATCAACAATTCATCTTTGCACTACAGGCCAAAGATATTCATCAATATTTCATCTTTGCACTACAGGCCAAAGATATTAATATCTCAAAGAAATATATAATCATTTCAGAATTTATATAAACAATAATTATAACCATGTTGATCAATTCATCTTTGCACTTAAGCTAAAGATATTCACTTATAAATTTAATGGTCATGATCATACCAATCAACGATTCAACTTTGCACTACTGGCCAAAGATAACCCATAGTCATGATCATACCAAAAATCTACCCATCTTTACACTCAAGTCAAAGAGAATTTCATCATTAGGGTTATAAAAATGTTATATATAATAATAAAAATAATATGATCAACATCTAGTTTTAATCTCAAGAGTAATATTCATAACTCAACTATAATTTGGTTAGAAAAAGAAACCAATTTTTATCGTGAATAGTAACTCGTGAATAGTAACCCATGAATAGTAACTCGTGAATAGTAACTCATAAATAGTAAACTCGACACAAAAAGGTAGAAATTCCACAATAAAATCTATACCAGTATTTCGGTATAATGATATTGAAAGAATAATAATTCTTAAGCTTATAAACAATTTATTTAAATTGTTTACACTTTACTAAATAATGCATTTAATCATTCTAAAATACCAAACTCATAAGATTTTATCACCAATAATCAAAACCATCATCAAAAATCTGCATATACCTCATATAGGATTCTCAAGCCATAAAATCCTATTTTCCAATTTTCTTACTTCACATAACATATTTAATTCATTTACTCATAACTAGTCCATTTTCATGAAAAATATAAAATCAGTTCCAAAAATATTTCTTTTCTGGGATTTAGCATAATATAGTCAAATATTGAACATATATTTTTCTCAGAATTTTTAAAACTAATTTACTATTTTTCATATGGCCAAAACCACCGAATATTTAGACATTTATCAAAAATTATACTTTTGTCCAAAAATTCTGAAATTTACAGAGTATACTTCTATCATACACATGTACTCCCAATAAAAATTTCATCAATTTTGGAGTTAACCACAAGGAATTATAAGCGGTTACTTTTAAAATAGTCTTTTCTCATAAAATTCATAACTCTCAATCTATACATCCAAAAATCACCATTTTAGGACACAATCAAGAAAACTCATCAAAATATCATTTTGAATTTTTCCAGAATTTTTGAAGATCAGAAAAATTACGAAACTGAAAATCATAACAACCCTTAAAATCCATTACTATCCCTTATCTCAAAAGAGCAGTACTTCTGACTGGATATCGGATATGATGCTGAAGGAAACTTGCACTAATGAATAGTAACTCACCAAGTATCTAAAAACTCACAAAATATACTTCATAATATAGAGAGAGAAAGAGAGAAAGCTTATGTTTTTGGTGTGATTTTCAATTCTAACTTAGCCCTCTATTTATAGGAAATTTTTGGTAGGTTTGACCTGCAACCTGATGGCTTTACCTGCTACTATTCCCACCCACCACATTTGAAATATAATTCAGCACATTTCTTCACCAACCACAAGTGGGGCCCACCAATTCTAGAATTTTCCATCAAAATGATAAACTCCGAAAATTCAACAATTTCTGAACCAGTCATCTCGTAAAATTCATAATAAATCATACGTTCATTTTTAACGGTTCAAAATTTGTGGGCATATACTCAACTTATATATGTATAACATATCCAAAAATTACCACGATCCAACGGTCGGATTAAAAATTATAACCCCCGCAAAATATCTCAAAAACCCTAATTTTTAATACCTCCATTCCGACAAAAATACGGATAAAAATCTCAACATTAACTCCTTCATTTTTTAACCACAAAAATATATCCCTCATTTATATCCACATAAAATAAATATTTTCTTATCATATGAATCAATAATTAATTATTCACAAATAATATTACAGAATCACATTTATGACAACCAGGCCGTTCCGAGGAAAGAGGGGGCTTTCCAATAAGGATTTCTCCTTACTGGCGCGCAATTAGATGACCAAACCTCTCCTTAGACAGAACTTTCTAGACATTGCCAATAATGTTATCTAATAATATTATTCAAATAATATGAATTATTGATCTGATAATGGAAAATACTGTGCAGCAATAATTATTGAAACAATAATAATATAAAATATCAATGCAGCAATTATTGAATCAATAATAAAATATTGAACAGTAATTACTGTAACAATTATTGAGTAGTGCCTTCTTACGTAAGAATCAATAATTTCAAAAATACTATGCAATACCGTGTGCTACTGTGCAATAACGCGTATTACTGTATTTTAACCACCGGGTATTTTAACAGTATTAACGGTAACAACTACGCCGTTATTTGTAAAAACTCAAATTTGTCGTTTTCCTTCACCCGCAAGTTATTTGTTATGGGGCCCACAAATAGCTGCGCCGTCGTACGAATATTCCTCGACAGAAAGAATATTCCACGACCAAACGAATATTCCCCGACAACAATGATTATTTTATAACCACTTGCTTATTTTGAAAAAAAATCATATTTCACTCATAACTTTAAACTTTTATCAATTTAACCATTTACTGAATAGTAATTATAAGAAAAATTGAATACTTTTATTTCATAAAATTCGGGGTCTTACAATCTCCCCTCCTTATGAAATTTCGTCCCCGAAATTTACGTACCTGGTATTTCAAAGAGTTAAGAATACCTTGCTTTCATTTCAGATTCCATCTTCCCTATCATCATGATTTCTCCATTGCTCATCTCATGTATTTCAGATATCATTCTATAATACAGCTTCAAAATAAGGGTTAATTGAACAAATTAACATATCACATAATATCCCGATATTATGACTGACCAACAAATAAGCTTAGGCAGGACACACTAGCGAAGGATTTACTCATCTCTCCCCTCCTAGTTTTATTCCCCGATCTCCGCCAGAGATCATATCCCTAAGCTCTAATACCACCTGTGACTCTCATGGTGCTTCAACCACAGCACCTCACAATGGTACCTATCAGTTTGCCACCGCAGAACGGCGTCCCCTACGGAGAGTCTGGCCTCGGTGCATCCCCCATCAACAGGAAGTCACCAGCGAGAGGCTCGGGGCTCTTTACATATAGCTCTGATACCACCTGTGACAACCCCAAAATAGGTCCATTCCACCCAACCCATTCTGAGTCGTCAAATACATGGTACAGAAAATAACTACAACTTTATTACAACAATTGTCGTGCAAAATACAACAACACATATGCTGTGAGTTTGGATACAAATATATACCAAATGTGACTCATGTTCCAACCGTGGACATCACCTCACAATAACACCTTACATAAAGGTATAGTCAAAAACTGTTTTAGAAATTAGAATCTTTGGGAAGTGCTCAAGGAAACCTTCGTACATGGGAGGCCACGCGTCTAGGTTATGATAGATATCATATGGCCACAGAATTATCCTTGGTTGACCCAATAGACCCCAAAGAAAAACGAGAAGATTACTATCATATTCTTCCCAATGGTGAGTCTTCTCTTGACTTATCATTATCTCCACTGTCTCTAATTGAGAATTATACTTCAAACAAACACCAAGATTATATAGGTAGTGCCCATAGATATACTCAGCAAGTGGATGAGCACAACCCTGTCTTATGATGACACGAGGTTGTATGTCATTAGACATCTTGTATGATAGTGACCAAACACCCTTCCAACGTTGGGTTCGCCTCACCCTATTTTCTTCACCAAATATAACTACTAAATGATGACCACCGTTCTATTCCCTTGTTACCCCCGCTCGACCCAGCTACACTCTTATTACCTGAAAGGAATTGTGAAGCAAAATGGTGAGCACAACTAGCTCAGTAAAGAATATCATGACTAAAGATAATTTAATTATCAATAGCCTTCATCAACAATAAATCAGAGATTTAGAACATATGGTAAATGATAAAAATTTCAACCATAGTTGCAGCGGAACGAGCAATCCATTAGAAGAGTCAAATAGACTATAAAGTCTATTATCTTCTCCATGTTAAAAATCCACCAACAATGTTTTATTCCTGTAACATCAATCAACAATTCTGGTCCACAATCATATGAATAACTCATAATCATAACTGTAGTTCTAAATTCCTCTTCTCATCCAGGACGAAGATAATTTTCATCACCTATCTTTACCTGAAACATCAAAGATCATGGTTACACCAAATCACATTTCCTGTTCATAATCATACTAATAACTTCATCTTTGCACTACGTCCAAAGATATTCATTTGTATCACCAGTTGGTCATGTTTATCTCAACATCTGTTCATCTTTGCACTACTGGCCAAAGATATTCAACAACATGTCATCTTTGCACTACGGGCCAAAGATATTCATCAACAATTCATCTTTGCACTACAAGCCAAAGATATTCATCAACAATTCATCTTTGCACTACAGGCCAAAGATATTCATCAATATTTCATCTTTGCACTACAGGCCAAAGATATTAATATCTCAAAGAAATATATAATCATTTCAGAATTTATATAAACAATAATTATAACCATGTTGATCAATTCATCTTTGCACTTAAGCTAAAGATATTCACTTATAAATTCAATGGTCATGATCATACCAGTCAACAATTCAACTTTGCACTACTGGCCAAAGAGAACCCATAGTCATGATCATACCAAAAATCTACCCATCTTTACACTCAAGTCAAAGAGAAATATCATCATTAGGGTTATAAAAACGTTATATATAATAATAAAAATAATATGATCAATATCTAGTTTTAATCTCAAGAGTAATATTCATAACTCAACTATAATTTGGTTAGAAAAAGAAACCAATTTTTAGCGTGAATAGTAACTCGTGAATAGTAACTCATGAATAGTAACTCGTGAATAGTAACTCATAAATAGTAAACTCGACACAAAAAGGTAGAAATTCCACAATAAAATCCATACCAGTATTTCGGTATAATGATATTGAAAGAATAATATTTCTTAAGCTTATAAACAATTTATTTAAATTGTTTACACTTTACTAAATAATGCATTTAATCATTCTAAAATACCAAACTCATAAGATTTTATCACCAATAATCAAAATCCTCATCAAAAATCTGCATATACCTCATATAGGATTCTCAAGCCATAAAATCCTATTTTCTAATTTTCTTACTTCACATAACATATTTAATTCATTTACTCATAACTAGACAATTTTCATGAAAAATACCAAATCAGTTCCAAAAATATTTCTTTTCTGAGATTTAGCATAATATAGTCCCATAGTGAACATATATTTTTCTCAGAATTTTTAAAAGTCATTTACTATTTTTCATATGGCCAAAACCACCGAATATTTAGACATTTATCAAAAATTATACTTTTGTCCAAAAATTCTGAAATTTACAGAGTATACTTCTATCATACACATGTACTCCCAATAAAAATTTCATCAATTTTGGAGTTAACCACAAGGAATTATAAGCAGTTACTTTTAAAATAGTCTTTTCTCATAAAATTCATAACTCTCAATCTATACATCCAAAAATCACCATTTTTGGACACAATCAAGAAAACTCATCAAAATATCATTTTGAATTTTTCTAGAATTTTTGAAGATCAGAAAAATTACGAAACTGAAAATCATAACAACACTTAAAATCCATTACTATCCCTTACCTCAAAAGAGCAGTACTTCTGATTGGATATCGGATATGATACTGAAGGAAACTTGCACTAATGAATAGCAACTCACCAAGTATCTAAAAACTCACAAAATATACTTCATAATATAAAGAGAGAAAGAGAGAAAGCTTATGTTTTTGGTGTGATTTTTAATTCTAACTTAGCCCTCTATTTATAGGAAAATTTTGGTAGGTTTGACCTGCAACCTGATGGCTTTACCTGCTACTATTCCCACCCACCACATTTGAAATATAATTCATCACATTTCTTCACCAACCACAAGTGGGGCCCACCAATTCTAGAATTTTTCATCAAAATGATAAACTCCGAAAATTTAACAATTTCTGAACCAGTCATCTTGTAAAATTCATAATAAATCATACGTTCATTTTTAACGGTTCAAAATTTGTGGGCATATACTCAACTTATATATGTATAACATATCCAAAAATTACCACGATCCAACGGTCGGATTAAAAATTATAACCCCCGCAAAATATCTCAAAAACCCTGATTTTTAATACCTCCATTCCGACAAAAATACGGATAAAAATCTCAACATTAACTCCTTCATTTTTTAACCACAAAAATATATCCCTCATTTATACCCACATAAAATAAATATTTTCTTATCATATGAATCAGTAATTAATTATTCACAAATAATATTACAGAATCACATTTATGACAACCAGGCCGTTCCCAGGAAAGAGGGGGCTTTCCAATAAGGATTTCTCCTTACTGGCGCGCAATTAGATGACCAAACCTCTCCTTAGACAGAACTTTCTAGACATTGCCAATAATGTTATCTAATAATATTATTCAAATAATATGAATTATTGATCTGATAATGGAAAATACTGTGCAGCAATAATTATTGAAACAATAATAATATAAAATATCAATGCAGCAATTATTGAATCAATAATAAAATATTGAACAGTAATTACTGTAACAATTATTGAGTAGTGCCTTCTTACGTAAGAATCAATAATTTCAAAAATACTATGTAATACCGTGTGCTACTGTGCAATAACGCGTATTACTGTATTTTAACCACCGGGTATTTCAACAGTATTAATGGTAACAACTACGCCGTTATTTGTAAAAACTCAAATTTGTCGTTTTCCTTCACCCGACAGTTATTCGTTATGGGGCCCACAAATAGCTGCGCCGTCGTACGAATATTCCCCGACAGAAAGAATATTCCACGACCAAACGAATATTCCCCGACAACAATGATTATTTTATAACCACTTGCTTATTTTGAAAAAAAATCATATTTCACTCATAACTTTAAACTTTTATCAATTTAACCATTTACTGAATAGTAATTATAAGAAAAATTGAATACTTTTATTTCATAAAATTCGGGGTCTTACAATAGTAAGTTTAAATTTAAGAATATGAAAAGAAATAACATACGAAACTGCAAATGGATTTTCACCTGTCATACGGTACGTAATCCGCGTAGACAGGTTATTCCGACATATTAAAGGATGAATACGAAAAAATAGTATTCCTTATGAATACGAAAGAAATAATACCCCATACCTTAGTAGAAGACTGGATACTGCAATAGTGAAGTAGCAGAATACTCTTCTTCTTGCTCTCTATAGTTTCTCTTGTGAGTCTCAGTGACTTGGTGAGAATGAAAGAAGAATTAAACTTCTATTTATAGGATAAATGACTAAATAGTAACTAATTCACGAACGGTCCAGATTGACTTACTATTAGAATGGACGGTCCAGATTGGTTACTATTAAAACCACAACCGACGGTCCAGATTGATTTACTTTTAAAACCACCACCGACTGTCCAGATTGATTTACTTTTAAAACTACCACCGACGGTCCAGATTGATTTACTATTAAAACCACCATCGACGGTCCAGATTGATTTACTATTAAAACCACCATCGCGGTCCAAATTGATTTACTATAAAAACCACCACCAATGGTCAAGATTGATTTAACTTATTATACTTCAGTACCCCTAAAGTTTTCCAAGTTTGCATTATTCCCCTCTAACTTTTGTAATTCACTTATCTTCAATAAACACATTCTTAATACTTCATCAATTATTCATCATTAATATTATAACTCACAATATTTAACAACCAGATCATTCTCAGGAAAGAGGGATCTTTTTGATAAGAATTTTTTCCTATTAGCGTGCAATTAGGTGACCAAATATCTCCTCGACAGAACTTTCTAGACATCGTCAATATTGCAAATAATAATAATAATAACTTTATTGTCTCAATTATTGATTTAATAATGTAAAATATTATGCAGATGATACTGTGACAATAATTGAATAAAAAATATGAGAGATATTATGTATCAATTACTATAGCAATAATTGAGTATAACTGAGTGACTTCTCACGTAATGATCAATAATCAATACCGTGTGCTACTATGCAACCACGCGTATTACTATACTTTTACCACCGGGTAGTTCAACAGTTAACGGTAAAACTTTCGCCGTTATTTTTATAAAAAGATATTTCTGTCGTTTTCTAACTCCGACAATAATTTTATTTTGAGGTCCACCAATGATTGTGTCATCGTACGAATATTTCATGTTAAAACGAATATTCCCCGACCAATCGAATATTTCCCAACACAATGAATATTTTATATCAACTTACTTTCTTTGCAAAATTTATAAATATTACCCACAACTATAATATTATATCAAAACCACACCATAATATTCAAAAATATATTTTGAGAAAAATTAATCTTTATTTATGAAAGTTGGGGTCTTACAGCACCAAAGGCGGCTATAGACAAAACAAAGTCGGTGGTTCAAGGGAGAGCGTTTGTCGTGACATCCCAAAAGGCGGGAAACCCAAATGAAGTTATCACGGTTAAGCTAATCATAAACTCTTGCGGAGTCTATAACTTATTTGATATAGGTTCTACCCATTCTTTTATTTCACCTGCTTATTAGACATTGGTTCATTCTTCCTAGTACATCTCCTTGGGCTGCTCCTGTTTTATTCGTAAAGAAGAAAGATGGGAGTATACGACTTTGCATTGACTATCGGGAGTTGAACCATGTCACCATAAAAAATAGGTACCCATTATCTCGTATTGATGACATGTTTGACCAGTTACAAGGTGATAAATTCTTCTCAAAGATAGATCTTCGTTCCAGATATCATTTGTTAAAGATTAAAACTGATGACATTCTAAAGACTACTTTCAGAACTCGGTACCGGCATTACGAATTCCTAGTCATATCATAAGTTAAAGATCATTTTTTGATTATTTTTATTGATGACATCATCATCTATTCTAAAAGCCGTGAAGATCATGAGCAACACTTGAAGCTGATACTCTAAAAGCTTCGTTAAAATAAGTTATACGCCAAATTGAATAAATACGAGTTCTGGATTGAGGAAGTAGCATTCCTTGGGCACGTGATATCAAAGTATGGAATATCAGTGGACCCGAAAAAGATTGAAGTAATACAAAGTTGGGAGCAACCTAAGTCAGTAACCAAAGTACGTAGCTTTCTGGGCTTAGCTAGTTATTATCGGAGATTCGTGGAAGGATTTTCTCGAATTGCTACTCCATTAACTCAGCTGACTCGAAAAGATATAAAATTCGAATGGAGCGAGGAATGTGAGAAGAGCTTCCAAGAACTCAAGAGGAGACTCATTTCAGCACATGCTCTAACAATACCATCAGGTTCGGAGTGATTTGTCATCTACAGCGATGCTTCATGTAAGACCCCGAATTTTATGAAATAAAAGTATTCAATTTTTCTTATAATTACTATTCAGTAAATGGTTAAATTGATAAAAGTTTAAAGTTATGGGTGAAATATGAATTTTTTTCAAAATAAGCAAGTGGTTATAAAATAATCATTGTTGTCGAGGAATATTCGTTTGGTCGTGGAATATTCTTTCTGTCGGAGAATATTCGTACGACGGCGCAGCTATTTGTGGGCCCCATAACGAATAACTGTCGGGTGAAGAAAAACGACAAATTTGAGTTTTTACAAATAACGGCGTAGTTGTTATCGTTAATACTGTTGAAATACCCGGTGGTTAAAATACAGTAATACGCGTTATTGCACAGTAGCACACGGTATTGCACAGTATTTTTGAAATTATTGATTCTTACGTAAGAAGGCACTACTCAATAATTGTTACAGTAATTACTGTTCAATATTTTATTTTATTGATTCAATAATTGCTACGTTGAAATTTTATATTATTGTTGTTCAATAATTGTTGCTGCACAGTATTTTCCATTATCAGATCAATAATTCATATTATTTGAATAGTATTATTAGATAGCATTATTGGCAATGTCTAGAAAGTTCTGTCTAAGGAGAGGTTTGGTCATCTAATTGCGCGCTAGTAAGGAGAAATCCTTATTGGAAAGCCCCCTCTTTCCTGGGAACGGCCTGGTTGTCATAAATGTGATTCTGTAATATTATTTGTGAATAATTAATTATTGATTCATATGATAAGAAAATATTTATTTTATGTGGATATAAATGAGGGATATATTTTTGTGGTTAAAAAATGAAGGAGTTAATGTTGAGATTTTTATCCGTATTTTTGTCGGAATGGAGGTATTAAAAATCAGGGTTTTTGAGATATTTTGCGGGGGTTATAATTTTTAATCCGACCGTTGGATCGTAGTAATATTTGGATATGTTATACATATATAAGTTGAGTATATGTCCACAAATTTTGAACCGTTAAAAATGAATGTATGATTTGTTATGAATTTTACGAGATGACTGGTTCAGAAATTGTTGAATTTTCGGAGTTTATCATTTTGGTGGAAAATTCTAGAATTGGTGGGCCCCACTTGTGGTTGGTGAAGAAATGTGCTGAATTATATTTCAAATGTGGTGGGTGGGAATAGTAGCAGGTAAAGCCATCAGGTTGCAGGTCAAACCTACCAAAATTTTCCTATAAATAGAGGGCTAAGTTAGAATTGAAAATCACACCAGAAACATAAGCTTTCTCTCTTTCTCTCTCTAGATTATTAAGTGTATTTTGTGAGTATTTAGATACTTGGTGAGTTGCTATTCATCAGTGCAAGTTTCCTTCAGCCTTATACCGATCAGAAGTACTGCTCTTTTGAGGTAAGGGATAGTAAGGGATATTAAGGGATTTTAAGGGTTGTTATGATTTTCAGTTTCGTAATTTTTCTGATCTTCAAAAATTCTGGAAAAATTTGAAATGATATTTTGATGAGTTTTCCTGATTGTGTCCAAAAATGGTGATTTTTGGATGTATAGATTGAGAGTTATGAATTTTATGAGAAAAGACTATTTTAAAAGTAACAGCTTATAATTCCTTGTGGTTAACTCCAAAATTGATGAAATTTTTATTGGGAGTACATGTATATGATAGAAGTATACTCTGTAAATTTCAGAATTTTTAGACAAAAGTACAATTTTTGATAAATGTCTAAATATTCGGCTATTTTGGCCATATGAAAAATAGTAAATGACTTTTAAAAATTCTGAGAAAAATATATGTTCACTATGGGACTATATTATGCTAAATCCCAGAAAAGAAATATTTTTGGAACTGATTTGGTATTTTTTATGAAAATGGTCTAGTTATGAGTAAATGAATTAAATATGTTTTGTGAGGAAAGAAAATTGGAAAATAGGATTTTATGGCTTGAGAATCCTATATGAGGTATATGCAGATTTTTGATGAGGGTTTTGGCTATTGATGATGAAATCTTAAGAGTTGACATTTTATGATGATTAAATGCATTAATAAATTGTTTATAAGCTTAAGAAATGTTATTCTTTCAATATCATTATACCGAAATATTGGTATAGATTTTATTGTGGAATTTCTACCTTTTTGAGTCGAGGTTACTATTCATGAATTACTATTCACGACAAAATTGGTTTCTTTTTCTAACCAAATTATAGTTGATTTATGAATATTGCTCTTGAAATTAAATCCATGTTTTGACCATATTATTTTTATAATCATATATAACATTTTTATAACCTTGATGTTGAAATTCTCTTTCGCTTGAGTGTAAAGATGGGTAAATTATTGGTATGATCATGACTATGGGTTCTCTTTGGCCAGTAGTGCAAAGTTGAATTGTTGACTGGTATGATCATGACCATTGAATTTATAATTGAATATCTTTAGCTTAAGTGCAAAGGTGAAATGATCAACATGGTTATAATTATTGTTTATATAAATTCTTAAATGATTATATATTCTTTGAGGTATTAATATATTTGGCATGTAGTGCAAATATGAATTGTTGAGGAATATCTTTGGCCTGTAGTGCAAAGATGAATTGTAGATGAATATCTTTGGCCTGTAGTGCAAAGATGACCTGTTGTTGAATATCTTTGGCCAGTAATGCAAAGATGAACGGTTGAGGAATATCTTTGGCCTGTAGTGCAAAGATGAATTGTAGATGAATATCTTTGGCCTGTAGTGCAAAGATGGTCTGTTGATGAATATCTTTGGCCCGTAGTGCAAAGATAAACTGTTGTTAAATATCTTTGGTCGTAGTGCAAAGATGGATTTATTAGTATGATTATGAACAGGAACTGTGATTTGGTATAACCATGATCTTTGATGTTTCAGGTAAAGACATGTGATGAAAATATTCTTCGTCCTGGGTGCGAAGAAAAATTTAGAATCACAATTATGATTATGAGTTATTCATATGATTGTGGAAAGGAACTGTTGATTGATGTTACAGGGATAAAACATTGTTGATGGATTTTTAACATGGAGAAGATAATAGACTTTATAGTCTATTTGACTCTTCTAATGGATTGCTCGTTCCGCTGCAACTATGGTTGAAATTTTTATCATTTACCATATGTTCTAAATCTCTGATTTATTATTGATGAAGGCTACTGATAATTTAATTATCTTTAGTCATGATATTCTTTACTGGGCTAGTTGTGCTCACCCTTTTGCTTCACAATTCCTTTCAGGTAATAAGAGTGTAGCTGGGTCGAGCGAGGGTAACGGGGAAATAGAACAGTGGTCTCTAGCTGTGGATGTTCTCCCGAAGCAGTATAGAAAAGTTCATTTAGTAGTTATATTTGGTGAATCCAATAGGGTAAGGTGTACCCAACGTTGGAAGGGTGGTTTGCCACTATCATACAAGATGTCTAACGACATACAACCTCGTGTCATCATAAGACAGGGATGTGCTCATCCACTTGCTGAGTATATCTATGGGCACTACCTATATAATCTTGGTGTTTGTTTGAAGTATAATTCTCAATTAGAGACAGTGGAGATAATGATAAGTCAAGAGAAGACTCACCATTGGGAAGAATATGATAGTAATCTTCTCGTTTTTCTTTGGGGTCTATTGGGTCAACCAAGGATAATTCTGTGGCCATATGATATCTATCATAACCTAGACGCGTGGCCTCCCATGTACGAAGGTTTCCTTGAGCACTTCCCAAAGATTCTAATTTCTAAAACAGTTTTTGACTATACCTTTATGTAAGGTGTTATTGTGAGGTGATGTCCACGGTTGGAACATGAGTCACATTTGGTATATATTTGTATCCAAACTCACAGCATATGTGTTGTTGTATTTTGCACGACAATTGTTGTAATAAAGTTGTAGTTGTTTTCTGTACCATGTATTTGACGACTCAGAATGGGTTGGGTGGAATGAACCTATTTTGGGGTCGTCACAGTTGGTATCAGAGCTTAGGGATATGATCTCTGGCGGAGATCGGGGAATATAACTAGGAGGGGAGAGATGCGTAAATCCTTCGCTAGTGTGTCCTACCTAAGCTTATTTGTTGGTTAGTCATAATATTGGGATATTATGTGATATGTTAATTTGTTTAATTAACCCTTATTTTATGGCAGTATTTGAGAATGGCAGCTGAGAATGCTAACAATGGAGTGAATGAGACTGTGGGGATACCTCTAATCACTAACCATGATAATGTGATGTCAGACGAAGAAGGAATTAGAGATATCTATGTGGTGAGTGAAGAATTGATAGTTGCACCCGAGATAGTCGCAGAGGTAACAGCTGAGACTGAGGAAGAAGAGGAAGAAGAAGTACCAGAGGAGAGTTTATTAGAGGTATTATATGATCAAAATGTAGAATTTCAAAATCGTATTCATGAGTTAGAAGAGCAGGCAGAAGAACGACAGGCGGTCGTGGAACAAAAGGATGCAACAATTCAAGCTTGTGTTACCCGATATGTGATGCTTGAACAGAAGCATTCTTTGGCAGAGTATAAGATGATAAAAATGGAATCTGAGCTGAAAGAAGAAAAAATTGAACGAGTGAGAATAAGTGATGCATGGGCAAAAGCCGCACGACACGTGGATATTGTGGAAAGAGATGTTCGATCTAAGAAGGCTAAAATAGATGATATGAATTTCTCTTTTTGGAAAGCAATTGGGAGAACCCAACATCGAGTTTTGAATTACCCTGTACATAGCGGTCAACCTGAATCCGATATGGATCGAAGATTGATGATTCAGATCATGAATGAGGAGTACGAAGAGGCAGTTGAGGGAGGAATATGTCCTATAGAAAGGTATATTCCAACGGTAATGATGACGCCAAATGCTGCTCCAGACAAGTCAAAGCCGAGTAGTTCGAGGGATGGCGGTTGTCATGACTTCCCAACAAATGAGGAACCTAAATGAAGTTATCATGGGAGATGAGCAATGGAGAAATCATGATGATCTGAGAGATAGAATCTGAAATGGAAGCAAGGTATTCTCAACTCTTCGAAATACCAGGTACGTAAATTTCGGGGACGAAATTTCATAAGGAGGGGAGATTGTAAGACCCCGAATTTTATGAAATAAAAGTATTCAATTTTTCTTATAATTACTATTCAGTAAATGGTTAAATTGATAAAAGTTTAAAGTTATGGGTGAAATATGAATTTTTTTCAAAATAAGCAAGTGGTTATAAAATAATCATTGTTGTCGGGGAATATTCGTTTGGTCGTGGAATATTCTTTCTGTCGGAGAATATTCGTACGACGGCGCAGCTATTTGTGGGCCCCATAACGAATAACTGTCGGGTGAAGAAAAACGACAAATTTGAGTTTTTACAAATAACGGCGTAGTTGTTATCGTTAATACTGTTGAAATACCCGGTGGTTAAAATACAGTAATACGCGTTATTGCACAGTAGCACACGGTATTGCACAGTATTTTTGAAATTATTGATTCTTACGTAAGAAGGCACTACTCAATAATTGTTACAGTAATTACTGTTCAATATTTTATTTTATTGATTCAATAATTGCTACGTTGAAATTTTATATTATTGTTGTTCAATAATTGTTGCTGCACAGTATTTTCCATTATCAGATCAATAATTCATATTATTTGAATAGTATTATTAGATAGCATTATTGGCAATGTCTAGAAAGTTCTGTCTAAGGAGAGGTTTGGTCATCTAATTGCGCGCTAGTAAGGAGAAATCCTTATTGGAAAGCCCCCTCTTTCCTGGGAACGGCCTGGTTGTCATAAATGTGATTCTGTAATATTATTTGTGAATAATTAATTATTGATTCATATGATAAGAAAATATTTATTTTATGTGGATATAAATGAGGGATATATTTTTGTGGTTAAAAAATGAAGGAGTTAATGTTGAGATTTTTATCCGTATTTTTGTCGGAATGGAGGTATTAAAAATCAGGGTTTTTGAGATATTTTGCGGGGGTTATAATTTTTAATCCGACCGTTGGATCGTAGTAATATTTGGATATGTTATACATATATAAGTTGAGTATATGTCCACAAATTTTGAACCGTTAAAAATGAATGTATGATTTGTTATGAATTTTACGAGATGACTGGTTCAGAAATTGTTGAATTTTCGGAGTTTATCATTTTGGTGGAAAATTCTAGAATTGGTGGGCCCCACTTGTGGTTGGTGAAGAAATGTGCTGAATTATATTTCAAATGTGGTGGGTGGGAATAGTAGCAGGTAAAGCCATCAGGTTGCAGGTCAAACCTACCAAAATTTTCCTATAAATAGAGGGCTAAGTTAGAATTGAAAATCACACCAGAAACATAAGCTTTCTCTCTTTCTCTCTCTAGATTATTAAGTGTATTTTGTGAGTATTTAGATACTTGGTGAGTTGCTATTCATCAGTGCAAGTTTCCTTCAGCCTTATACCGATCAGAAGTACTGCTCTTTTGAGGTAAGGGATAGTAAGGGATATTAAGGGATTTTAAGGGTTGTTATGATTTTCAGTTTCGTAATTTTTCTGATCTTCAAAAATTCTGGAAAAATTTGAAATGATATTTTGATGAGTTTTCTTGATTGTGTCCAAAAATGGTGATTTTTGGATGTATAGATTGAGAGTTATGAATTTTATGAGAAAAGACTATTTTAAAAGTAACAGCTTATAATTCCTTGTGGTTAACTCCAAAATTGATGAAATTTTTATTGGGAGTACATGTATATGATAGAAGTATACTCTGTAAATTTCAGAATTTTTAGACAAAAGTATAATTTTTGATAAATGTCTAAATATTCGGCTATTTTGGCCATATGAAAAATAGTAAATGACTTTTAAAAATTCTGAGAAAAATATATGTTCACTATGGGACTATATTATGCTAAATCCCAGAAAAGAAATATTTTTGGAACTGATTTGGTATTTTTTATAAAAATGGTCTAGTTATGAGTAAATGAATTAAATATGTTTTGTGAGGAAAGAAAATTGGAAAATAGGATTTTATGGCTTGAGAATCCTATATGAGGTATATGCAGATTTTTGATGAGGGTTTTGGCTATTGATGATGAAATCTTAAGAGTTGACATTTTATGATGATTAAATGCATTAATAAATTGTTTATAAGCTTAAGAAATGTTATTCTTTCAATATCATTATACCGAAATATTGGTATAGATTTTATTGTGGAATTTCTACCTTTTTGAGTCGAGGTTACTATTCATGAATTACTATTCACGACAAAATTGGTTTCTTTTTCTAACCAAATTATAGTTGATTTATGAATATTGCTCTTGAAATTAAATCCATGTTTTGACCATATTATCTTTATAATCATATATAACATTTTTATAACCTTGATGTTGAAATTCTCTTTCGCTTGAGTGTAAAGATGGGTAAATTATTGGTATGATCATGACTATGGGTTCTCTTTGGCCAGTAGTGCAAAGTTGAATTGTTGACTGGTATGATCATGACCATTGAATTTATAATTGAATATCTTTAGCTTAAGTGCAAAGGTGAAATGATCAACATGGTTATAATTATTGTTTATATAAATTCTTAAATGATTATATATTCTTTGAGGTATTAATATATTTGGCATGTAGTGCAAATATGAATTGTTGAGGAATATCTTTGGCCTGTAGTGCAAAGATGAATTGTAGATGAATATCTTTGGCCTGTAGTGCAAAGATGACCTGTTGTTGAATATCTTTGGCCAGTAATGCAAAGATGAACGGTTGAGGAATATCTTTGGCCTGTAGTGCAAAGATGAATTGTAGATGAATATCTTTGGCCTGTAGTGCAAAGATGGTCTGTTGATGAATATCTTTGGCCCGTAGTGCAAAGATAAACTGTTGTTAAATATCTTTGGTCGTAGTGCAAAGATGGATTTATTAGTATGATTATGAACAGGAACTGTGATTTGGTATAACCATGATCTTTGATGTTTCAGGTAAAGACATGTGATGAAAATATTCTTCGTCCTGGGTGCGAAGAAAAATTTAGAATCACAATTATGATTATGAGTTATTCATATGATTATGGAAAGGAACTGTTGATTGATGTTACAGGGATAAAACATTGTTGATGGATTTTTAACATGGAGAAGATAATAGACTTTATAGTCTATTTGACTCTTCTAATGGATTGCTCGTTCCGCTGCAACTATGGTTGAAATTTTTATCATTTACCATATGTTCTAAATCTCTGATTTATTATTGATGAAGGCTACTGATAATTTAATTATCTTTAGTCATGATATTCTTTACTGGGCTAGTTGTGCTCACCCTTTTGCTTCACAATTCCTTTCAGGTAATAAGAGTGTAGCTGGGTCGAGCGAGGGTAACGGGGAAATAGAACAGTGGTCTCTAGCTGTGGATGTTCTCCCGAAGCAGTATAGAAAAGTTCATTTAGTAGTTATATTTGGTGAATCCAATAGGGTAAGGTGTACCCAACGTTGGAAGGGTGGTTTGCCACTATCATACAAGATGTCTGACGACATACAACCTCGTGTCATCATAAGACAGGGATGTGCTCATCCACTTGCTGAGTATATCTATGGGCACTACCTATATAATCTTGGTATTTGTTTGAAGTATAATTCTCAATTAGAGACAGTGGAGATAATGATAAGTCAAGAGAAGACTCACCATTGGGAAGAATATGATAGTAATCTTCTCGTTTTTCTTTGGGGTCTATTGGGTCAACCAAGGATAATTCTGTGGCCATATGATATCTATCATAACCTAGACGCGTGGCCTCCCATGTACGAAGGTTTCCTTGAGCACTTCCCAAAGATTCTAATTTCTAAAACAGTTTTTGACTATACCTTTATGTAAGGTGTTATTGTGAGGTGATGTCCACGGTTGGAACATGAGTCACATTTGGTATATATTTGTATCCAAACTCACAGCATATGTGTTGTTGTATTTTGCACGACAATTGTTGTAATAAAGTTGTAGTTGTTTTCTGTACCATGTATCTGACGACTCAGAATGGGTTGGGTGGAATGAACCTATTTTGGGGTTGTCACACTTCAGGTAGAGGTTTATGATGTGTTCTCATGCAACATGGGAAAGTCATAGCCTTTGCCTCACGACAACTCAAAGAATATGAGAGGAATTATCATACTCATGATCTAGAGTTGGCAGCAGTCGTTTTCGCACTAAAGATCTGGAGGCACTACCTGTATGGGAAAAAAGTGAAGATCTATACAGATCATAAAAGCCTCAAATATTTCTTCACCCAAAAGGAACTTAACATGCAGCAACGACGTTGGCTCGAGCTGTTGAAAGATTACGACCATACCATTCAATACCATTCTAGAAAAGCGAACGTGGTAGCTAACGCGTTGAGTAGAAGATTATATGCGGGTATGAGTACGATATTGTCAACACAAAGGCCCATTTTGTATGACTTACAAAGGATGAAGATAGAGTTAAAGACTTTAGGGACCCACGTGATGATGGCAAATATACGAGTAGAACCGACTTTAATCGATAAAGTTAAAGCTTCTCAAGCTACAGACCTGGAGCTGATGAGTATGAAGAAGAAAGTAAAAGAAGGTGCTATTCCAGAAGCATGATTCGACGAAGAAGGAATACTTCGAGTCAACTCCAGACTTTGTGTTCCTAACGACTCTTAATTGAAGTATAAAATCATGATGGAGGCACACAACACACCGTTTGCAATCCATCATGGAAGGACTAAAATGTATCATGATCTTCGACATACATTTTGGTGGAGCAATATGAAGAGATAGATTACAGAGTTTATCTCAAGGGTTTTAACCTATTAACTAGTCAAGGCAGAGCATCAAGTACCAAAAGGTCCATTGTAACCACTTGAAATTCCCAAATGGAAGTAGGAGCACATCAACATGGATTTCTTTACTGGTTTTCCAAAGGTTTCTGAAGACATAGATGCAATTTGGGTCATTGTTGATAGATTAACCAAGTCTGCTCATTTCTTGCCTATACAAGAAACTTATTCACTTGAACATCTTGCTTGTATGTATATAAATAAGATTGTGAGATTGTATGGTATGCCAGTATCCATAGTTTTTGATCGAGACCCAAGATTCACTTCATAATTTTGGGTTAGCTTGCAGAAAGCTATGGGCACTGATCTACGATTCAGTTCTGCATATCATCCTCAGACGGGCGGACAATCGGAGAGAACTATTCAAACTCTTGAAGATCTATTAAGACTCTGTGTTCTAGACTTCAAAGGAAGTTGGGACAAGTACTTGCTATTGATGGAATTCTCCTACAACAACAGTTATCAAGTAAGTATAGGCATGGCTCCATTCGAGGAGTTGTATGGACGAAATTGTCGTTCTCTAGTGTGTTGGGACGAGGTGGGTGAAACAACATTGTTGGGACTAGAAATGCTACGCATGACTATGAAAAAGATTTAAATGATCCGAAAATGTATACAAACCTCACAAGATCAACAAAAGAGTTATGTTGATCTTCATCGAAGGGACATGGAGTTTAATGTTGGAGATCATGTATTGTTACGTGTTTCTCCACGGAAAGGAGTTACGAGATTCAGAAAGAGAAGAAAGCTCAACCCTCGATTTATTGGTCCATTTGAAATCCTCGATCGAGTAGGAACTTTGACAATTATTTACTCTGATAAAATATTCATTCAAATATATTATTATAATATTACATTATAATAATGTGATAATGTAATAATATAATTTTTTATAATTTAAATGGTAATAATATTATTATAATAATATATAATTTATAGCATGTGAATAAAAGTAGAATGAAGGTTATCAATTTGGTTTTGAATTCAAAACCTTCCGTGCACATATTTAATTCTATTCTGGGTATTATTATTTTTGCAAAGTGGTGGTTCATGGAATCCTGCAAAAATTTGAAAGTAGTATGCACACAAGCCAATCATGTTTGGTGATAAAGCATATACTTTGTAACAATATTATTCATTTATTAATAAAAAGTATTAATTTATTAAAGGCTTTTAATTATCTACATGATGCTGTTTTATAATATATGATAAACCCATAGTTTTAAGCAATGATTTTAGAATAATGATGATGATCATTCTAATGAGATCTAAATTCTTAGAAAGCTTAAAACTAAAATAGTTCCCAATCGTTGGATTACTAAATTGGGGATTAGTGAATTCGGATAGATTGGTACATACGTTGCTTGCTCATTGGATGAGGATAATTGATCTCATGATCATTTATGTGGAGACACTAAAGCAAGTATGTAGGTGCTTATTAGAGGATAAGTTCACTGAACGTGGCTTGCTAAGGAATACTTAATGGAGTTTTACTTGTCTGTCAATAGGAATTCCTGTAGTGATAGAAGTACAAGTGATCCTTGGACTTGAGATCATCATAGTATCTTATGTATGATGAGTTATACTTTGACTTATTCCTTAAGACCCTTAGGGTATATCAAAGGGTATGCTTGGGTATAATAAGTTATACATGGAGATAATGTACGATCAATAAAGAATCTACCGCTTTTAGTAAAAGAAGAGAAATGTCCTATGTGATTCGATAAATGACAACCCAGTAGTCCTTAGCCAAGGCATAATAAAATTAGAAAGGAGTTTGCATTATTTGGTGTTGTGCATTTAAGAATCGAAAAACATATAATTAAATAAACTAAGACTTGACAGTAATTCCATGTCTTATATTTAATTGGGACATTGTATGGTGGAATGATTGAATTGTACGGTAACTATTTACTCAAAGGTTCTTTTATGATTAATGTTGAAATCTATATTATCTGAAAAGTCGTTGAACGCTAGGGAGGCTTATCCCTATTGTAGAATAAATATTATTTATCTAAATATATTAATATTTTAATTTATTTATTTAAATAAAATTAGAATTGTTCTAATTGATTTATTCATAACCGGTTTAATAAGGAAAACCTAAAGGGTCACACCATAAAAGGAAGAATAATTATTTAAGAAGTTAATGGCATAATTATAATAATAAGTTAAGTATATTTAATTTAATCTATGGTGATAGAATAAATTAAATAGCTTAATATTTATTATTTAATATTTTAGAAATATTAAATATAAATTAATAAGAGGAGTCTTATTATTATTATTACTATTATTATTATTTAATTCCTAAAGGAGTTTGAGAATTAATTAATAAAAGTACTCTCATATATCCTAATAAGATTAGGAGGCTAATTAGTTAAAAGAGTTTAATTAATTATTCCTAATAAGATTGGGAGCCTAATTAATTAAAGAATTTAATTAATTAAAATAAAACCAAATTACTTAATTGTTAAGGAGGGTTGCCCACATCTATAAATAAGAGGAGTCTTATTATGGGTGATGGGTTTGCTGTTGATTTTTGACAACAGACGTAATTCCAATAGTTGGGAGAGTACGCTCTTTTTCTATAGAGATAGGAAACTAGGGTTTAGCCAACCACCATTCTTCTTGAATATTTCTTCTTCCTTGGTGGATCACTTCTAGAGGCCAAACACTTGGGTGGCTAACGTTGATTAAAGGAAGGAACCAAACCCGGTGGATTCAAGTTGAACACGAAAAAGATTGGAGGTGAACTTGTACCTGAGGAAGCTCGGATCTTCAAGGGTATGATTCTTGTTCTTCTTCTTTTCGTTTAATTAATAATTGTGCATAAAGGATGATCCGGGTATATGGTTTATAAAATTTTAAAACTCTGACTTCCCACGTTTCCGCTTATTTTATGCAATTTGATTACGTTCATGAATATTACAAACCTAACAGTGGTATCAGAGCCAATCCTTTATGCGAATTATTAATTATTTTAATTTGATATGTATATTGATATGTGTTTAGAATAATTTAATTGGACATAATTTATTGTATAAAATTTATTTTTAAAAAAAAATGCAAAATCACGCCGTTCAAGGGATTCGGCTTTGATTCAATGATTCACGGTTTGCTTCAATTTGGTTAATATATCATATATATATATATATATATATATATATATATATATATATATATATATATATTAATTATTTTATAATTAAAATAAAAAAAAGTTTATTTTAATTTTAAAATTAGATTTCATGCTAACTAATTAGAATTAGAATTGGATTCCATGATAACTAATTAGAGTTAAAATTGAATTTCATCTTTCCATAAATAAAGGAGTTTATTTAGATATGAAATAAGATTTCATATTATTCAAAATAAAGGAGTTTATTTGTGAATAGGAAAGAGAATCTGTGTTTTCTTAAATAAAGGAGTTTATTTAGATATGAAATAAGATTTCATATTATTCAAAATAAAGGAGTTTATTTGTGAATAGGAAAGAGAATCTCTATTTCTGTTAATAAAAGAGTTTTTTTTTGGAATTAGATTCCATAATTAATTAAAATAAAGGAGTTTATTTTGATTAAAGATTTTGATTAAAATAAAATAGTTTATTTTATTCAAAATTGGATAAATTAAAATAAAAGAGGTTTATTTTGATTTAAATTTGGATTAAAATAAAGGAGTTTATTTTGATTCAAAATTAGATTTTATGCTAACTAAATTTGCCCATTAAATGATATATATATATTGAATGTTTATTATTCATGAGATGAATGTTATTTATTGATGCATATGGTGATGTGTATGATAATAAATGGGATTGATTATGGACTATTGACCAATGTGATTGGATTTTATTTTAATTGGATGCATGAATGTATGAGTTTTATTAAATGGGGTCTGCGTACCTCGTCTTATCTAATTTTTTCTTAATGTAAATTTTAACTCCCTCCTATGTACTCTCCTTGACTGCTAATCAAGTTTTCTATTTATTTTAAATAGTTTTGTAATAGGAATAGTTAGAATTAATTTTGAAGAATTGGAGATCAAGAATCAAGGAGCGCTTGAAGACCCGTTTGTAATGGAACCCGGGTTTAAATGTAATATTTATATTTAAATATTAATTCTTGCACACCTAGGGTTTGAACTTTTGATTCACTTGGTGGCTCTAGTGAACCAAACTAGAATAAAAGTCCATAATCAATCCAAGTAGAATATAGTATTTTATATGTGCATGCTTATACTATATATATTATATATTATGCAAACATGTTTCGCATGTTTATTAATATGACGCGTATTTATATATATATATATATATATATATATATATATATATATATATATATATATATATATATATATATATATATATGCATGCGCGCCAAACAAGATGAGACAAATTAATTAAAAACAAACCCCTCAAATATTTTATATTAAGTTGTTACGTTCAAAGATATTTGGAATATCGAACGTCGCCTTCTAGCATGATAGAAATAATAGAGTATTGAATATTTAATATGAGTTTGTTGTGCACACACAAGGCAAGTATTAAATATTTAAGATGTTATTTTTATTACATATGATGTTTATAAGAAATTTAACATTACTGCTTTGTTGTGCACATACAAGGGCTGTAGTTTTCTCTTCACTTATATGGAAATGTTGGGTCTGACTTAACTTAAATTATTTCAGTTCGGATGTACACACACTTGACCATTATGATTTAAGAGGTAAAATACAAGGAGTTGCATAGTTGATGTAATTGACAAGAGTTATTTACCTATTTATTTATATATAGTTTGTTGTGCACACAAAAGGCTATATACATTTGAAATGGGATCCTTTTTCTCACTAGCATATCTTTAATTAGATATTGTCGAACTATATATATTGAGGGTAATATAGTTTGAAGAAAATAGTGGGAGATACCAATTTAAAACAAGACTTAAATTATTTTGGTAATTAATAAAAGAATATATGCTGAAATATTGTTAATTACAAATTCATTTACAGAATTTTACAATGTCTAAATTACTAACACTGCATAGCATATTAGATGCTAAATTAACCGGACCGAATTAAACGGATTGGTTAAGGAAATTGAGAATAGTTCTCACGGCTGAAAAACTATCTTATGTCCTTAATAAGCCTACCCCTGCAATGGTTGCAGATAATGCCTCTGAGGAAGAGATTGCTAATTTTAGAAAGTGGCAAGATGATGCACAGTTGGCTCAATGCATCATGCTCGCATCCATGAGTAACAAGCGTCAGCGTCAGTATGAAACTATGGATGCTCCTACTATATTCGTGCACATCAAGTAGTTGATGGTGAAGAAAGTAGGACTGATAGATATCAGATATCTAAGGAGCTTTTCCGATCTAGATTGACCGATGACACTACAGTATAGATAAAAGTCCTTAACATTAATAATTTGATTGATCAATTAGGACAATAATTTTTTTATGGATGGGGAGTTGTGCCAATGTTTGATCTTACACTCACTCCCGGACTCCTTTCACAATTGTTGTGAATTTTTCATATGAACAAGCTAAATATCAGCCTCGCTGATTTGCTTAACATGTTGAAAATTGTTGAGAGTCATTTTCCAACCAAGAAAGACCAAGTCTTACTGGTAAGGGCCAAAGGATCTTCTGAAAAGAAGAACGATTCAAAGAAGGTAAATAGAAAGGCAAAAACAAAGGATAATAAGAACAAAACTGATACGGATAGCAAAGGAGTTTACTTCCACTGTAATAAGCCTGGACACTGGAAAGAAACTACAAGAAGCATTTTGCAGAGGCTAACCAGAAGAAGCTTAGTGAAGTTTCGGGAACAAATACAATTTTGTTCATGATTTAAAATAAATTTTTCTTTAAGTCAAGTTTCTACTTGGGTATTGGATTCCGACTTTAGTTATCATAAATATAGATTTATGAAGGGACCAAGCAGAAGTAGAAAGCTAAACAAATATAAATAATCCTATGTGTGGGAAATGAAGCAAAGGTTGCCACATTAGCCATAGAAACTTATAGTTTAGCAATGCCTACGGGCAAATCTATTAAGTCAATAAGTTAATATTGTATTCAAGTTCTTGTTAGAAATATTATTTCTATTTTATTGTTGGACAATAAAATCTTTGGTATTATATTTAAGAACAATTGTTGTTCTATTTATAATAATAGTATTTTGTATAGAACTGGAATATTACTTGATGGGTTTTGTATACTTGACTTACGTGAAAATAATTTTGCAAATTGAACAAACTAATATAAAAAAAATGAGCTGATCATTCAAAGAGTTGAACGCGTGTATTTGCTGAAATACAAGTGTGAATTATTTGAAAGGTTCAAAGAATTTAGAAATGAAACAAATTGGCAAAGTATTAAGATTCTTTGATTAGATCAAGAAATAAATACTTGTGCAATAAGTTTCTAGATCATCTCAAATGGTTTTCTCATAATGGACGCCTCCTGATACGCAATAATTGATTGATGTATCTGAAAGAAAAATTCATACTTTGTTGGATATGGTACGGTCCGTAATGATTTTACCGATTTTCCAGTATCCCTCTAGGTCATGCCCTAGAAATGGCTGTATATCTACGAAAAGGTAACCTCAAAATCTAGCCCCAAGACTCCATAAAATTTATGGACATGGAGGATTCCTAATCTTAAGTATATTAAGATAAGGGGTTATCCAGCTTATGTGAAAAAGGTTTCAAAGGATAAGCTTGGGACAAGATTTGACAAGTATAGATTTGTCGGATATCCTAAAGTAAGTTTAGGTTATATATTCTATAATCCTACATAGCAAAAGGTGTTTGTTACGAAATCTAAGATAAAGGTGTTTATTATTAAAGGGCTAGTGGGAGGATAATAGAATCTTGAAGAGTTCAAGAACCACAAAATACTATAAGTTAAATAAGAGAAACTTGTAGATAGACCTATTGTACCACAATCGAATCGTAAATCTGGAATAGTACCGAAGATACCTGGGAGGTATGGATTCATCATGGATGATGATGATGAGATACGCATCATAGAAGATGATGATCCAGTTACATACGCTGAGGGAAGAGTTGTAGACACTCAGAGAAATGGATTGAAGCAAGCTTCTCAAATATTGAACATTCGTTTTGATGAGACAATCAAAAGAGTTTGATTTTATTAAAAACTAAGAATGAACCTAGTGTGTACAAAAGGGTCAGTGGGAGCGTCGTGACATTCCTAGTATTATATGTTAATATACTACGAATAAGGAATGACATACAAATGCTACAATCGGTAAAGATAAAGTTGTCTAAACATTCCTTCATGAATGATTTGGGAAGAGTATCGTAATTGGGGATAAAAATTTATATAGATAGATTTAAAAGGATGCTCGACTTAACCCAGGAAACATATATTCATTTGATGCTAAAGTCGTTTACCATGGCAAAGTCCACGGGATGTCTCATGTTGATGAGCCCTAGAGTGTATCTCTCTTAATAGTCTCCATAGACTCATAAAAGAGAGATCACATGAGAAACTATCATGTATGCAATGAAATATACGAGACCTGATGTTGATCGGTCATATTTTGGAGAAGTTCACTACGAGTCAGTGAAAAATATCTTAAAGTACTTAATTGACACTAAGGATGTGAACATATTCATGGTGGGTCTAAATTAAAACTAGATGGCTTAACAGACTCAAGTTTTTTTTAGACAGACCAAGATGACAGAAAATCCACTTTAAGGTAAAGCGTTACCTTGAACGGTGGTGCAGTGAATTAGAAAGGTTCCAAACGGCAAAGAGTTGCTTATTTAGTGATAAAGACAAAGTATATAGCTATAAATGAAGCTACAAGATAATTGTTTGGATGAAAAGTTCATTACAGAACTAGAAATAGATATTATCTGGAAAGTCGTTGAACGCTAGGGAGGCTTATCCCTATTGTAGAATAAATATTATTTATTTAAATAAATTAATATTTTAATTTATTTATTTAAATAAGATTAGAATTGTTCTAAACTTTTCATGAAATTTATGTACCCAGACATGAAAAGTTTAAAATTTAATAAGAAAGTTCAGACCAATATTCCAATGAAATAATATTAGATGAAGCGCAAAAGTTAAGAAAATTCTAATCATTTCAGGAATTATAGAAACAATACTTACCATAATAAGTTTAAATTTTGGAATATGAAATGAAATAATACCCCTCACATAATATGGAGTATGAAAGAAAATAATATTTCTTACGAGTATTGAAATAAAATAATATCCTTTACCTTGGTAGAAATTAGATTTGACTGGAATATCGGATATTTTTATGAGAAATCTTGCACAAAAAGCTACACTCAAAGTATCCTTATACTCAAGAGAAATACTCACAATACTATAGAATAAGAATTTTTGATATTGAAATGGTGTGTTGAGGAAGGAGGGGTAACCTTCCTTTTATAGTGCAGCACGAAGGAAAAAATAAAATTTCTTGCCTAACCTTTTCTTTCTCTCTCCACCTAATTTTCCTTTCTCTTCCTAACATCTCACTTTCTCTACCTAACTTCACAATTCTCAATTGATTAAGGGCCCACAAAAGTTAGAAAACATAATTTTGTTAGGTTTCTAATATTCATGAACGCAATCAAATTGCATAAAATAAGCAGAAACGTGAAAAATCAGAGTTTTAAAATTTTACAAACCATATACCCGGATCATCCTTTATGCATAATTATTAATTAAACGAAAAGAAGAAGAACAAGAATCATATCCTTGAAGATCCGAGCTTCCTCAGATACAAGTTCACCTCCAATCTTTTCCGTGTTCAACTTGAATCCATCGGGTTTGGTTCCTTCCTTTAATCAACGTTAGCCACCCAAGTGTTTGGCCTCTAGAGATGATCCACCAAGGAAGAAGAAATATTCAAGAAGAATGGTGGTTGTCTAAACCCTAGTTTTCTATCTCTATAGAAAAAGAGCGTACTCTCCAAACTATTGGAATTACGTCTGTTGTCAAAAATCAACAACTACCCCATCACCCATAATAAGACTCCTCTTATTTATAGATGTGATCAACCCTCCTTAACAATTAAGTAATTGGGTTTTACTTTAATTAATTAAATTCTTTAATTAATTAGGCTCTCAATCTTATTAGGAATAATTAATTAAACTCTTTTAATTAATTAGCCTCCTAATCTTATTAGGATATATGAGAGTACTTTTATTTATTAATTCCGAAACTCCTTTAGGAATTAAATAATAATAATATTAATAATAATAATATGACTCCTCTTATTAATTTATATTTAATATTTCTAAAATATTAAGCTATTTAATTTATTCTATCACCATAGATTAAATTAAATATACTTAACTTATTATTACAATTATGCTATTAACTTCTTAAATAATTATTCATCCTTTTATGGTGTGACCCTTTAGGTTCTCCATATTAAACCGGTTATGAATAAATCAATTAGAACAATTCTAATCTTATTTAAATAAATAAATTAAAATATTAATATATGTAGATAAATAATATTCATCTAATATATGAATATTGTTCTATTCATACATACGGTACTATTTATATAATACTATTCATAACATAATTTACTTTTCTTTTCTGTCCAAATTATTTTTGATACATAAATATTATTCTTGAATTTTACTTCACAAAAAGTTATCATGTTGAGAATTTGGACATTTTTGAACTTTGGATAAATTAAATTATAAATATATAATATTTATCCTTTATCTCACTTGATTGAATATTATATCATTGTCATCATTCTTATGCTTATATTGTGTTGAAAGTCATCTTTGGCCCGTAGTGGAACGATGGACTGTTGATTAGTATGATTATGATCATGAATTGTGTATTGGTATAATTATAACCTTTAATGTTACATATAAGGTTTATGGTGAAAATCCTCTTTAGCCCGTAGTGCCATAGATGGACAGGTGTTTGGCATGATCATGACCACTAGTGATACTAATAAATATCATTGACCCGTAGTGCATGGATAATTTGTTGATTTGAAATATTTATTGAATGATGTTTTAAGGATAAAATATTAATTATGGACTTTTAAATTACAGAAGATAGTAGATATCATGATCTACTTGACTCTTCTAATGGATTGCTGTTTCTGCTGCAGTTGTACTCTAAAACTTGTTGTCTATTGTATTCTATTTAATTTTTTCCTATTGAGGACTAAGGATAATTTGTTCTATATATCTTAGTCATAATATTCTATACTGGGCTAGTTGAGCTCACCCTTTTCCTTTTGGTTCCATTGTTCTTCTCAGGAGGCGAGAATATAGTTGGGACTGGGTGTCCCGAATGAGTTCATGAGGATGGGTTAGTTTCTCTCTCTAGGTTTCTTCTCTCCATTCTCTCTAACTCTTCACCGTCTTCCCTCTACTAGCTACCTTTTTCTGGTCCCTGGTTTCTCTCGGTCACGACTCTGCCTTCTCTTAATGGTCAGTTATTCGCATCTCTCAGCGGGTAACTCTGTCAGCAGCCCCTCTCCAGATCTTTTCACTGATGTTGAGGCTTTTAGGCCTATTTCACCGGTACTGGTTGTGTCTGACATGGCCGAATCAGCTCATATTCCTTCTGAAGTTGCTATAGTTTCAGATGAATCAGACTCTAATAGCGAAGTGGAAGCTTGTTTAGGCCTTACCCATGGGTCTGCTATGAAGGAAATTTTCCAAGCAGCTCAGCATCTCTCTCAACAGGGAAGTATTGATGCAGCTCAAGAACGTAGGAAGTGTAACACTCTGTTGGATTTTATCTACTCGAAGGGGTTTTCTACTCAACATGTGAATGAATTTGCTGGTAAGGGTTTAAATACTAGAATTGTTAATGATTATGACATATTTAGTAATAGTCCCCAAGGGAACTCAGCAGATGCTAAGCTTGTAGAGTCTTATCTGGCTGGTACCTCGGGCGGCCATGCTGGGTCTGCTTTGGAAGATGGTGAGCTTCGTTTCTCCCCTTTGGTTTTTAAGTTGACGGGGGTCTCCTATGAGGCTGGGTGTACTGCTAAACCCTCATGGAGCTCGGTTGTAGCACAGGGTGAACCTAGGTCTAATTATATACTGGATTTCTTTCCCCCTCCCCCTCCATCATCTGATGGTGGGTCTATCCTTATAAGACCTCATGTGGAAGTTCTTATTCAAGGTAATAATTTGCGGAATTCCTGCCTAGTAGGTAGTTTTCTTAATTCTAGACTTCCCTTTAAGTTAGGTAAAGACTCGGTGCATAATCTTTTGGACAAGTTTGGGTTGTAAAATATTTTTCTTTAGGACAAGCGGTTCTTTGTATTCAAATTTGTCAAGCTTGAGGATAGGGATAATGTTCTTGCACTTGGCCCATGGTATATTGCTAATAAACTTCTCTGTCTCAAGAAATGGAAGGAAGGTCTAGACTTCCAATCTGAATATTGTACCAAAGCTCCTGTTTGGGTGAAATTCCACAATATTCCTATGTCTTACTTGTCTTCCACAGGGATGAAAATCACTAAGAAATTGGAACCCATGAACTTCGCCAGAATTTGCATTGAGGTTATCACTTCATCAGTTATGCCTAGCAGTGTTGGTCTCGACAGCTGGCTTTGGCCTAACGCTGCTTTAGCTAGTGTATTGCTTCTACTTCTTATTCTTGCTGATGTGATGGGGCTAGTTTGGCTGGAATGGTCTTGGGTCATGTTGGGTCAGTTGGCTTGGGTCTTGGGTCATGCTGGGCCTGTTATGGCCATCTTGCTGCTGCAACCTATTTCGTTGCAGGTGTTAGGCAGTTGGCTTGGTGTCTTGTCTAGGCAGTTGGCTTGGTGTTAGGCTGCATGAAGCTTGGTGTTAGGCTACCTACTGTTGGTTTGGGTATGTGGGCTGTGCTAGTCTCGGCAGTTGGCCTAACACTGCTTTAGCTGGTGTATTGCTTCTACTTCTTCTTCTTGCTGATGTGATGGGGCTAGTTTTGCTGGTATGGTCTTGGGTCATGTTGAGTCAGTTGGTTTGGGTCTTGGGTCTGTAGCAGATGCTGGGTTCCTTGGCAGTTCCTCAGCATTTGCTGCATTCTAAGCTGTTGCATGTACCTGCAACTAGATGGTTGCTTGTTTCTTTGTAACATTGTTTGTAGGTTTTACTGTAATAGTATTGTTGGGCATCTGGCCTGTAATCTTTTATAGTCATGACATCATAGGGTATGTCCTATTATGTCTATGCTATATTCTGATTGGGATTTCCCACGAAGTTATATTTCTTTGTTTTTCTTTAATACAGTTTAATTTTAACAAAAAAATATAGGTGGGACTAGTTGGGGAGTGGAGTAAGGATTCAAGATGGTTATTATAGCAGTCCTCACTATTTTGTAAAATAGTGTAACAATAATTGTAATGAGGACTTTATTTGAGTTTGAATATTGTCTACAAGACAATATTTGTATTAAAACTCACAGTGTATATGTCATTGTATTTTGCACGACAGTTGTATTAATGAAGTTTGTATTTGAATTCTATACCATGTATTTGGCGACTCAGAATGGGTTGTGTGGACCTATTTTGGGGGAGTCACAACTTGCCTTGATCGCTGCTTACTGCTACATAATTTAATTTATCCTTTATGTAAGACCCCAACTTTTTATAAATAAAGATTTAATTTTCTCTAAATATTATTTTGATTAATAAAATGTTGATTTGATGTAATGCTATAGTTATGGGTGATATGCACAAATTTTACAAAGTAAGCAAGTTGTCAAAAAATATTTGTTTGGTTGGAGAATATTCTTTATGTCGGGAAATATCCGTACGTCAACACAATCATTGGTGGATCCCACAATGAAATAATTGTCGGATATAGAAAGCGACAAAAGAAATCTTTTTATAAAAATAATAACAAAACTTTTACCGTTAAGCTGTTAAAATATTCGATGATAAAAATACAGTAATACGCGTGGTTGCACAGTAGCACATGGTATTACACAGTATCTCTAATTATTGATGCTTACGTAAGAAGTCAGTCAGTTTTATTCAATTATTACAACAGTAATTGCTGCATAGTATCTTATATTATTGATTTAATTATTGTCACAGTATCATCTGCACAATATTTTATATTATTAAATCAATAATTGATACGACACAGTTATTCATATTATTATCTGCATTATTGACAATGTCTAGAAAGTTCTGTCAATAAAAGGGGTTAGGTTATTTAATTGGACGCCAATAAGGAGAAATCCTTATCGGAAAGCTCCTTTCCTGGGAATGATCTGGTTGTCAATATTATGGGTTATAATATTAATAATGAATAATTGTTGAAATATTAAAAATGTGTTCATTGAAGATAAGTGAATTACAAAAGTTAAGGGGGAATAATGCAAACTTGGAAAACTTTAGGGGTACCAAAGTGTAATAAGTTAATCAATCCATGTGAACTTGAGTCAACTAATCAGAGAAGAGATGATGCAAGCATGATGTAAGTATGACATCATCCTTAAAGAAACACAAAGATGATGTAAGGATGATATCATCATGATGTCACCTAGACTAAGGTGCAATTAATGAGGTACTAAACTGTAATAAGTGGAGCCCCTAACGTGCAATTATCGAAACTATGCTTTCCTATAAATAGAAGCTTATTTCTTTTTTCATTCTCACCAATTCACTAAGACTCACAAGAGAAACTATTGAGAAAAAGAAGAAGAGTATTATGTTACTTCATTATTGCAGTATCTAATCTTTCACTAAGGTAAGGGATATTATTTTTCGTATTCATTCTTTAATCTGTGGGAATAACCTGTATACGCGGATTACCGCATGGATGGTGAATAACCCTTAGTACTCATTCTTTATTGGTGGAAAAAATCTATCTACACAGATTACCGTATGACGGGTGAAAATCCATTTACAGTTTCGTATATTATTTATTTTTATATTCTTAAATCTAAACTTACTATGGTAAGTATTGCTTCTATAATCTCTGAAATTAGTGGAATATCTTTGAGTTTTGCGCTTCAGCTAGTATCGTGTCATTGGAATATTGGTCTGAATTTTCTTATTAAATTTTAATATTTTCGTTCGGGGTACTATTCACGGGGTACTATTCATAGAGTACTATTCATTCGGATACCATTCACTCAGGATACTATTCATGAGGTATTATTCACTCGAGTGCTATTCACTCGGGGTACTATTCACGATAAAATTGGTTTCTTTTCTGTCCAAATTATTTTTGATACATGAATATCATTATTGAGTTTTACTCCACAAATTAATTATCATGTTGACAATTTGGACATTCAACAACAACACTTGGCGTAGTGGTAAGCTTCGACCGGGGGTGAACCGTAAACCCAAGCATCCTGGGATCGAACCCCGTCTGCCCCAAGTGTGAGGGCCAGAAATGGTTCGCGTGGCCACGGTACCCCTAGCGTAAGTCAGATAGCAAATCGCTCTGGTATCGGGCTGGGGAGATTAGTCGACCCGCGGATCAAAAACTCCACATTATCAAAAAAATAAAATAAAATTGGACATTCTTGAACTTTGGATAAATTGAATTATAAATCTATAATATTTATCCTTAATCTCACTTGATTAATTCTTTATATCATTGTCATCATCCTCATACTTATGTTGTGGTAAAAGTCATCTTTGGCCCGTAGTGCATAGATGGACTGTTGATTAGTATGATTATGACCAGGAAAGTTTGTATTGGTACAATCATGACCTATAATGTTACAGACAAATGATGTGGTGAAAGTCTTCTTTAGCCCGTAGTGCATAGATGGACAGTTGTTTGGCATGATTATGATCATTGGTGATACTAACGAATATCCTTGGCCCGTAGTGCATGGATAATTCGTTGATGTGAAATATTTATTGATTATTATTACATGGATAAAATATTGATGATGAACTTTTAAATCATAGAAGATAGTAGACTTTACGCTCTACTTGACTCTTCTAATGGATTGCTATTTCCGCTGCAGTTGTTGATCTGAAAAAACTTGTTGTCTATTGTATTCTATCATATTTTTTCTGTTAAGGGCTAAGGATAATTTGTTTTATATTATCTTAGTCATAATATTCTTTGCTGGGCTAGTTGAGCTCACCCTTTTTCTTTTGGTTCCATTGTTCTTCTCAGGAGGCAAGAACGTAGCTGGGACTAGTCGGGGAGTGGAGTAATGGTTCAAGATGGTTATTTTAGTAATCCTCACTATTTTGTAAAATAGTGTGATAATAATTATAATGAGAATTTTATTTGAGTTTGGATATTGTATACGAGACAATATTTGTTTGAAACTTAGCTATTGTGTTATCGTATTTTGCACAACATTTGTATAAATGAAGTTTGTATTTAAATTTTGTACCATGTATTTGGTAACTCAGAATGGGTTGTATGAACCTATTATGGGGGCGTCAAAGTTGGTATCAGAGCTTAGGATATGATATCCGGTGGAGATCTGAGGTTAGAACTAGGAGGGGAGAGACGAGTAAAACCTCGCTAGTGTGTCCTACCTAAGCTTATTTGTTATTTAATTGGTCGGTCAGATTATAGGGATAATATGTGGCATGTCAATTTCTTTAATTAAACCTTATTTTGTGGCAGTATTTGAGAATGACATCTGAAATTTTTTAGATAAGCAATGGAGCACATGCGACCATTGAGACACCGTCAATCAATAACCAGGATAATGTGCATCAAGAAGGTGATAATCCTCCTGTAAACAACAACACCGACCAAATGATGAACGATAGGATATTTAGGAGCTTTCTGCAATTCATGCAACACCAAACGAGAGAGACTCATGTTCAAAATGCAGGTAGAAACAATGGTAACTCACAGCTGGTCACTACTAAGCAATTCAAGGAGTTGGGACCGCTGGAGTTTTTGGAAAAGCCAGAGCCACTTTAAGGTAGATGCATGGATTAAGCAGATTACCAAGATATTTGATGTCTTGGGATGCACTGAAGAGCAAAAGGTTCCCTTCGCCACCTTTATGTTGTGCGAAGAGGAAGATTATTGGTGAGAATTTGTAAAACGTACTCATCTGACCGCACTTAAGATGTCTTGAGAAAAGTTCTAAGAATTGTTCAACGACAAATACTTTTCAGAAAGTATTCGTCACATGAAGGAGATGAAATTTATTAAGCTGGAACATAACAATATGACCGTGTCACAATACGAGGCAAAGTTTACGGAGTTATCCCGGAGTGCATCCCATTTGGTAGATAATGAGGAGCGTGTGACGAGAATGTTTTTGCGAGGTTTGAAGCCCGAAATTCGTCAATATCTCATTTCTCACAAACTTTGTTTATATTCAGATGTTTTAAATAGGGCTCAATTATTGGAGCGCGATAATGAGTCAGCCCAACCAAAAGATAGCAGCCGACAAAACGATAGTGGTCATTCCAGTGGCAACAATCATCGAAGTGGTGATAACAAACGTGGAGGAAATCATTACGCCAGAAATGGTAGCCACTTCGGTGGTAATCCTGGCCAAGATAATAAAAGAAATGAGTCAAGTGGAAATTTCAAAAAGAGAAGGTTCAACAATGATGGAAAGACAGCAGCACCGGCACCCGTTTTTAAGGAAGGAGAACGACCACCAGTCGTATGCTACAAATGCAGATAGGAGGGACACATCAGTCCAAACTGTACGCAACAAGCCAAAGTGTGTTTCAATTACGAAAAGGAAGGTCATTTAGCTCGATTTTTTCATGCAGCGAAGCCAAGTCCAGCTGGGACGGTGACACCAAAGGCTGTCCTGGAAAAGTCAAAGCCGATAGTTCAAGGGAGAGCGTTCGTTGTTGTGATGACGTGAAAGAATGAAAGTATAGTTAGACGTAAAGTTTAACTAATAAAGAGTATGTCAACAGATGATCCTTATGAGAAGGACGAATTGAGATTAAAACCTTTGCTAAAGGTTGTAGGAATAAAGCATCTGGGTATGGGTGTGATTTTAAGAAATTCTGAGGACGAAATTATTATAAGGGGGGAAGAATGTGACAACCCAGAAAATCGGATTGTCCAGAATTTAAGTTTATAGAATTAGTTATTAATAAAATAAATTTTTATTAATAATATTATATGCTATGTGTTTATTAATCATTCTAAAACCTAGGATGATTATAAGACGGGAGGATTCTGGCTACGAGCTAGACTGAACGAGTTAGAATTTTTAAGGCGAGAGTAAAATTTTTCTGGGAATAAAAATATTTCTGAGAAAAAAGATGAAATAGGCACTATTCACCTGACGAAACTCTAAGGGTTAGGGTTTGAATAACCTAAGCCTTTTCGAGAGATCGGTATGTCAAAATGACATTCTGTCGAAAGATTTGAGGATAATATATCGTGAAAAGTTAATTAAGCCGATAAAAGTTTTTCTCAAAAAACGTGCAGAAATCAGACGAAATAAAAACGACGAAAAGTATTGTTATGTACTTTTCATTCGTTTAACTACGTTAGGGGAAAATGTGAAGGAAAATGCTTATCATCAAAAAGTGTTTTTCAGTTTTCAGAGTTCTGAAGAATGCGTAAAAGTTAAACTGTAGAGGACAGACGAAATATCTAAAAATATTTAGAATCGCAATTTTTAAAACTGTTGGACGAATTTCGTAAGACGGAAGTACGAAGCTTCCAAGAGAAGCTTCGTGAATAGTAAAGAGGTTTAGTAAGGAGGTGTGAATAGTAACTTTAGGGGTAAAATGACTATTTTGCCCCTAGCCTTGGTTTTCTATAAAAGGAGAGCCTTAGCTCATTTGTTGGTGATTTTGAAAATCACCAACACTTGAGAGAGAGAGAGAGAGAATTCAGATGAGGAGGAAAAGGAAGAGGAAAAGCTAGCCCCGTTTGCCCTTCAAGCTTGTACCAGAAATGGTTTATTCGTTATGGGAAAAGTATGGTCTTCAAAAGGTCTTCCTACAAGATAAGGGGTTTTTCATTTTCAAATTTGCTAGCACTAAGGAGCGTGATAACGTTCTTGGTCTTGGCCCTTGGTATATCTCAAATAAGCTCCTATGCCTTAAGCAATGGAAGGAAGGTATGGACTTCAAATTTGAATCATGTACCAAAGCCCCGGTTTGGGTAAAATTTCATAATGTCCCTATGTCTTACTTATCTTCTACGGGACTAAGCTATTTAGCTAGTGGGATTGGTCTCCCTCTCTTTGTGGACAAGATTACTGAAAAGCTGGAGCCTATGGCATTTGCAAGGATTTGCATTGAAATTACCTCTGGCACTTCTCTCCCGAACTGTTTGGAAGTGGTTGTTATGGATGAGGAGTCCAAATCTAAAAAAGTTGTTATGGTTAAAATGGAATATCAAAATAGACCTCAATCTTGCGCTCACTGTAAGTTTTTTGGATATTCTCGTGTTAGGTGCCCGAGTGCTAACTATAAATGGGTTCCTAAAGGTCAGGTTTCTGCTCCTGCACCTCTGGATACTAAGACTATTTTAGGTGCTGGCCCTATTTCCTCTACTGGCCAGTGCCCTGCTGGTGATTGGACTGTGGTGGCTAAAGGGCTAAAACATTCGGTTCCCTCTCTTAGTCCCTTGGGCGCTGCTTCTCATTCTTTTGGTGAAGATGGAAATTCCTTCTGCTTGTTATCCCCAGTGGGTGGGGTCTTGGCTGATGTTTACTCTGATACTGATATCACCCCCTCTCCTAATCCACTTGTGGGGAAGCTGAAGCTAATTGATGAAAAGAAAGTGAAAGACCTTAAACACAAAGCTAGGAACAGTCTTGATCAAGGCCAATCCTTAAAGAAAAAAAAGTAAAGGAGGGGGGAGTTCTATATCCCTAACTTAACCAAATTTTTTATGGTTAATTTTTACTCTATGAATATTAGATGTAAAAATAGTAGGGCCAAGCAGGCTAGTGTAAAAGATCTTATTTGTAGATTCTCTTTATCTTTTGTGGGCCTTATTGAAACTCGGGTCAAAGCTCCCAAATCTAGTTCCATGCTAATGGGAGAATTTGGATTGGTTGGGACCCCAATATTTGGGAATTTTCGGTTATTGCCTCCTCCTCTCAATTTATCCATTGTCTTGTTTTATCTATTCAGCTTAAAGTTCAGTTTTTTGTGACCATTATCTATGGTTTGAATTCTTCGTCAGAAAGGAAGATACTTTGGAGAGACTTAGGGTTGTTAAAAGCTTCCATTGATAAACCTTGGTGCATGCTTGGGGATTTTAATGAAGTGTTGTCCCTCTCTGATATTAAGGGTGGTCACGAGGTTTGGGATTGTGGTATGCAAGAATTTAAAGGTTGCATTGAAGGGGTGTCCTTAGTGGATCTGCGGGCTGTTGGGCCCTGTCATACTTGGTGGGAGTTTCATATTCCTAGCCCTATCTACCGGAAGTTAGACAGAGTTATGATCAATCCTCTTTGGATGCACATGTTTCCCTACTCTTAGGCTACTTTTTCTCCTAGGGACCTTTCGGACCATTGCCCGCCCATTGTTCATAATGGGCTAAAGTTACCTCATATTCCAAAGCCTTTACATATTCTTCAATTAGATGGTGGGTCTGGATAATTTCCATTGTGTTGTTCTTGCTACCTGGAATCATCATGTGGCGGGTAATACTTTGCAAATTCTATCTGGTAAATTAAAGTCAGTAAGGAGGGCTCTTATTAGTCTTAACAAAGCAATTGGTAACCTCTCCTCTAATGTGGATTAGGCTCGAGCTCTTCTCCATTATACTCAGCATGCTATCTCGGCTAGTCCTTTGGATCCGTATCTTCTTGATCTTTAGAAAGCCCAAACTAGGAATCTCTGGGCTGCCTTATTGTGTGAGGTTCTAAAGCAGAAATCTAGAATACAATGGCTCAAGGTGGGGGAAAGGAATACTGGCTTCTTCCATAACAAAGTTAAGAACAGATGGAACTAAAATAAAATATTATCCGTTGAAGATCCTGAGGGGCATCTTACTTTTGGGCACAATGAAGTAAAGAGGATCGCAGTGGATCATTTTAGTGCGCCGCTAGGAACTCCATCTCGTGCCAGCCATAGAGGTCTTCATCATTTGGCTTCTAATTTTATGAATACGGTAACCCCTTTGGAAGCCAAGGCCCTGGATAAAGATGTTACTGAGGCCGAAATCTTCTCTACCTTAAAGTCTATAAAGCAAAACAAAAGTTCGGGTCCAGATGGATTTAATGTTAACTTCTTCCTCTCTTAGTGGGATATAGTTGGGAGGGATTTCACTTCTGCTGTCCAATCATTTCTCCAGCGTGGCTGCCTCCTTAGAGGGACAAATTCCACTACCATTGCCCTTATCCCCAAAGTTGCAAACCCCGCCTCTATGAATGATTATAGGCCTATCTCCTACTGGAACACCACCTATAAATGTATCTAAAAAATTATTGTGGCTCAGCTTAAAGGGGTTCTTCCTGGGATCATTTCCTCCTATCAAGTTACCTTTGTCCCGGGAAGGAGAATTGGTGATAATATCCTTCTGGCCCAAGAGCTTTTTAGGAATTACCATAGGAATTCGGGCCCTACGCGTTGTGCCTTGAAGATCGATCTCCAGAAAGCTTTTGACTTCGTCTCATGGGATTTCCTTTTTGAAGCCTTGAAGCTGTTCAAATTTCCTCCAAAGTTCATTTTCTAGATCAAGGCTTGCATCACCTCTTCAACCTTTTCTGTTAAAGTTAATGGTGCCTTATGTGGTTATTTCCAAGGGCCTAAAGGGCTTTGGCAAGGGGACCCTCTATCCCCATATCTTTTTATCCTTGCTATGGAAGTTCTTTCCATCTTGATTTTAAAAGAGACTAATTCAACCGAGTTTAAGTATCACTGGAAAACAAAACAGCTGCGCCTTACCCATCTCTGTTTTGCTGATGAACTTATCTTATTCTTCTTAGGTTTGTAATATTCATAAACGCCTCCTTAACAATTAAGGAATTGGTTTTTATTTTAATTAATTAAATTCCTTTAATTAATTATGCTCCCAATCTTATTAAGAATAATTAATTAAACTCTTTTAATTAATTAACCTCCTAATCTTATTAAGAATAAATGAGAGTACTAATATTAAATTAATTTCTAACTCTTTAGAAATTAAAAAAATAATAATTGTAATAATATTAATAAGACTTCTCTTATTAATTTATATATTTAATATTTCAAAATATTAAATAATAAATATTAAGCTATGTAATTTATTTTATCACCATAGATTAAATTAAATACACTTAACATATTATTACGATTATGTCATTAACTTCTTAAATAATTATTCTTCCTTTTATGGTGTGACCCTTTAGGTTCTCCATATTAAACCGGTTGTGAATAAATTAATTAGAACAATTCTAATCTTATTTAAATAAATAAATTAAACTATTAATGTATTTAAATAAATAATATTTATTCTACAATAGGGATAAGCCTCCCTAGCGATCAACGATTTTTCAGATAATATAGATTTCAACATTAATCATAAAAGAACCTTTGAGTAAATAGTTACCGTACAATTCAATCCTTCCACCATACAATGTCCCAATTACATATAAGACATGGAATTACTGTCAAGTCTTATTTTATTTAATTATATGTATTTCAATCCTCAAATGCACAACTTCAAATAATGCAAATTAGAAACTCATTTCTAATTTCATTCTGCCTTGGCCAAGGACTACTGGGTTGTCATTTATCGAATCACATAGGACATTTCTCTTCTTTTACTAGAAGCGGTAGATTCTTTATTGATCATACATTATCTTTATGTATAACTTATTATACCTAAGCATACCCTTTGATATACTGTAAGGGTCTTAAGGAATAAGTCAAAGTATAACTCATCATATACAAGATACTATGATGATCTCAAGTCCAAGGATCACTTGTACTACTACCACTACAGGAATTCCTATTGACAGGCAAGTAAAACTCCATTAGGTATTCCTTAGCGAGCCACGTTTAGTGAACTTATTCTCCAATAAACACCTACATACTTGCTTTAGTGTCTCCACACAAATGATTATGAGATCAATTGTGACAACCCCAAAATAGGTTCATTCCACCCAACCCATTCTGAGTCGTCAGATACATGGTACAGAAAACAACTACAACTTTATTACAACAATTGTCGTGCAAAATACAACAACATATATGCTGTGAGTTTGGATACAAATATATACCAAATGTGACTCATGTTCCAACCGTGGACATCACCTCACAATAACACCTTACATAAAGGTATAGTCAAAAACTGTTTTAGAAATTAGAATCTTTGGGAAGTGCTCAAGGAAACCTTCGTACATGGGAGGCCACGCGTCTAGGTTATGATAGATATCATATGGCCACAGAATTATCCTTGGTTGACCCAATAGACCCCAAAGAAAAACGAGAAGATTACTATCATATTCTTCCCAATGGTGAGTCTTCTCTTGACTTATCATTATCTCCACTGTCTCTAATTGAGAATTATACTTCAAACAAATACCAAGATTATATAGGTAGTGCCCATAGATATACTCAGCAAGTGGATGAGCACATCCCTGTCTTATGATGACACGAGGTTGTATGTCGTCAGACATCTTGTATGATAGTGGCAAACCACCCTTCCAACGTTGGGTACACCTTACCCTATTGGATTCACCAAATATAACTACTAAATGAACTTTTCTATACTGCTTCGGGAGAACATCCACAGCTAGAGACCACTGTTCTATTTCCCCGTTACCCTCGCTCGACCCAGCTACACTCTTATTACCTGAAAGGAATTGTGAAGCAAAAGGGTGAGCACAACTAGCCCAGTAAAGAATATCATGACTAAAGATAATTAAATTATCAGTAGCCTTCATCAATAATAAATCAGAGATTTAGAACATATGGTAAATGATAAAAATTTCAACCATAGTTGCAGCGGAACGAGCAATCCATTAGAAGAGTCAAATAGACTATAAAGTCTATTATCTTCTCCATGTTAAAAATCCATCAACAATGTTTTATCCCTGTAACATCAATCAACAGTTCCTTTCCATAATCATATGAATAACTCATAATCATAATTGTGATTCTAAATTTTTCTTCGCACCCAGGACGAAGAATATTTTCATCACATGTCTTTACCTGAAACATCAAAGATCATGGTTATACCAAATCACAGTTCCTGTTCATAATCATACTAATAAATCCATCTTTGCACTACGACCAAAGATATTTAACAACAGTTTATCTTTGCACTACGGGCCAAAGATATTCATCAACAGACCATCTTTGCACTACAGGCCAAAGATATTCATCTACAATTCATCTTTGCACTACAGGCCAAAGATATTCCTCAACCGTTCATCTTTGCATTACTGGCCAAAGATATTCAACAACAGGTCATCTTTGCACTACGGGCCAAAGATATTCATCTACAATTCATCTTTGCACTACTGGCCAAAGAGAACCCATAGTCACGATCATACCAATAATTTACCCATCTTTACACTCAAGCGAAAGAGAATTTCAACATCAAGGTTATAAAAATGTTATATATGATTATAAAAATAATATGGTCAAAACATGGATTTAATTTCAAGAGCAATATTCATAAATCAACTATAATTTGGTTAGAAAAAGAAACCAATTTTGTCGTGAATAGTAATTCATGAATAGTAACCTCGACTCAAAAAGGTAGAAATTCCACAATAAAATCTATACCAATATTTCGGTATAATGATATTGAAAGAATAACATTTCTTAAGCTTATAAACAATTTATTAATGCATTTAATCATCATAAAATGTCAACTCTTAAGATTTCATCATCAATAGCCAAAACCCTCATCAAAAATCTGCATATACCTCATATAGGATTCTCAAGCCATAAAATCCTATTTTCCAATTTTCTTTCCTCACAAAACATATTTAATTCATTTACTCATAACTAGACTATTTTCATAAAAAATACCAAATCAGTTCCAAAAATATTTCTTTTCTGGGATTTAGCATAATATAGTCCCATAGTGAACATATATTTTTCTCAGAATTTTAAAAGTCATTTACTATTTTTCATATGGCCAAAATAGCCGAATATTTAGACATTTATCAAAAATTGTACTTTTGTCTAAAAATTCTGAAATTTACAGAGTATACTTCTATCATATACATGTACTCCCAATAAAAATTTCATCAATTTTGGAGTTAACCACAGGGAATTATAAGCTGTTACTTTTAAAATAGTCTTTTCTCATAAAATTCATAACTCTCAATCTATACATCCAAAAATCACCATTTTTGGACACAATCAAGAAAACTCATCAAAATATCATTTCAAATTTTTCCAGAATTTTTGAAGATCAGAAAAATTACGAAACTGAAAATCATAACAACCCTTAAAATCCCTTAATATCCCTTACTATCCCTTACCTCAAAAGAGCAGTACTTCTGATCGGTATAAGGCTGAAGGAAACTTGCACTGATGAATAGCAACTCACCAAGTATCTAAATACTCACAAAATACACTTAATAATCTAGAGAGAGAAAGAGAGAAAGCTTATGTTTCTGGTGTGATTTTCAATTCTAACTTAGCCCTCTATTTATAGGAAAATTTTGGTAGGTTTGACCTGCAACCTGATGGCTTTACCTGCTACTATTCCCACCCACCACATTTGAAATATAATTCAGCACATTTCTTCACCAACCACAAGTGGGGCCCACCAATTCTAGAATTTTCCACCAAAATGATAAACTCCGAAAATTCAACAATTTCTGAACCAGTCATCTCGTAAAATTCATAACAAATCATACATTCATTTTTAACGGTTCAAAATTTGTGGACATATACTCAACTTATATATGTATAACATATCCAAATATTACTACGATCCAACGGTCGGATTAAAAATTATAACCCCCGCAAAATATCTCAAAAACCCTGATTTTTAATACCTCCATTCCGACAAAAATACGGATAAAAATCTCAACATTAACTCCTTCATTTTTTAACCACAAAAATATATCCCTCATTTATATCCACATAAAATAAATATTTTCTTATCATATGAATCAATAATTAATTATTCACAAATAATATTACAGAATCACATTTATGACAACCAGGCCGTTCCCAGGAAAGAGGGGGCTTTCCAATAAGGATTTCTCCTTACTAGCGCGCAATTAGATGACCAAACCTCTCCTTAGACAGAACTTTCTAGACATTGCCAATAATGCTATCTAATAATACTATTCAAATAATATGAATTATTGATCTGATAATGGAAAATACTGTGCAGCAACAATTATTGAACAACAATAATATAAAATTTCAACGTAGCAATTATTGAATCAATAAAATAAAATATTGAACAGTAATTACTGTAACAATTATTGAGTAGTGCCTTCTTACGTAAGAATCAATAATTTCAAAAATACTGTGCAATACCGTGTGCTACTGTGCAATAACGCGTATTACTGTATTTTAACCACCGGGTATTTCAACAGTATTAACGATAACAACTACGCCGTTATTTGTAAAAACTCAAATTTGTCGTTTTTCTTCACCCGACAGTTATTCGTTATGGGGCCCACAAATAGCTGCGCCGTCGTACGAATATTCTCCGACAGAAAGAATATTCCACGACCAAACGAATATTCCCCGACAACAATGATTATTTTATAACCACTTGCTTATTTTGAAAAAAATTCATATTTCACCCATAACTTTAAACTTTTATCAATTTAACCATTTACTGAATAGTAATTATAAGAAAAATTGAATACTTTTATTTCATAAAATTCGGGGTCTTACAATCTCCCCTCCTTATGAAATTTCGTCCCCGAAATTTACGTACCTGGTATTTCGAAGAGTTGAGAATACCTTGCTTCCATTTCAGATTCTATCTCTCAGATCATCATGATTTCTCCATTGCTCATCTCCCATGATAACTTCATTTGGGTTCCTCATTTGTTGGGAAGTCATGACAACCGCCATCCCTCGAACTACTCGGCTTTGACTTGTCTGGAGCAGCATTTGGCGTCATCATTACCGTTGGAATATACCTTTCTATAGGACATATTCCTCCCTCAACTGCCTCTTCGTACTCCTCATTCATGATCTGAATCATCAATCTTCGATCCATATCGGATTCAGGTTGACCGCTATGTACAGGGTAATTCAAAACTCGATGTTGGGTTCTCCCAATTGCTTTCCAAAAAGAGAAATTCATATCATCTATTTTAGCCTTCTTAGATCGAACATCTCTTTCCACAATATCCACGTGTCGTGCGGCTTTTGCCCATGCATCACTTATTCTCACTCGTTCAATTTTTTCTTCTTTCAGCTCAGATTCCATTTTTATCATCTTATACTCTGCCAAAGAATGCTTCTGTTCAAGCATCACATATCGGGTAACACAAGCTTGAATTGTTGCATCCTTTTGTTCCACGACCGCCTGTCGTTCTTCTGCCTGCTCTTCTAACTCATGAATACGATTTTGAAATTCTACATTTTGATCATATAATACCTCTAATAAACTCTCCTCTGGTACTTCTTCTTCCTCTTCTTCCTCAGTCTCAGCTGTTACCTCTGCGACTATCTCGGGTGCAACTATCAATTCTTCACTCACCACATAGATATCTCTAATTCCTTCTTCGTCTGACATCACATTATCATGGTTAGTGATTAGAGGTATCCCCACAGTCTCATTCACTCCATTGTTAGCATTCTCAGCTGCCATTCTCAAATACTGCCATAAAATAAGGGTTAATTAAACAAATTAACATATCACATAATATCCCAATATTATGACTAACCAACAAATAAGCTTAGGTAGGACACACTAGCGAAGGATTTACGCATCTCTCCCCTCCTAGTTATATTCCCCGATCTCCGCCAGAGATCATATCCCTAAGCTCTGATACCAACTGTGACAACCCCAAAATAGGTTCATTCCACCCAACCCATTCTGAGTCGTCAAATACATGGTACAGAAAACAACTACAACTTTATTACAACAATTGTCGTGCAAAATACAACAACACATATGCTGTGAGTTTGGATACAAATATATACCAAATGTGACTCATGTTCCAACCGTGGACATCACCTCACAATAACACCTTACATAAAGGTATAGTCAAAAACTGTTTTAGAAATTAGAATCTTTGGGAAGTGCTCAAGGAAACCTTCGTACATGGGAGGCCACGCGTCTAGGTTATGATAGATATCATATGGCCACAGAATTATCCTTGGTTGACCCAATAGACCCCAAAGAAAAACGAGAAGATTACTATCATATTCTTCCCAATGGTGAGTCTTCTCTTGACTTATCATTATCTCCACTGTCTCTAATTGAGAATTATACTTCAAACAAACACCAAGATTATATAGGTAGTGCCCATAGATATACTCAGCAAGTGGATGAGCACATCCCTGTCTTATGATGACACGAGGTTGTATGTCGTTAGACATCTTGTATGATAGTGGCAAACCACCCTTCCAACGTTGGGTACACCTTACCCTATTGGATTCACCAAATATAACTACTAAATGAACTTTTCTATACTGCTTCGGGAGAACATCCACAGCTAGAGACCACTGTTCTATTTCCCCGTTACCCTCGCTCGACCCAGCTACACTCTTATTACCTGAAAGGAATTGTGAAGCAAAAGGGTGAGCACAACTAGCCCAGTAAAGAATATCATGACTAAAGATAATTAAATTATCAGTAGCCTTCATCAATAATAAATCAGAGATTTAGAACATATGGTAAATGATAAAAATTTCAACCATAGTTGCAGCGGAACGAGCAATCCATTAGAAGAGTCAAATAGACTATAAAGTCTATTATCTTCTCCATGTTAAAAATCCATCAACAATGTTTTATCCCTGTAACATCAATCAACAGTTCCTTTCCACAATCATATGAATAACTCATAATCATAATTGTGATTCTAAATTTTTCTTCGCACCCAGGACGAAGAATATTTTCATCACATGTCTTTACCTGAAACATCAAAGATCATGGTTATACCAAATCACAGTTCCTGTTCATAATCATACTAATAAATCCATCTTTGCACTACGACCAAAGATATTTAACAACAGTTTATCTTTGCACTACGGGCCAAAGATATTCATCAACAGACCATCTTTGCACTACAGGCCAAAGATATTCATCTACAATTCATCTTTGCACTACAGGCCAAAGATATTCCTCAACCGTTCATCTTTGCATTACTGGCCAAAGATATTCAACAACAGGTCATCTTTGCACTACGGGCCAAAGATATTCATCTACAATTCATCTTTGCACTACTGGCCAAAGAGAACCCATAGTCACGATCATACCAATAATTTACCCATCTTTACACTCAAGCGAAAGAGAATTTCAACATCAAGGTTATAAAAATGTTATATATGATTATAAAAATAATATGGTCAAAACATGGATTTAATTTCAAGAGCAATATTCATAAATCAACTATAATTTGGTTAGAAAAAGAAACTAATTTTGTCGTGAATAGTAACTCATGAATAGTAACCTCGACTCAAAAAGGTAGAAATTCCACAATAAAATCTATACCAATATTTCGGTATAATGATATTGAAAGAATAACATTTCTTAAGCTTATAAACAATTTATTAATGCATTTAATCATCATAAAATGTCAACTCTTAAGATTTCATCATCAATAGCCAAAACCCTCATCAAAAATCTGCATATACCTCATATAGGATTCTCAAGCCATAAAATCCTATTTTCCAATTTTCTTTCCTCACAAAACATATTTAATTCATTTACTCATAACTAGACTATTTTCATAAAAAATACCAAATCAGTTCCAAAAATATTTCTTTTCTGGGATTTAGCATAATATAGTCCCATAGTGAACATATATTTTTCTCAGAATTTTTAAAAGTCATTTACTATTTTTCATATGGCCAAAATAGCCGAATATTTAGACATTTATCAAAAATTGTACTTTTGTCTAAAAATTCTGAAATTTACAGAGTATACTTCTATCATATACATGTACTCCCAATAAAAATTTCATCAATTTTGGAGTTAACCACAAGGAATTATAAGCTGTTACTTTTAAAATAGTCTTTTCTCATAAAATTCATAACTCTCAATCTATACATCCAAAAATCACCATTTTTGGACACAATCAAGAAAACTCATCAAAATATCATTTCAAATTTTTCCAGAATTTTTGAAGATCAGAAAAATTACGAAACTGAAAATCATAACAACCCTTAAAATCCCTTAATATCCCTTACTATCCCTTACCTCAAAAGAGCAGTACTTCTGATCGGTATAAGGCTGAAGGAAACTTGCACTGATGAATAGCAACTCACCAAGTATCTAAATACTCACAAAATACACTTAATAATCTAGAGAGAGAAAGAGAGAAAGCTTATGTTTCTGGTGTGATTTTCAATTCTAACTTAGCCCTCTATTTATAGGAAAATTTTGGTAGGTTTGACCTGCAACCTGATGGCTTTACCTGCTACTATTCCCACCCACCACATTTGAAATATAATTCAGCACATTTCTTCACCAACCACAAGTGGGGCCCACCAATTCTAGAATTTTCCACCAAAATGATAAACTCCGAAAATTCAACAATTTCTGAACCAGTCATCTCGTAAAATTCATAACAAATCATACATTCATTTTTAACGGTTCAAAATTTGTGGACATATACTCAACTTATATATGTATAACATATCCAAATATTACTACGATCCAACGGTCGGATTAAAAATTATAACCCCCGCAAAATATCTCAAAAACCCTGATTTTTAATACCTCCATTCCGACAAAAATACGGATAAAAATCTCAACATTAACTCCTTCATTTTTTAACCACAAAAATATATCCCTCATTTATATCCACATAAAATAAATATTTTCTTATCATATGAATCAATAATTAATTATTCACAAATAATATTACAGAATCACATTTATGACAACCAGGCCGTTCCCAGGAAAGAGGGGGCTTTCCAATAAGGATTTCTCCTTACTAGCGCGCAATTAGATGACCAAACCTCTCCTTAGACAGAACTTTCTAGACATTGCCAATAATGCTATCTAATAATACTATTCAAATAATATGAATTATTGATCTGATAATGGAAAATACTGTGCAGCAACAATTATTGAACAACAATAATATAAAATTTCAACGTAGCAATTATTGAATCAATAAAATAAAATATTGAACAGTAATTACTGTAACAATTATTGAGTAGTGCCTTCTTACGTAAGAATCAATAATTTCAAAAATACTGTGCAATACCGTGTGCTACTGTGCAATAACGCGTATTACTGTATTTTAACCACCGGGTATTTCAACAGTATTAACGATAACAACTACGCCGTTATTTGTAAAAACTCAAATTTGTCGTTTTTCTTCACCCGACAGTTATTCGTTATGGGGCCCACAAATAGCTGCGCCGTCGTACGAATATTCTCCGACAGAAAGAATATTCCACGACCAAACGAATATTCCCCGACAACAATGATTATTTTATAACCACTTGCTTATTTTGAAAAAAATTCATATTTCACCCATAACTTTAAACTTTTATCAATTTAACCATTTACTGAATAGTAATTATAAGAAAAATTGAATACTTTTATTTCATAAAATTCGGGGTCTTACAATCTCCCCTCCTTATGAAATTTCGTCCCCGAAATTTACGTACCTGGTATTTCGAAGAGTTGAGAATACCTTGCTTCCATTTCAGATTCTATCTCTCAGATCATCATGATTTCTCCATTGCTCATCTCCCATGATAACTTCATTTGGGTTCCTCATTTGTTGGGAAGTCATGACAACCGCCATCCCTCGAACTACTCGGCTTTGACTTGTCTGGAGCAGCATTTGGCGTCATCATTACCGTTGGAATATACCTTTCTATAGGACATATTCCTCCCTCAACTGCCTCTTCGTACTCCTCATTCATGATCTGAATCATCAATCTTCGATCCATATCGGATTCAGGTTGACCGCTATGTACAGGGTAATTCAAAACTCGATGTTGGGTTCTCCCAATTGCTTTCCAAAAAGAGAAATTCATATCATCTATTTTAGCCTTCTTAGATCGAACATCTCTTTCAACAATATCCACGTGTCGTGCGGCTTTTGCCCATGCATCACTTATTCTCACTCGTTCAATTTTTTCTTCTTTCAGCTCAGATTCTATTTTTATCATCTTATACTCTGCCAAAGAATGCTTCTGTTCAAGCATCACATATCGGGTAACACAAGCTTGAATTGTTGCATCCTTTTGTTCCACGACCGCCTGTCGTTCTTCTGCCTGCTCTTCTAACTCATGAATACGATTTTGAAATTCTACATTTTGATCATATAATACCTCTAATAAACTCTCCTCTGGTACTTCTTCTTCCTCTTCTTCCTCAGTCTCAGCTGTTACCTCTGCGACTATCTCGGGTGCAACTATCAATTCTTCACTCACCACATAGATATCTCTAATTCCTTCTTCGTCTGACATCACATTATCATGGTTAGTGATTAGAGGTATCCCCACAGTCTCATTCACTCCATTGTTAGCATTCTCAGCTGCCATTCTCAAATACTGCCATAAAATAAGGGTTAATTAAACAAATTAACATATCACATAATATCCCAATATTATGACTAACCAACAAATAAGCTTAGGTAGGACACACTAGCGAAGGATTTACGCATCTCTCCCCTCCTAGTTATATTCCCCGATCTCCGCCAGAGATCATATCCCTAAGCTCTGATACCAACTGTGACAACCCCAAAATAGGTTCATTCCACCCAACCCATTCTGAGTCGTCAAATACATGGTACAGAAAACAACTACAACTTTATTACAACAATTGTCGTGCAAAATACAACAACACATATGCTGTGAGTTTGGATACAAATATATACCAAATGTGACTCATGTTCCAACCGTGGACATCACCTCACAATAACACCTTACATAAAGGTATAGTCAAAAACTGTTTTAGAAATTAGAATCTTTGGGAAGTGCTCAAGGAAACCTTCGTACATGGGAGGCCACGCGTCTAGGTTATGATAGATATCATATGGCCACAGAATTATCCTTGGTTGACCCAATAGACCCCAAAGAAAAACGAGAAGATTACTATCATATTCTTCCCAATGGTGAGTCTTCTCTTGACTTATCATTATCTCCACTGTCTCTAATTGAGAATTATACTTCAAACAAACACCAAGATTATATAGGTAGTGCCCATAGATATACTCAGCAAGTGGATGAGCACATCCCTGTCTTATGATGACACGAGGTTGTATGTCGTCAGACATCTTGTATGATAGTGGCAAACCACCCTTCCAACGTTGGGTACACCTTACCCTATTGGATTCACCAAATATAACTACTAAATGAACTTTTCTATACTGCTTCGGGAGAACATCCACAGCTAGAGACCACTGTTCTATTTCCCCGTTACCCTCGCTCGACCCAGCTACACTCTTATTACCTGAAAGGAATTGTGAAGCAAAAGGGTGAGCACAACTAGCCCAGTAAAGAATATCATGACTAAAGATAATTAAATTATCAGTAGCCTTCATCAATAATAAATCAGAGATTTAGAACATATGGTAAATGATAAAAATTTCAACCATAGTTGCAGCGGAACGAGCAATCCATTAGAAGAGTCAAATAGACTATAAAGTCTATTATCTTCTCCATGTTAAAAATCCATCAACAATGTTTTATCCCTGTAACATCAATCAACAGTTCCTTTCCATAATCATATGAATAACTCATAATCATAATTGTGATTCTAAATTTTTCTTCGCACCCAGGACGAAGAATATTTTCATCACATGTCTTTACCTGAAACATCAAAGATCATGGTTATACCAAATCACAGTTCCTGTTCATAATCATACTAATAAATCCATCTTTGCACTACGACCAAAGATATTTAACAACAGTTTATCTTTGCACTACGGGCCAAAGATATTCATCAACAGACCATCTTTGCACTACAGGCCAAAGATATTCATCTACAATTCATCTTTGCACTACAGGCCAAAGATATTCCTCAACCGTTCATCTTTGCATTACTGGCCAAAGATATTCAACAACAGGTCATCTTTGCACTACGGGCCAAAGATATTCATCTACAATTCATCTTTGCACTACTGGCCAAAGAGAACCCATAGTCACGATCATACCAATAATTTACCCATCTTTACACTCAAGCGAAAGAGAATTTCAACATCAAGGTTATAAAAATGTTATATATGATTATAAAAATAATATGGTCAAAACATGGATTTAATTTCAAGAGCAATATTCATAAATCAACTATAATTTGGTTAGAAAAAGAAACTAATTTTGTCGTGAATAGTAATTCATGAATAGTAACCTCGACTCAAAAAGGTAGAAATTCCACAATAAAATCTATACCAATATTTCGGTATAATGATATTGAAAGAATAACATTTCTTAAGCTTATAAACAATTTATTAATGCATTTAATCATCATAAAATGTCAACTCTTAAGATTTCATCATCAATAGCCAAAACCCTCATCAAAAATCTGCATATACCTCATATAGGATTCTCAAGCCATAAAATCCTATTTTCCAATTTTCTTTCCTCACAAAACATATTTAATTCATTTACTCATAACTAGACCATTTTTATAAAAAATACCAAATCAGTTCCAAAAATATTTCTTTTCTGGGATTTAGCATAATATAGTCCCATAGTGAACATATATTTTTCTCAGAATTTTTAAAAGTCATTTACTATTTTTCATATGGCCAAAATAGCCGAATATTTAGACATTTATCAAAAATTGTACTTTTGTCTAAAAATTCTGAAATTTACAGAGTATACTTCTATCATATACATGTACTCCCAATAAAAATTTCATCAATTTTGGAGTTAACCACAAGGAATTATAAGCTGTTACTTTTAAAATAGTCTTTTCTCATAAAATTCATAACTCTCAATCTATACATCCAAAAATCACCATTTTTGGACACAATCAAGAAAACTCATCAAAATATCATTTCAAATTTTTCCAGAATTTTTGAAGATCAGAAAAATTACGAAACTGAAAATCATAACAACCCTTAAAATCCCTTAATATCCCTTACTATCCCTTACCTCAAAAGAGCAGTACTTCTGATCGGTATAAGGCTGAAGGAAACTTGCACTGATGAATAGCAACTCACCAAGTATCTAAATACTCACAAAATACACTTAATAATCTAGAGAGAGAAAGAGAGAAAGCTTATGTTTCTGGTGTGATTTTCAATTCTAACTTAGCCCTCTATTTATAGGAAAATTTTGGTAGGTTTGACCTGCAACCTGATGGCTTTACCTGCTACTATTCCCACCCACCACATTTGAAATATAATTCAGCACATTTCTTCACCAACCACAAGTGGGGCCCACCAATTCTAGAATTTTCCACCAAAATGATAAACTCCGAAAATTCAACAATTTCTGAACCAGTCATCTCGTAAAATTCATAACAAATCATACATTCATTTTTAACGGTTCAAAATTTGTGGACATATACTCAACTTATATATGTATAACATATCCAAATATTACTACGATCCAACGGTCAGATTAAAAATTATAACCCCCGCAAAATATCTCAAAAACCCTGATTTTTAATACCTCCATTCCGACAAAAATACGGATAAAAATCTCAACATTAACTCCTTCATTTTTTAACCACAAAAATATATCCCTCATTTATATCCACATAAAATAAATATTTTCTTATCATATGAATCAATAATTAATTATTCACAAATAATATTACAGAATCACATTTATGACAACCAGGCCGTTCCCAGGAAAGAGGGGGCTTTCCAATAAGGATTTCTCCTTACTAGCGCGCAATTAGATGACCAAACCTCTCCTTAGACAGAACTTTCTAGACATTGCCAATAATGCTATCTAATAATACTATTCAAATAATATGAATTATTGATCTGATAATGGAAAATACTGTGCAGCAACAATTATTGAACAACAATAATATAAAATTTCAACGTAGCAATTATTGAATCAATAAAATAAAATATTGAACAGTAATTACTGTAACAATTATTGAGTAGTGCCTTCTTACGTAAGAATCAATAATTTCAAAAATACTGTGCAATACCGTGTGCTACTGTGCAATAACGCGTATTACTGTATTTTAACCACCGGGTATTTCAACAGTATTAACGATAACAACTACGCCGTTATTTGTAAAAACTCAAATTTGTCGTTTTTCTTCACCCGACAGTTATTCGTTATGGGGCCCACAAATAGCTGCGCCGTCGTACGAATATTCTCCGACAGAAAGAATATTCCACGACCAAACGAATATTCCCCGACAACAATGATTATTTTATAACCACTTGCTTATTTTGAAAAAAATTCATATTTCACCCATAACTTTAAACTTTTATCAATTTAACCATTTACTGAATAGTAATTATAAGAAAAATTGAATACTTTTATTTCATAAAATTCGGGGTCTTACATCAATCATCCTCATTCAATGAGCAAGCAACGTATGTACTAATCTATCTGGATTCACTAATCCCCAATTTAGTAATCTACGATTCGGAACTATTTTAGTTTTAAGATTTCTAAGAATTTAGATCTCATTAGAATGATCATCATCGTTATTCTAAAAGCATTGCTTAAAACTATCGGTTTATCATATAATACAAAGCAGCATCATGTAGATAATTAAAAACCTTTAATAAATTAATACTTTTTATTAATAAATGAATAAGATTGTTACAAAGTATATGCTTTATCATCAAATATGATTGGCTTGTGTGCATACTACTTTTAATCTCCCACTTGCACTAAAGCCAATCGCCATGCTATCTTATACCCTTCTTCTCTAAGCGATGATTATCCTGCTTTTGGATAAACTTTAGGTAATGGATATGTAATGTTGTTGTTCTTGAGAGTCTACTATCTCTATAGTTATTTTCCATCTTTCAATGATTCCTATAATCAAATGAAAGTGTCACAACACATGTTTAGATCTAAGATGAGACTTAGGAACTATTCCTAGTTCTGTAATGAACTTTTCATCCAAACAATCAACTTGCAGCGTCATTTATAGCTATATACTTTGTCTTTATCACTAAAGCAACAACTTTTTGCTGTTTGGAACCTTTTCAATTCACTGCACCATCGTTCAAGGTAACGCTTTACCTTAAAGTGGATTTTCTATCGTCTTGGTCTGTCTGAAAAACTTGAGTCTGTTAAGCCCTCTAGTTTTAATTTAGACCCACCATAAATATGATCACATCCTTAGTGCCGGTTAAGTACTTTAAGATGTTTTTCACTGACTCATAGTGAACTTCTCCAGAATATAACTGATCAACATCAGGTCTCGTACATTTCATTGCATACATGATAGTTACTCATGCGATCTCTCTTTTATGAGTCTATGAGGACTATTAAGAGAAATGCACTCCATGGCTCATCAACATAAGACAACTCTTGGAGTTTGCCATGCTAAATGACTTTAGCATCAAATGAATATACGTTTCATGGGTTAAGTCGAGCGTCCTCTTGAATCTATCTATATAGATTTTATCCTCAATTAAGATACTCTTTCCAAATCATTCATGGAGGAATGTTTAGACAACTTTATCTTTAATGATTGTTGCATTGGTATGTTATTCCTTATCCGTAGTATATCAACATATAATACTAGGAATATCACAACGCTCCCACTGACCCTTTTGTACACACTAGGTTCATTCTTATTTGTGATAAAATCAAACTCTTTTGATTATCTCATCAAAACGAATGTTCCATATTTTAGAAGCTCGCTTTAATCTATTTCTCTGAGTGTCTACAACTCTTACCTCATCGTATGTAACTGGTTCATCATCTTCTATGATGTGTACCTCATCATCATTACATATGATGAATCCATACCTCCTAGGTATCTTTGGTACTATTCCAGATTTACGATTCGATTGTGGTACAATAGGTCTATCTACAGGTTCCTCTTATTTGACTTATAGTAATTTATGGTTCTTGAACTCTTCAATATTCTATTATCCTCCCACTAGCCCCTTCAATGATAAACACCTTTATCTTAGAAGGTAGCGTGCTTCGCAAAAAAACACATTTTGCAAAGTAGGATTATAGACCATATACCCTAAACTTACTTTAGGATGTCCCACAAATCTGTACTTGTCAAATCTTATCCCAAACTTATCCTTTGAAATATTTTCACATAAGTTGGCTAACCCCTTATCTTAACATACTTAAGATTAGGAATCCTCCTTGTCCATAACTTTTATGGAGTCTTGGGGGGAATTTTGAGGTTACCCTTTCCGTAGATATGCAACCATTTCTAGGACATTATCCAAGAAGGATACTAGAATGTCTGTAAAATCATTATGGGCCACACCATGTCCAACAGGGTACAATTTTTCCTTTCAGATACATCAATCAATTATTGCGTATCGGGAGGCGTCCATTATGAGAAAACCATTCGAGATGATCTAGAAATTTATTGCACAAGTATTTATTCCTTGATCTAATCAAAGAATCTTAATACATTGCCAATTTGTTTCACTTCTGAATTCTTTGAACCTTTCAAATAATTCACACTTATATTTCAACAAATACACACATTCAACTCTTTGAATGATCATCTCTTTTTCTTATACTAGTTTGTTCAATTTACAAAATAATTTTTCACGTAAGTCAAGTATATAAAATCCATTAAGTAATATTACAGTTCTATACAAAACGTTATTACTATTATTATAAATAGAACAACAATTATTCTTAAATATAATACCAAAGATTTCATTGTCCAACAATAAAATAGAAATAATGTTTTAACAAGAACTTGAATACAATAACAACTTATTGGCTTAATAGATTTGCCCGTAGGCATTGTTAAATTATAAGTTTCTATGGCTAATGTAGCAACCTTTGCTTCATTTCCAGACATAGGACTACTTATCTTTGTTTAGCTTTCTACTTCTGCTTGGTCCCTTCATAAATCTATATTTATGATAACCAAAGCCGATATCCAATACCCAAGTAGAACCTTGACTTAAAGAAAAATTTATTTCAATCATGAACAAATTTGTATTTGTAACCGAAACTTCACTAAGCTTCTTTTGGTTAGCCTTTGCAAGATGCTTCTTGTAGTTTCCTTTTTAGTGTCCAGGTTTATTGCAGTGGAAGCAAACTCCTTTGCTATTCGTATCAGTTTTGTTCTTATTATCCTTTATTTTTACCTTTCTATTTACCTTCTTAGAATCTTTCTTCTTTTCAGAAGATCCTTTGGCCCCTACCAGTAAGACTTGGTCTTTCTTGGTTGGAAAGTGACTCTCATCATTTTTCAACATGTTAAGCAAATCAGCGAAGCTGATATCTAGCTTGTTCATATGAAAAATTCACAACAATTGTGAAAGGAGTCCGGGACTGAGTGCAAGATCAAATCTTGGCTCAACTATCCATCCATGACAAAACCCGTTGTCCTAATTAATCAATCAAATTGATTATGTTAAGGACTTGTGTTTATACTATAGTGTCGTTGGTCATTCTAGATCGGAAGAGCTCCTAAGATATCTAATATCTATCAGTCCTACTTTCCTCACCATCAACTACTTGATGTGCAGGAATATAGTAGGAACATCCATAGTTTCATGCTGACGCTGAAGCTCATTACTCATGGATACGAGCATGATGCATTGAACCAACTATGCATCATCTTGCCACTTTCTAAAAGTAGCAATCTCTTCTTCAGAGGCATTGTCTGCAACCGTTGCAGGGATAGACGTATTAAGGACATAAGATAGCTTTTCAGCCGTGAGAACTTTTCTCAATTTCCTTAAACAATCCGTTTAATACGGTCCAGTTAAATAGCATCTAATATGCTACGCATTGATAGTAATTTTAGACATTGTAAAATTTTGTAAATGAATTTGTAATTAATAACATTTTAGCATACATTCTTTTATTAATTACCAAAATAAATTAGGTCTTGTTTTAAATTGGTATCTCCCACTATTTTTATCAAACTATATTACCCTCATTTATATAGTTCGGCAAAATCTAATTAAAGATTTTCTAGTGAGAATAAGGATCCCATTTCAAATGTATATAGCCTTGTGGTGACACAACAAACTATATATAAATAAATAGGTAGAAAACTCTTATCAATTACATCAACTATGCAGCTCCTTGTATTTTGCCACTTAAATTATTTTGATCAAGTGGTGGCACATCCGAATCAAAATTATTCAAGGTAAGTCCAACCTAGCAGTCCATATATTCAAAAAATAAATAAATATTATCCTTGTGGTGACATAACAAAACAACATTGTTCAATTTTTTTATAAGCATTAAATGTGATAAAATTAACATATCAAAGAATTAAGATAAGCCTTGTGGTGACACAACATACTTATAATAATTAATTGATACTCTATTATTTTTTATCATGCTAGAAGGTGACGTTCCATATTCTAAATATTTTTGAACGCTTAGGACTTAATATAAAAAATTTGAGGGGTTTGTTATTAATTTGTGTCATCATGTTTAGCGCACATGCACATATATATATAAAATACGCGTCATATTAATTAACATGCGAAGCATGTTTGCACAATATATATAATATATATAATATAAGCATGCACATATAGAATACTATATTCTACCCGGATTGATTATGGACTTTTATTCTAGTTTGGTTCACTAGAGCCACCAAGTGAACCAAAATGTCAAACCCTAGGGGTGCAAGAATTAATATTTAAATATAACTATTACATTTAAACTCGGGCGCTCCATTACAAACGGGTCTTCAAGCACTCCTTGCTCCTTAATATCTAATTCTTTAAAATTAATTCTAACTATTCATATTACACAATTATTTAAAATAAATAAAAACATTGATCAGTAGTCAAGGAAAAGTACATAGGAGGAAGATAGAATTTATATTAAGAAAAAAAAATAGATAAGACGAGGTACGCAGACCCCATTTAATAAAACTCATACATTCATGCATCCAACTAAAATAAAATCCAATCACACTGGTCAATAGTCCATAATCAATCCCATTTATTATCATACACATCACCATATGCATCAATAAATAACATTCATCTCATGAATAATAAACATTCAATATATATATTGATATTATTTAATGGGAAAATTTAGTTAGCATGAAATCTAATTTTGAATCAAAATAAACTCTTTTATTTTAATCTAAATTTAAATCAAAATAAACCTCTTTTATTTTAATTTATCCAATTTTGAATAAAATAAACTATTTTATTTTTATCAAAATCTTTAATCAAAATAAACTCCTTTATTTTAATTAATTATGGAATCCAATTCCAAGTAAAAAAAAAACTCCTTTATTAAAGAAAACACAGATTCTCTTTCCTATTCACAAATGAACTCTTTTATTTTGAATAATATGAAATCTTATTTCATATCTAAATAAACTCTTTTATTTAAGGAAACATGGATTATCTTTCATATTCACAAATAAACTCCTTTATTTTGAATAACATGAAATCTTATTTCATATTTAAATAAAGTCCTTTATTTAAGAAATATGGAATCCAATTTCAACTCCAATTAGCTATCATGGAATTCAATTCCAACTCTAATTAGTTAGCATGAAATCTAATTTTAAAATTAAAATAAACCTTTTTATTTAAGATTAAAATAAACCTTTTATTTTAAAATTAAAATAAACTTTTATTTTAATTATAAAATTATTAAGAATATATATATATATATATATATATATATATATATATATATATATATATATATATATATATATATATATAACCGTACTGATTCACGTGAAAGTGAGTCATATGCAACATATATTATATAATATCATATAATGTGAAGTCCCCAACATGTAATCATACTAAATGATTAACGTAATCATTAAAAAGAGACTTGAATCATTATAAGATTATTATTTTAGTAATTATGTATCATATAAACATACTAGTAATCTTAGTGGTTCCTGCCACGCGAATCACTTGCTACAGACGAATTTTCAAATTCGCGAAGCCCTTTTTTTTTAAAATAAATTTTATATAATAAATTATGCTCAATTAAATTATTTTAAACACATATCAATATACATATCAAATATGAACAATTAATAATTTGCATAAAGGTTTGGCTTTGATACCACTGCTAGGTTTGTAATATTCATAAACGCAATTAAATTGCACAAAATAAACGAAAACATGTAAAAATCAGAGTTTAAAAATTTACAAACTATATTCCCGGATCATCCTTTATGCACAATTATTAATTAAACGAAAATATATGAAGAACAAAAATCATACCCTTGAAGATTCGAGCTTCCTCAGGTACAAGTTCACCTCAAATCTTTTTCGCGTTTAACTTGAATCCACCGGGTTTGGTTCCTTTCTTTGATCAACGTTAGCCACCCAAGTGTTTGGCCTCTAGAGTTGATCCACCAAGAAAGAATAAAAAATTTAAGAAGATGTGTGTTTGGTAAAAACCTAATTTTTCTATCTCTCATAGAAAAAGAACGTACTCTCCAACAATTGGAATTACGTATGTTGTGAAAAAGTTAACAACTCTATCACCTATAATAAGACTCCTCTTATTTATAGATATGGGCAACCCTCTTTAACAATTAAGGAATTGATTTTTATTTTAATTAATTAAATTTCTTTAAGTAATGAGGCTCCTAATCTTATTAAGAATAATTAATTAAACTCTTTTAATTAATTAGCCTCCTAATCTTATTAGAAATAAATGAGAGTACTAATATTAAATTAATTTCCAACTCTTTAGAAATTAAAATAATAATAATTGTAATAATATTAACAAGACTTCTCTTATTAATTTATATATTTAATATTTCAAAATATTAAATAATAAATATTAAGCTATTTAATTTATTCTATCACCATAGATTAAATTAAATACACTTAACATATTATTACAATTATGCCATTACCTTCTTAAATAATTATTTTTTCTTTTATGGTGTGACCCTTTAGGTTCTCCATATTAAACCGGTTGTGAATAAATCAATTAGAACAATTCTAATCTTATTTAAATAAATAAATTAAATTATTAATTTATTTAAATAAATAATATTTATTCTACAATAGGGATAAGCCTCCCTAGCGATCAACGACTTTTTAGATAATATAGATTTCAACATTAATCATAAAAGAACCTTTGAGTAAATAGTTACCGTACAATTCAATCCTTCCACCATACAATGTCCTAATTAAATATAAGACATGGAATTACTGTCAAGTCTTATTTTATTTAATTATATGTATTTCGATCCTTAAATGCACAACTCCAAATAATGTAAATTAGAAACTCCTTTCTAATTTCATTCTGCCTTGGGCAAGGACTACTGGGTTGTCATTTATCGAATCACATAGGACGTTTCTCTTCTTTTACTAGAAGCGATAGATTCTTTATTGATCATACATTATCTTCATGTACAACTTAGTATACCCAAGCATACCCTTTGATATACCCTAAGGATCTTAAGGAATAAGTCAAAGTATAACTCATCATATACAAAATACTATGATGATCTCAAGTCTAAGGATCACTTATACTACTATCACTACAGGAATTCCTATTGACAGGCAAGTAAAACTCCATTAGGTATTCCTTAGCGAACCACGTTCAGTGAACTTATTCTCTAATAAGCACCTACATACTTGCTTTAGTGTCTCCACACAAATGATCATGAGATCAATCGTCCTCATCCAATGAGCAAGCAACGTATGTATCAATCTATCCGGATTCACTAATCTCCAATTTAGTAATCCAACGATTGGGAACTATTTTAGTTTTAAGATTTCTAAGAATTTAGATCTCATTAGAATGATCATCATCATTATTCTAAAAACATTGCTTAAAACTATGAGTTTATCACATATTATAAAGTAGCATCATGTAGATAATTAAAAGCCTTTAATAAATTAATACTTTTTATTAATAAATGAATAAGATTGTTACAAAGTGTATGATTTATCATCAAACATGATTGACTTGTGTGCATACTACTTTCAATTCTTCCACGAGGATCTTTGCTCGATTAATATTTTGAAAGAATGCCTTAACTTATTCACCTCCTTTTCTGGGTTGCAACTTAATGCATCCAAAAGCATGTGCTTCTTAGCGAATGTTACCCCTATGCAAGTAGCTTCCATCATTTCTGCTTTGGGTTTCCAGTTGGGTACTTTCCTTGCAAACTTCTTAGGGGTCCCTTTGATTACCACAAAGCTTAGTCTTGCGGACTGTGCCCCCTTATTAGAAAAGATTACTAATAGGATTGTCTCATGGACCAACAACTTCTTTTCCTACTCTGGGAGGCTTCAGCTTATCAAATCTGTGATATTTGCTATCCAATCTTACTGGTCCACCCACTTCATCTTGCCTGTTGCTGCTATGAAGGTTATAAAAAGCAACATTAGTCGGTTTCTTTGGAAAGGTTCATCTCTTCTAAAATATGGAGCTAAAGTGGCATGGAGCAGGATCTCTCTCCCTTTATTTGAAGGGGGTCTGGGCCTTAAATGTTTGGAAGACTGGAATCAAGCTCTAATTCTTATGCATTTATAAAAAATTATTAATATCTCTATCCCATCCTTATGGGATAATTAGGTCAGAACTTTCGCTCTTAAGGGTAAGCATTTTTGGTGTATGCCGATCCCCAATGATTGTTCATGGATTTGGTAGAAAATTCTTAACTTAAGATCTACTGCTATGCAACATATCAAATTCACCATTGGCAGAGGAAATCTCACAAAGTTATGGTTTGATCCTTGGCTCTCCTGTAAGCCTCTGACTGATTCTTCCAACTCCCCTTTGATTTCCAACTCTGGTCTTGGGCCCAATACTATGGTCAGTAGTATTATATGCAACTCAGCTTGGTCACTTCCACCTTCTAATTATTATGCTATTATGGAGTTTCGGAGGCGGTTTGACACATCTAAGCACTGCAACTCTGATATTTCAGACACTATCATGTGGGATGATACTCTGGCCCATAAGGTTACTGCCTCATCTATTTGGAGAACTACTAGGAAAAGTGGGCCGCCTGTGCCTTGGTATAAGGTGGTTTGGCACAAATTTCTTACCCCAAGACTTTCGTTCATTTTGTGGCTTGCCTTTCAGAATGGTCTACGCACCATGGACAGAATCCTCGCCTATGGTTTACCTGTTAACTCTGTTTGCACTCTTTGTAATGCACATAATGAGTCTTTTAACCATTTATTCTTCCAATGCCGGTATTCTTTCCAACTACTTGTCTCGGTTCTAAGGCATTGTGGATGGAGGGGCATTGTTTGAAGCTGGTCTAATATTATAAATTTTATGGTCTCTTACTCTTCCCCCACGATCCACCATGGTATTCTTCACCTTGGGTATGCAAATGTTGCTTACCATATTTGGCATGAATGCAACTCCCGTATTTTTGCAAATAGGTCACCACCTGTTAGGATCATTATTCAAGACGTTATGCAGCTTTTAAAGTATAAACAGCGTACTACTATACAGTTTCAGAAAGTTAAAGCTAGACCTTGGTTTAGCCATCTCAATTTATGTTGATGGTTGTGCTGTTGTGTTTAGGATAAGGCATGATCTAGCAGGATTTTTGGGCTAGAATTGTGATTTATTATAATGGGTATGTGGCTTTATTGCTCCTGGGGTTGATGGAAGTGCTGAACTGTTAGGCAGTTGCTTATGCCTTATTTTAGCTATCAAAATTTTTATTTCTGCTGGGTTGGGTTAAGCCATTAGGTGATCTGTGGTGCTGCTGTTTGGGTTCTGTTGTTACTGCAGCTGGTAGTCTGGGCAGTCGTTACAGTAGGGTTTTCCAGCTGAGCTGCTGAGGATTATGTATACTTTTGTTTTGGTAGCTCCTTCTCTGGTTTTCTATTGCTTAGGGGGTTTCAGCAGGGCATGTGCTTGTATGTTGCTTGTTGTTTCAACAGAGCTAGTTTCATGGGTGTGTGGGCAGGGCCAATTTTTCTTGTTGACTTCAGCTCTCAATTGCCTAAGTGGTTATTTGGGATTTGGGTGGGGGTAAAGATGCTTGTTGCAGCTGCTGATCCTTTGTGGGTTTTGAAAGGATTATTTGATTTCAACTGCTAGCAAACTAGGGCCTGTTGCAGCTGTTGTTTGGGGTTCTGGCTAGTTACTGCTGTGGTTTGATTGGGCCCTGCCCACACACCCATCTTTGCATTTGGGGCTTTCTGTGAGCTGCCCTGGGCTGCAGTTTTTCCTAGTTTATTTTTTGGGTTGCTGCAGTTGGTTGACTGTTCCTAATTTTGTTAGGTTTCATATGCTTTGCTGCTGCTCAAGCTGCTGCACCTTGACTGGCTTTCTTGCACCTACTCGGTAGCTGCTGGGTTTCAATGCTATGTGCTGGGTTGCTGGGCTACTGTGGGTCGTGTGCTTCCTGTGCTAGGCAGATGGGCTGATTGAGTTGTTGTGTACTGTAAGACCCCAACTTATTCATAAATAAAATCGAATTTTCTCTAATTATTATTTTGAATAATAAGGTGTTAATTTGATATAATTCTTTGGTTATGGGTGAAATGTGCAAATTTTACAAAATAAGTAAGTGGTTATAAAATATTCATTGTTGTCGGGAAATATTCATTTGGTCGTGGAATATTCTCGCTGTCGGGAAATATTCGTACGATGGCATAGCTATTTGTGGGCCCCATAAAGGAAAATGGTCGGATGAAAAAAATGACAAGTTTGAATTTTTACAAATAACGGCATAGTAGTTACCGTTAATACTGTTGGAATACCCGGTGGTTAAAATACAGTAATACGCGTGGGTGCACAGTAGCACACGGTATTGCATAGTATTGTTGAATTATTAATTCTTACATAAAAAGGCACTACTCAATAATTGTTACAGTAATTACTGTTCAATATTTTATTTTATTGATTCAATAATTGCTACGTTGATATTTTATATTATTGTTGTTTCAATAATTATCACTGCACAGTATCTCCATTATCAGATCAATAATTTATATTATTTGAATAATATTATTAGATAGCATTATTGGCAATATCTAAGGAAGTTCTGTCAAAGGAAAGGTTTGGTCACCTAATTGCGCGCCAGTAAGGAGAAATCCTTATCGAAAAGCCCCTCTTTTCTGGGAACGACCTGGTTGTCATAATTGTGATTCTGTAATATTATTTGTGAATAATTAATTATTGATTTATATGATAAAAAAATATTTATCTTATGTGGAATTAAGGCTGAGGTATTTTATCAGTATTTTGTCAGAATAGAGATATTAAAAATCGTTCGTGTGTGGATTTCGGGTATTTTTTGTTTGAAATTTAGAAAAACTTTCTTCTACAAAGTTGTAGAGAATTAAATTTCCTATGGAATAAACATGAGATTCGAATTTTTCTGATAAAATGGCTATTTATTATGAATTATTGAAGTTACTGATTATTTAAAATAGTTTGGAAATTTCTAGAATGGGTGGGCCCCACTTTTGGTTAATGAAAAATGTGCTGAAATTTTATTTCAAAATTGGTGGACGTGAATAGTAACAGGTAAAGACATCAGGTAGCAGGTTAGTCTGCTTTGGCATTCTAAGCATTTTCTAATAAATAGGGCGCTTAGTTAGAATTGAAAAACACACCAGAAACAAGTTTTCTCTCTTTCTCTCTCTACATTATGGAGCGTATTTTTGTGAGTATTTAGATCCTTTTAGAGTTTCTATTCAATACAAGTTTCCTTCAGCCTTATACCTAATATTTCAACCGAAAGTATTGTTCTTTTGAGGTAAGAGATGTTATTTTCTTCGTAAATGATGTTATTTCGTTCAATATCATTATGCCAAAATATTGATATGAACTTTATCGTGAAATTTCTACCTTTTTGTGTCGGAGTTACTATTCATGTATACGACATTATTCACGAATACGACACTATTCATAAAAAATGAAATTTTCTCTTTTTTGTCCAAGATGTCTATTATGGTTACTATATTTGATTGTATCCATATTTTGATCTTCATTCTTGAATTTTACTCCACTATGGTTTATGATGGAGCGTTTTTGAACCTGGATAAACTGTAGTACGAATTCCAAATATTTGTCCTTTTGTCTGACTGGATTCATTTTCTTTAAGATATTTTTCATCATCCTCAGTCCTAAATGATGATATTACTGAATATCTTTGGCCTGTAATGCAAAGATCAATGATTAACTGATGAATATCTTTGGCCCGTAGTGCAAAGATGAACATGTGTTTAGATGAACATGACCAACTGGTGATACAAATGAATATCTTTGGCCTGTAGTGCAAAGATGAATATTTGATTCAAGATGTTTATTGATTGATGTTACATGGATAAAATATTGATGATGGACTTTTAAATCTTAGAAGATAGTATAATTCATTCTCTACTTGAAATTTTTAATGGATTGTTGTTTTCGCTGTAGTTGTTGATCTAAAACTTGTTGTCTATTATATTTTATCAGATTTTTCCCTGTTGTAGACTAATGATAATTTATTGTATATTTTCTTAGTCATAATATTCTTTACTAGGCTAGTTGAGCTCACCCTTTTCTTTTTTGTTCCATTTTTATTAGGAGGCGAGAATATAGCGGGAACTAGTCGGGGTGTGGAATGATGTTTCTAGTTAGTTGTGTTAATAGTCCTCACTATTTTTTAAAATAGTGTTTCAATAATTGTAATGAAGACTTATTTGAGTGTGGATATTGTCTAGAAGACAATATTTGTATTTAAACTCACAGTTTATGTGTTGTCGTATTTTGCACGACAATTGTAGTAATGATATTGTAGTTGTTTCTATACCATGTATTTGACGACTCAGAATAGGTGATGTATACCTATTTTGGGGGCGTCACAGTTGGTATCAGAGCTTAGGGATATGGTCTCTGGCAGAGATCGAGGAATAGAACTAGGAGGGGAGAGACGAGTAAATCCTTCATTAGTGTATCCTACCTAAGCTTATTTGTTGGTCGATCATAATATAAGGGTATTATGTGGTATGTTAATTTGTTTAATTAACCCTTGTTTTATGGCAGTATTTGAGAATGGCAGCTGAGAACGTTAACAATGGAGTAAATGAAACCATTGAGACACCTTTAGTCACCACCCAGGGGAACGTGCAACAGGAAAGCAATATTCCTCCTGTAAACAACACTACCGAACAAATGATGAATGATGGAATGTTTATAAGCTTTTTGCAGTTCATGAAAAATCAGACGAGGGAGACTCGTGTACAAAATACGACTGAAAATGATAGCAACTCACGGCTTGTCACAACCAAGCAGTTCAAAGAGTTTGGACCACCAGAATTTATGGGAAAGCCGGATCCGATCAAGGCAAAAATGTGGGTTAAACAAATTACTAAGATATTTGATGTCTTGGGATGCACGGAAGAACAGAAGGTTCCATTCGCCACCTTTATGTTCCGTGGTGAGGCAGACTACTGGTGGGAGTTTGTGAAACGTACCCAGCCAGCCGCACTCAACATGTCTTGGGAAACGTTTCAGAAACTGTTTAATGACAAGTACTTTCCTGAAAGTATTCATCATATGAAGGAGGTAGAATTTATTAGACTGAAACAAAACAACATGACGGTGTCCCAGTACGAGGCAAAGTTCGCAGAGTTATCCCGATTTTCACCTCATTTGGTAGAGAATGAGGAACGAATGATGCGGATATTTCTGAGAGGTATAAAACCCGAGATTCGGCAATATCTTATATCTCATAATTTTTTTTATATTCAAATGTTGTAAATAGGGCTCAATTATTAGAGCGAGATAGTGAGTATGTTTAACCGAGGGACCACAACTAGGGTCATACTGGTGGCAGCAGTCATCGGAGCAATGAAAACCAGCTGGGAGAAAAATATTCGGACAAAAACGGTAACCACTCTGGTGATAATCGTGTCCATTATGGTAGAAGAAGCGAGTCGAGGAGAGATTTCAAAAAGAGAAGGTACAACAATGATAACGTGAAGACATCAGCACCAACATTAACTGTTTCTAGGGGAGGAGAACGAGCACCAGTCGTTTGTTATGAATGCGGGAAAGAGGGACATATCAGCCCAAACTGCCCACAACAATCCAATGTGTGTTATAACTGTGGAAAGGAAGGTCATATAGCTAGAGATTGTCTTGTTGCAAAACCAGGTGCAACGAGAATGATGACTCCGAAGGCTGTTCCGGACAAGTCAAAGTCAGCGGTTCCTGGAAGAGCGTTTGTTGTGACTGGCCAAAACACTCACGGGTAAGCTAATCATAAACTCTTGCAAAGTTTATTCCTTATTAGATATCGGTTCTACCCATTCTTTTATCTCTCCTGCTTGTGCTCAACGTTTGAACTTGACTCCGGAGAAATTAGACTTTGACTTATCTGTTGAGACTCCGTTGGGAAAAACTTTCATTACATCTACTGTTTGTAAATCTTGCTTAATCCAAGTTGGTACCATCACATTACCATCGATCTTATTTCTTTGAAAACACTTGCATTTGATGTTATTTTAGGGATTGATTGGTTAACTATTCATCATGCCAAAATTGATTATTTTCGTAAGGTTGTTAGTTTTTATATTCCTAACCAACCTATTATGCAAATTCAAGCTACCAAACCACTAAAGTCAATCACTGTCATATCAAGCCATAAAGCTATTCGTTTATTAAAAAATGGATGTCAAGCTTTGTTAGCCCATGTCACGGACTTGAACAAAAACACGTCAGATTTGAATAATATTTCTATTGTTAGTGAATTTCCTGATGTATTTCTTGAAGAATTTCTCGGTCTACCCCCAGAACGTGAAGTTGAATTCTTTATTGACCTTGAACCTGGTACAAAACCCATTTCTAAAACCCCATATTGAATGGCTCCTATTGAACTTCAAGAGTTAAAGGTCCAACTACAGGAGTTGTTAGGCATCGGTTTCATTCGTCCTAGTACATCTCCTTGGGGTGCTCCTGTTTTATTCGTAAAGAAAAAAGATGGAAGTATGCGACTTTGTATTGACTAGCGGGAATTGAACCATGTCACCATCAAGAATAGGTATCCACTACCTCGCATTGATGACCTGCTCGACCAGTTGCAAGGAGCACAAATCTTTTTAAAGATCGATCTTTGTTCTGGATATCATCAGCCGAAGATTAAAACTGAGGATATTTCGAAGACTGTCTTCAGAACTTGGTACGGGCATTATGAATTCTTAGTCATGTCTTTTGGATTGACTAATGCTCCTGCTGCTTTCATGGATATGATGAACCGTGTGTTCAAGGAATATTTGGATCAGTTCGTTGTTGTCTTTATTGATGACATCCTTATCTATTCCAAAAGCTGTGAAGATCATGAGCACCATTTGAAGCTAGTCAAAGGCTTCGCGATAACAAGCTATATGCCAAGCTGAAGAAATGCGAGTTCTGGCTTGAGAAAGTAGCATTCCTTGGGCACGTGGTGTCAAAACATGGAGTATATGTTGACCCGGCGACGATTGAAGCCATACAAAGTTGGGAGCAACCGAAGTCAGTGACCGAAGTATGTAGCTTTTTGGACTTAGCTGGTTATTATCGAAGATTCGTGGAAGGATTTTCTCGAATCGCTACTCCGTTAACTCAACTGACTCGGAAAGATACAAACTTCTTATGGAGCGAGGAATACGAGAAGAGTTTCCAAGAGCTCAAGAGGAGACTCATTTCGGCACCTGTTCTGACAATATCATCTGGTTCGGATGGATTTGTTATCTACAACGATGCTTCAGGCAAAGGGTTAGGATGTGTTCTCATGCAACATGGGAAAGTCATAGCCTATGCCTCACGATAACTCAAAGAATATGAGAGGAATTATCTTACTCATGATCTGGAGTTGGCAGCAGTTGTTTTCGCGTTGAAGATCTGGAGACACTACCTGTATTGGGAGAAAATGGAGATTTATACGGATCATAAGAGCCTTAAATATTTATTCACCCAAAAGGAACTCAACATGCCGTAACGACGTTGGCTTGAGCTGTTGAAAGGTTACGATCATACCATCCAATACCATCCTGAAAAAGTGAACGTAGTAGCTGACACATTGAGTAGAAGATCATATGCGGGTACGAGTGCGATATTGTCAACGCAAAGGCCCATTTTTTATGACTTGCAAAGGACGGAGATAGAGTTAAAGGCTCCAAGTGTCCACGTGATGATATCAAACATACGAGTAGAACCGACTTTAATCGATAAAGTTAAAGTTGCTCAAGTTACGGACCTGGAGCTGATGCGTATGAAGAAGAAAGTGCAAGAAGGTGTTATTCCAGAAGCAAGAATCGATGAAGAAGGAATACTTCGAGTCAACTCCAGACTTTGTGTTCATAACAATTCTGAATTGAAGCATAGAATCATGATGGAGGCACACAACACACCGTTTGCAATCCATCCTGGGAGTACTAAAATGTATCATGATCTTCGACATACATTTTGGTGGAGTAATATGAAGAGAGAGATTGCGGAGTTTATCTCAAGGTCTTTAACTTGTCAACGTGTAAAGGTGGAGCATCAAGTGCCAAAGGGTCCATTGCAACCACTTGAGATTCCGAAATAGAAGTGGGAACACATTACTATAGATTTTGTTACAGATCTTCCCAAGGTTTCTCAAGGCATAGATGCGATTTGGGTCATTATTGATAGATTAACCAAGTCTGCTCATTTCTTGCCTATACGGGAGTCTTATTCCCTTGAACGTCTTGCTCGTATGTACGTGAATGAGATTGTGAGATTGTGAGATTGCATGGCATGCCAGTATCCATAGTTTCGGATCGTGACCCAAGATTCACTTCACGATTTTGGGTTAGCTTGCAGAGAGCTATTGGCACGGATTTACGATTCAGGTCAGCATACCATCCTCAAACGGACGGACAATCAGAAAGGACTATTCAAACTCTTGAAGATCTATTAAGACTCTGTGTCCTAGATTTCAAAGGAAGTTGGGATAAGTACTTGCCATTGGTGGAATTCTCCTACAACAACAGTTATCAAGAAAGTATAGGCATGACTCCTTTCGAAGCGTTGTATGGAAGGAAATGTCGTTCTCCTGTATGCTAGGACACGGTGGGTGAAGCAACGTTGTTGGGACCAGAGTTGGTACGTATGACTACAGAGAAAATCCAAATGATCCGACAACGTATATAAACGGCACATGATCGACAAAAGAGTTATACGGATCTTCATCGAAAGGACATGGAATTTAATATTGAGGATCATGTATTGTTACGTATTGCCCCATGGAAGGGAGTTACAAGATTTGGAAGGAGAGGAAAGCTCAATCCAAGATTTGTTGGTCCATTTGAGATTCTTGACCGAATAGGAAATATGGTCTATAGACTCGCATTACATCCAAGCATGTCTCGTGTTCATAATGTTTTTCAGATATCTATGCTTCGTAAATATGTGAAAGACCCGAACTGTAACAACCCGATATTTTCTATACAAATAAATTAGAAATTTTGCGTATAATTTTTTTTTATTAAAATAAATATGGGGAAAATGTGTCAAGATAATGTGTATGTATTTATGTGATATATTTAATTACATGAATGATTTTAAATAATTTTATTTTAGAATTATTGATTGTTATAAACTATATTCTTATCATAATTAATTTTATAGTAGAAATGTTTTATTAATTATTTTTCATGAAAATATAATCATATATTATTTATATAATATATGAAATGATTTTTTAGAATTATTAGAATTATTATTTTATTATATGAATCATTGTACAGATTATTAAGTTAATTATTTTAACTTAATTAAATAATGTTAGGTATGACAGATAAATCAAATATGGAATCCAAACCCTAATTTTGGATTTTGATCAAGGAATGAGAACAATAATTTAATATCATTTATACATAGATTTTTCAGTGGTAAAATTATGTATTGTATGTATATGAATTGATAATGATTGGTCAGTTATGGTGTATTATGTCAAATGTGACGCCCCCAAAATAGGTATACAACACCCATTCTGAGTAGCCAAATATATGGTATAAAAAGCAAACTACAACTTCAATAATACAATTGTCGTGCAAAATACGACAACACATACTATGAGTTTAAATATAAATATTGTCTTCTAAACAATATCTACACTCAAATAAGTCCGCATTACAATTATTCCAACACTATTTTACAAAAATAGTGAGGACTGCTAAAACATCTTTCTAGAACCATCACTCCATACCCCGACTAGATCCTGCTATGTTCTCACCTCCTGAGAAGAAAAATGGAACAAAAAGGAAAAGGGTGAGCTCAACTGACCCAGTAAAGAATATTATGACTAAGATAATCTACAACAAATTATCATTAGTATTCAACAGAAAAAAATCTGATAGAATATAATCGACAACAAGTTTTAGATCAACAATTGTAGCGGAAATAGCAAACCATTAGAAGTGTCAAGTAGAGAATGAATTCTACTATCTTCTAAGATTTAAAAGTCCATCATCAATATTTTATCCCTGTAACATCAATTAATAATCATCTTTAACCAAATATTCATCTTTGCACTACAGGCCAAATATATTCATTTGTATCACCAGTCAGTCATGTTCATCTCAACACCTGTTCATCTTTGCACTACAGGCCAAAGATATTCATCAGGTAATCATACATCTTTGCACTACAGGCCAAAGATATTCAGTAATATCATCATTTAGGACTGAGGATGATGAAAATTATATTAAAGAAAACGAATCCAGTGAGACAGGAGGACAAATAGTAGGGATTCGTATAACAGTTTATCCAAGATCAATAATACTTCATAATAATCAATTGTGAAGTAAAATTCAAAAATAAAGATCAAAACATGGATACAATCAAAGATAGTAACCATAATAGACATCTTGGACAAAAAGGGAAAATTTTATTTTTCGGTGAATAGTGCCGTATTCGTGAATAGTGTCGTATATGTGAATAGTATCGTATACGTGAATAGTAACTCCAACACAAAATGTTCTAAATTTGATAAAAAAAAACTCATATCAATATTTCATCATAATGATATTGAAGAAAATAATATCATTTAAGAAGAAAATAATATCTCTTACCTCAAAATATCAATACTTCTGATCAGAATATCGGTATAAGGCTGAAGAAAACTTACACTGATGTATAGAAACTCACAAAGTATCTAAATACTCACAAAATACACTCAATAACCTAGAGAGAGAAAGAGAGAAAACTTGTTTCTGGTATGATTTTCAATTTTAACTTAGCCCTCTATTTATAGGAAAATGTTAGCACGCCGAAGCAGACTTAACCTTCAACCTGATGGCTTTACCTGCTACTATTCAAGCCTACCACATTTGAATAAAAATTTCAGCACATTTCTTCACCAACCAAGAGTGGGGCCCACCAATTCTAGAATTTTCCACCAAAATGATAAACTCCGAAAATTCAACAATTTCTGAACCAGTCATCTCGTAAAATTCATAATAAATCATACGTTCATTTTTAACGGTTCAAAATTTGTGGACATATACTCAACTTATGAATACATGTCAGGAAACAATAACACAACGTCAGATCATCATATCATCAAAACAATCAAGATCTATAGGCCGATCAAAGTACCCTCCCGGAACTGTTCTTGAACATTTCTGGGTTTCCCAGAAATGTTCTTGAGCAGTTTCGGCTACCTAAGTTTGACCATCACTAGATTTGATTCTGTTAAGGATCTATGTGATATAAAGGCTTTAGCATGTAGTCTTCATGTCAGTATACAACTACAAAACAACAACATGGCATAACAACTTAAACATAGCAAGATCCAAGCCCTGCAAAAATAATGTCAGAGGTTTTTGGGCTAATTCTGGGCTTCAAGAACAGCTGTTCAATGCCGGTCAACCCACTTTGACCTTAAATAACTTTTAATCTACAACAGATATGGACTTGATTCAAGTTGCATATTAAAGATCACCTAACAGACTACAAGTACAAACTTTCAAAACACAAAAACACATAACAGATCGAGATTTATAGGACTTGACATTCACTGTCAGGCCCTTATTTTCAAAAATTTCCATATTTGGAAAATCATCAAATCTGAGCCTCTAGATGTTATGGATCTAACATCTAGCAACCCAGATCATTGATTAACACCCAATATAACATTTTTAACACACACAAAATTACATCTAACATAAGATCAAAAGATTTTCAAATTTTAGGGTTTGCACCTTTTCTAAGCTTTGATCTTGCTACTGACTTTCTGATCTGTTAATGATAATCATGGGGCTTGCTTTGTGACTGATCTAACACTAAAATTTCGTGGGTTTGAGCTTGAGAAAAAATGGTTAAGTGCTTGTGAATAATTTAGGCCATTAAGTGCACTTTCTCTCTCTTGAATCTATATGTACATCAAATGGGTGCAATGAACTTGTAATGGCTGATCATGTGATGGCAATCTTAGCTCATAGGTAGGTCTAGTGTAGGGTGGCAACAGATTTTGCAAGATTTGCTTACAATAATTCACAAATGAGACAAAAAGGGTACTTTAATAAATTTATTTTAATCTTAAGGGTATTCTTGTCCAAGGTGCTTGAATCTAGGGTTTAATCACTAGATTTTAAATCTTAAGGTTTTCCAAATAATTTCTAGGATTTGAACAATTAAAATTAAAATGTAATAAAATTTTAATTACAACACACTAATTTAAAATTAGGGTTTTTAATAGAAAATTAGGATTTTTAAATTAGGGTTCCTTAATATTATTTGGGTTCCCAAATTAACAATTAGGATTTAGTAATTATTATTATAATTTACAAAAATAATAATTAGGGTTTCTAATTTTAGCAAATTAGGGTTTTCAAATAATAATTAGGGTTTCTCCTAATTACAGAAATTCTATAATACACAGTAACATTTATATGACACAATTACTGCTCAGTCTTAAACTCATAACCGAGTTTAACAATTAGGGTTTAATAACACGATATGAGGGTGATGACATAATTTACCATATTTGGCCCACCATTATCAGTCTACAGATATACAATACATATTTATAGCACTAAAAAATCAAAATATAATTAATATTATAATATTAATCTCATCCTTTGATAAAAATCCAAATTTACGGTTTGGATTCCATATCTGATTTATTTTTCATATACAACATCAATAATTAAGCTAAAATAATTAACTTAAATATTCTGAACAAATTCATATAATAAAATATTTATTATTATAATTCTAATAATTATTTCATATAGTATTTAAATAATATAAAATCATGTTTTATGGAAAAATAATTAATAAAGCATTTTCGCTATAGAAATTTAATTATTACAGGAATATAATTTGTAATGATCAATAATTCTAAAATTATTTATAATTTTCTAGGTACTAAATATATTTGTATTTATCATACACATTACTAGACACTTATTCTCATCATTAAAATAAATAAATAAATAAATTTATATGCAAAATTTCTTATTTATTTTATATTGAAAATATCGGGTTATTACATCTTCCATAGCTGAACAAATAGCTATGAAGTATTATGAATCATTGACTAGCATTTCTCATTTAATACAATAATTCTACAGTATATATAATAGCTAAGGAATTCTGAACCGGTCGAAAGACCATGAACATACTCTTTTCGTTTTCATACATGAAAAGGACATTCCAGCACTAAGGTCGTACATCTGTTCTTTCTTACGAGCACTTCTGGGTGATCAGCCTATAGTACTCTATGTTAATCAACATTCATCCGTTAAACGTATTTACATGTAAGTTTTGGCAACCTCGCGTGTCCGTTGAATAATCGATAAAAATATATTTGTTTGTTCATATACAAACTTACCTTGAATCCGTACCAAATACTTGGCATAGGATAGCGTTATCAATTCTATATAGAAAGACTTGCAAATAAATCAATCTAACTCTTAAGAATAGTCTAACTGAGCTAAAACTGGCATCGACCCTTTTTGTAAAACAAATCATGCATCTCAGAACATGAATCACAAAAAACCTGGCTAACACAAAGGTTAGATAAGCATTAAGAAAACTTGCATTCAAGCGTCTTCGAATATAATATTCAACAATTCTTGCTCGTTACAGTATCTACATGATATATTCACATAGCACACTGAGATTAGTTACTAAACAATCTAACTTCATTGTTTTAACCAACTTCTTTCTCTTCTATGTCTTAAGTGAATTTATTCAATTAATAATGTCAATTCGACTTACTATACTTCATTACGGCTTGTTAACATTCTTACGTTACTAACCGAGACTCGATCATCATTGGTGAAGTACCAATGTTGAATACCATTCACGGTTTACTTACTTACGCTTCGCATTCTTCGTTTACTTCCTCTTAAACCATACTTAAATTCCTAACGTCATCACTATAAAAGTGATTTAATATTAATCTATTACATGTATATTAAGTACATATATATTGTAACGTCCACGAATTTGAAACTCCTTATTAATTAAATATGTGATTTAATTTTAATGAGTTAGATTTGTGAGTTATTTAAAACCTTACGTGGTTATGTGAAACTATGAATTGGTTAAAGGGAGTCACTAATAGTTATTTAAATTAGTGGACTAACCCTAAGAGTTTGATATCAAAGGATTGATATAATTATTAATAATTAAATATTCAATTTATTTGAATATAGTAGCAAGAGTTGAGCATATTGATTAATTTCAATTATGGGTAATTATTGATAATGTGTTGAATTATAATTATTATGAATAAATAATAATTAATATGTAAGAGGTTAATAAATATAATATGATTATATATTTTCTTGATTTATTTGTGCAAACATGCAATATATTAAACCTTGTTACATGGTAGTTAATTATATATTTTATATTGTACAAGGTGGCACATTATATGTCTGTATATTAAATATAGACTATATAATAAGAATTAATTCATTCATGTGAGTACTTAAATAATCCTAAACTTTCCATTATGTAGGAGCATTTACACATTTATATTACATTATGGGAATTAGAATGTCCAAAACAAGCCTTAGTTGATCAAGTATGCTGAGACTTCCTTCTTGTCCCAAAATGAGTGACCTCCCAGTACATGAACAGTAACCTACACCTTATATACGTAACTTTCAAGTCTGTGATTTTTGGCTAGGGAGGTAGCTGATGCTGGTTTCTTGGCCAACTCCTCTATAACCCTTGTATCCTTCCAATTTCCTGTGAACCAAGCAGAGGCCATTTTTTTCTGTCTGGTCGAAGTGGCGCAGCCGCGCCACTTCCCTTGCCTTTCACCGCGCGGGTAGCAGATCACAGTTGCTCATGTTAGCTCCTTAAGACATTCTGAGCATGTTACTTTGATTACTATATGCATACAACAGACCTGAACTTGTGGACTAAGGTAGTTATGTATATAGTAAGCTATGTTAGTTTATCGGATTATTCAAAGAAGACTTAAAGAGTTGGAAAATAATTTTGATAAACCTTTTTGAAAAACAAGTTCTAACCTCGGATGCAAGTGTATTACGTCCTGATATGTCTTGACATGGGTCAATATGTTAGTTATATGGTTAAAGGTAATATATGATATTCAAGCATGATTAAAAAGAGAAATTTCAAGAAAAAGGACTATATTGGCTATGTATAATTGAACTACGTATACACTAAAGAGATGCTCATGAGATCTATTATGTGATTATAAAAGCATGACTTAGACTATGCAAACTCATCTCATATGCTTGAAGAAGTTTTGCTAATAGAGACTTAAAGTTTTAAAAATGAACTTGATAAACTAGATACACATTAAGTTGAGAACTTGTAAGTATGTTTTTGATGTCTAGCATGTATATATGAAAGTATGATATATGGTAGGTAAAATGACTTACATGATTAATAGCTTAACATGTGGAGTCTTGATTAAATAAAAATGAATTATGACCTTTGATATGTTTGATGAAAGGTTAAAGTTAGTTATTCATATAATAATATGTGTGTTGTGCATGATTGTTCGTTTATGTGCAAGTCGTGTGTGCACTAGCTTATTTTTTGAAGCAGCCATGTCTTGGTTTGCACCAGGAGCCGCGCAGCCGCACGTCTCCTTAGTACAAATCAGGCGCGGCCGCGCTGTCCTGTAGTTTTGCCAGATTCTGTTTTTGGTTATGAAATTTAAGGCACGCGTATATGATTATTTACCCTGTAATATATGACCAATATGCCATATAATATGTTTAGAAGCATGCTATGTGATGACTTGATTCTTTTAAGTGTAGACTTGTACTAGTTACACATACAAATTGAAATGATCGACTTGATAACGTTAGGTCATTTCAACGCAAGTAATTAAAGCTAGAATTAATTGTAGCTGAGCAAACAAGCAAGTATCTAAACCTTACGCACTACCTTTATTTTGTGCAAACATGTATATGTTTATGCAAGTTTCCTTGAACCGTACTTTTATTGAGCAAGTTTCCCTAAACTTACTCAAATTGATATTTAGCAAGTATCCTAAACCCTTGCTTTACTTTATTCGACGCATATCGTAAGCAAGTTCCCTAACTTTACCTAAATTATTATTGAGCAAGTTTCCTTGAACTTCACTATTTGATCGTAAAAGTTTCCTATCCTTCTCATATTGAATTGAGTAGGTATTGAATTTAAAGTTATTCACTTAAGCTTGAATCTTATTTCCAAGCATGCTATTCAGTAGTTTAATTACTTTAAAATTATTCCACATCGATATTATTGATATTCGCACTTAGTGCACTTGAGATCATACAGTCTTGGACTTATACATCATTTAAAGTTCAAATAATTCTTGAACTGTGTCAGATAGAGTCTGAACCTTTGTTCGGTCAGACAAGTATACGAAGTTTTATAAAAGCTATCCAAACCAATTGATGGTAAGGATTCTTAGATTGAATGAACACCCCTTCTATGATAGGGGAGTACCCCAGGTATCTAATATAAGATACAAAGAGCAGATTTAAATGTTATGCATATACATAGTGTACGCGAGGTTGATCCCCTCAAGTACTTATTCTGTAGCCAGTAACTAAAGGGTTAATTAACTATTGATTCCATTGGAGTGTTATAGTTCAAAGTCTATTTGACTAGCAGTTATTCTAAAAGCAATCATTATCTTTGCTTGCGATATTCATATTGTTGAATCTCTCAGATATTCATATTGTTGAATCCATTTCCAGATATTTTTCCATTCATCATGATATATCCTTATTGTTATATTTAAACTTGTTGAGCAAACTTGTTGCTCATCCTTGCTATATCATGAATTATATTGCAGCTAAGCCCGAGACCTCAAGAAAGGACAAGGGTAAAGGAAACATGTAGAATTGTTGCCAGAAGCAGAGTTTATTTTGTGCTTAATTTAAATTACTGTTATGTAATATGAACCCTAATTACTATTATAGCGTATGTTTGTAAGACTTTATTAAGGTTATCGAATCTTGGGACTAGTAACACCTTTGGATTGAACGACGTACGTTTATTATTTTCCGCATTTTAGTTATCGTATGTTGTTTAGAGGTGGATGTTTGTATTTTATCGTGATGACCGAACTGGGGTCAGAGGACCAGGTTTCGGGGACGTCACTGGTTGGTATCAGAGCTGTAGGTTATAAAAGTTAAGAATGTGAAACCTAGGTTATAACCTTTTTAGAAAACTCAAGTAGAGTATGTAAATGATGGGATGAAGGGAATCCATCGATTTTTGTTGTGATATTGAAGTGGTTTATTTAAATCAAAAAATGATTGATAGACGTCTTAAACTTCTTAATGCTAACATGGATAGCATATCACATAAAGCCTAATTGTTTCTTCCTTTCCTCAGATCATGCCGCCTAGGAGAGTTTAGCGGAATCATAGGGAGGAAGGATCCGTTAACAATGGTGGAGGGGAAAATGTTGATCCAATGCAGAACTTCGTTAACCTGTTAACTGAGGCAATGCAAAATAGACCCCCGCCAGTAGTAGGGCAGCCAGGACAACACTTGGCTGGCTTTAAGGACTTTAAATTGGTAGGACCACCGGAGTTCCGAGGGACCTTGGATCCAATTGAAGCCCAGACATGGATATAAGATATAGAGAAGCTGTTTGAGGTCGCACGAGTGGCCGAAGCACAGAATACGAGTTTTACCACTTTCATGATGAAGGGCAAAGCTAATAATTGGTGAAAAGCCAATAAGGGCCGAGCAGACGAAGGAGTTATTCCTTGGGACAGATTTAAGGAGCTATTCCTTGAGAATTACTTCTCAGAGAATACGCAACAGGATATGGAAGTTAAGTTTCTAGAACTGAAGCAAGGTAGTATGTCTGTCGTAGAGTACGCGGAAAAATTTAACGAGTAGGCCCGATTCGCGTCACATCAGGTTGACACGAAGGCCAGGAATGCAAGGAGGTTCGAATTAGGACTGAAACCATGGGTGCAAAAAGCAGTGGCTGTGTTAAAGATTAAAACTTACTCTGATCTTTTGGAAAGGGCTATCATTGGCGAAGGAGGCAATAAAGCCATCGCTCGATTCAAACAAGAAAAGAAGACCGGCCAAGAGGGACAAAAAGGGGGAAGTAGCGGAGGCAGCAACCCCAATAAACGTAAATGGATGGAGAGCCATTCCTCTGGAGGAAATAAGTCCGGGGGAGAGGCCAAGAAAAGTATGTAGTGCAACAACTGAGGGAAGAATCACTCGGGGGAGTGTATGAAGGGAAAGAGTGTTTATTATCGTTGCAGACAACTGGGGCACATGGCTCCTTAGTGTCTGAATAAGAAGAATGGAGGATGTTTCTCGTGTGGAGCCACAGAGACCATCAACTCAAGGACTGCCCGAAGAAAAAGGGCGATGCAGCTAGCGGCAACCGTAACATTAACAACAATGGGCTGAACATTGGAGGGCTAGCCAATCAAACCATCAGACCAATGGCACGAACATTCAACATGACCATATAGGATGCGGTGGAATATAAGGACGTGGTGTTAGGTATCATTCCGATCAATGATATAGATGCATACATGTTATTTGATTCGGGTGCTACCTGTTCTTTTGTTTCCGAAGAATTTGCTAAATAGTTAGACTTACCCCGTGAGAGATTAGAACACCCTATGAACGTAGAAGTAGCGAACAAGGAAATTATTCCCGTAGAATGCATTCATAGGAATTGTTATGCCGAAATTTAAGGATTTAAGCTCAAAGTGGATTTGATACCGATTCGTTTGGGGGAGTTCAATGTAATCCTTGGAATGGATTGGTTAACGGTTCACGGAGTAGTTATAGATTGTAAGAAGAAGGGCGTACACCTTAAGACTCCGAATAAGTCAAAGGTGGTATTTTATGGTAGTAAATTACCGAGATAATCTCATTGTCTAACGATGGTGCAACCGTAGAAGATTGCTTAGGAAGGGTTGTATAGGTTATTTGGCTCATGTGGTTGATACTCGACGAGTCGAGGGTGAACTGAGTCAGATACCTATTGTAAGGGATTTTGTTGATGTCTTCGCAGACAAGATTTTGGGATTGCCACCAGATAGATAGATTAAGTTTGTTATTGATTTGGCACCGGGGATAGCACCGGTATACAAAGCGTCGTATCGTATGGCACCAGTAGAGATGAAAGAACTGATAACTCAATTACAAGAGTTATTAGATAAGGGATACATTCGACCGAGCGTATCACCATAGGAAGCACCAGTCTTATTCGTAAAGAAGAAAGATGGGTCGCTAAGACTTTGTATAGACTACCGAGAGTTGAATAAAGTCACCATTAAGAACAAGTACCCTTTGCCCAGGATAGACGATTTGTTTGATCAGTTGAAGAGGGCAAAGTACTTTTCGAAGATTGACTTGAGGACCGGTTATCACCAACTGAAAGTGAGGCTGGAGGACATTCCAAAGACGACATTTAGAACTCGGTATGGACACTTTGAGTTTCTAGTTATGTCATTTGGATTGACGAACGAGCCAGCAGCATTTATGGACTTGATAAACAGAGTGTTCAAATAGTATTTAGATAAGTTTGTTGTCGTATTCATTGATGACATTATAGTCTATTCAGAGACGAAGGATAAACACGTCGAGCATCTTCGGATAGTGTTGGAGACATTAAGGAGGGAGAAAATGTATGCAAAATTCTCCAAGTGTGAGTTTTGGTTGCAGAGGGTATAGTTTTTAGGGCACGTTATCGACAAAAATGGTGTTTCGATGGATCCAGCGAAGGTAGAAGCGGTTATCAATTGGGAACAGCCGAAGACGCCAACAAAAATTAGGAGTTTCTTAGGATTAGCAGGATACTATTGAAGATTTATTCAGGATTTTTCGAAATTAGCATCACCGTTGACCAATCTTTACCAGGAAGACAGTTAAGTTCGTTTGGACGGAGAAGTGTGAAGAAAGTTTCCTAGAATTGAAGAAGAGGCTTAGTCAAGCACCTGTGTTGGCTTTACCGGGCAACGCAGGAGGGTTTATCATGTATAGTGATACGTCACACAAGGGTCTTGGCTGTGTACTGATGCAACACGGCAGGGTCATTGCGTACGCGTCACGTCAGCTGAAAGATTATGAGAAGGGATTTTCGACTCATGATCTGGAGTTAGCAATAGTAGTTTTCGCCTTGAAGATTTGGAGGCATTATTTATATGGTGAGAAGTGTGAGATATATACGGATCACAAGAGTCTGAAGTATATCTTCATGCAGAGAGAGTAAAATATGAGGCAGCGCCGATGGTTAGAATTGATCAAAGATTATGATTGTGAGATTCTGTACCATCCAGGCAAAGTAAATGTAGTGGCAGATACCTTGAACAGAAAAGGCAGAGAGAAGTTATTGACGTTGACCATTCAAGAAGAATTAGTGAAAGATATCGAACGACTAGACTTGGAGATTAAGTATCTGATGGAGATCGATGAGCAATTATTTACGATAACAGCAAGCCCGACTTTATTGGATAAGGTCAAAGAGGCACAAGAAAAGGACGAAGATTACAATAACATCAAGAAGTGATTGACTGAAGGTGAGGAATTGAAATTTAAGGTTGATAGCAAGGGACTGCTAAGATTTGAAGGACGAATTTGGGTACCGATAGTACCAGAATTAAGAGAAGAGATTTTGCAAGAAGCGCACAGTACGAGATATTTGATACACCTAGGAAGCACAACGATGTACCAAGATTTGCGTCACCACTTCTGGTGGCCAAACATGAAGAGAGAGGTTGCAAAATACGTAAGTAGATGTCTAACTTGTCAAAGAGTCAAGGTAGAGCACCAACGACCAAGCGGGTTATTACAACCATTAGAAATTCCAGAATGGAAATGGGAGCACATCACAATGGACTTTGTGGTGGGACTTCCAGCAACGCAGAAAGGGCACGATGTTATATGGGTGATTGTAGATCGTCTTACTAAGTTAGCTCACTTTTTGTCGATTAAGATTAAGTATAGTTTGGACCAGTTAGCCAAATTATATGTCAAGGAAATTATCACGAGGCATGGGGTGTCGGTATCTATTATATCAGATAGAGATCAGCGATTCACCTCAAACTTCTGGAAGAGTCTTCAAGAAAGAATGGGGACACAACTACGAATGAGTACCGCATATCATCCGCAGACCGATGGGCAAAGTGAAAGGACAATTCAAACACTTGAAGACATGCTCCGAGCTTGTGTGTTGGACTTTAAGGGTAGTTGGGAGGATCACCTTCCATTAGTAGAGTTCGCGTATAACAATAGTTATCACGCCAGTATTGGAATGCCACCGTACGAAGCACTGTATGGGAGGAAATGTAGAATGCCCTTATGTTGGGATGAAGTTGGAGAACGTCGACTGTTGGGACCATAATTTGTACAACAGACGGTAGAAATCATCAAGGTGATAAGAGCCAGGCTAGTAGCAGCTTAAGATCGCCAGAAGAAGAATGCGGACCTACATCGCAAGAAGAGAGATTTTGAATTAGGAAGCTATGCATTTTTGAAAGTATCTCCCTGGAAAGGAAAGATTCATTTTGGGAAGAAGGGCAAGTTGAGCCCTAGGTTCATAGGACCGTTCGAGATTTTGAGGCGAGTCGGTGAAGTGGCGTACGAGGTAGCATTACCTCCTGAACTTGTGCACATTCACAACGTGTTTCATGTGTCAGTATTGCGGCCGTATAAATCGGACTACAAGCACATTATCTTCTATGAACCAATTCAAGTCGAGAAAGACTTATCGTATGAGGAAGTTTTTGTCCAGATACTAGATAGGAAGGAACAGAAGTTGAGGAATAAGATTATCCATTCCGTTAAGAATCTCTGGAGGAATCACGCCGTAGAAGAAGCTACGTGGGAGTTAGAAGAGAAAATGAGAGCAAATTATCCGTTTTTATTTGAGTAACCGTATTTTTGCAATTCCGAGGATGGAATTTTTATAAGGGGGAGGGATGTAACGTCCATGAATTTGAAACTCCTTATTAATTAAATATGTGATTTAATTTTAATGAGTTAGCTTTGTGAGTTATTTAAAACCTTACGTGGTTATGTGAAACTATGAATTGGTTAAAGGGAGTCACTAATAGTTATTTAAATTAGTGGACTAACCCTAAGAGTTTGATATCAAAGGATTGATATAATTATTAATAATTAAATATTCAATTTATTTGAATATAGTAGCAAGAGTTGAGCATATTGATTAATTTCAATTATGGGTAATTATTGATAATGTGTTGAATTATAATTATTATGAATAAATAATAATTAATGTGTAAGAGGTTAATAAATATAATATGATTATATATTTTCTTGATTTATTTGTGCAAACATGCAATATATTAAACCTTGTTACATGGTAGTTAATTATATATTTTATATTGTACAAGGTAGCACATTATATGTCTATATATTAAATATAGACTATATAATAAGAATTAATTCATTCATGTGAGTACTTAAATAATCCTCAACTTTCCATTATGTAGGAGCATTTACACATTTATATTACATTATGGGAATTAGAGTGTCCAAAACAAGCCTTAGTTGATCAAGTATGCTGAGACTTCCTTCTTTACCCAAAATGAGTGACCTCCCAGTACATGAACAGTAACCTACACCTTATATACGTAACTTTCAAGTCTGTGATTTTTGGCTAGGGAGGTAGCTGATGCTGGGTTGTTGGCCAACTCCTCTATAACCCTTGTATCCTTCCAATTTCCTATGAACCAAGCCATTGGGTAAGAACATTGTCTAGACAATGAGTTCTCTATATATAGCCTCTCCTTCTTCATTTCTCAGTTGCTAAAGAAATTGTCTGAGAAGTATATTAGTGAGTGTTAGTTTCTAAGCCATTAGGGAGTATTATCAGTGGAGAGTGAAAAATCAATTCAAGCTTAAGAGGTATGAAAATCTAATTTAAATTCTTCAATGGAGTTTTTGTCAAATTCTTGTAATTCTCAAGAATTCTCTGTTAATTGATATGAATTAGTATGCCTCTGTGTTGTTTTAGTTAATATGCATGCTTTGAAGTATTGGAAGTACTTTGAGTTGCTGCATAAGATGTTTGGCATTGGTTGGAGTTGAGCCTCTGCAGAAGCAGAGGCCATTTTTTTCTGTCTGGTCGAAGTGGCGCGGCCGCGCCACTTCCCTTGCCTTTCACCGCGCGGGTAGCAGATCACAAATGCTCATGTTAGCTCCTTAAGACATTCTGAGCATGTTACTTTGATTACTATATGCATACAACAGACCTGAACTTGTGGACTAAGGTAGTTATGTATATAGTAAGCCATGTTAGTTTATTGGATTATTCAAAGAAGACTTAAAGAGTTGGAAAATAATTTTGATAAACCTTTTTGCAAAACAAGTTCTAACCTCGGATGCAAGTGTATTACGTCCTAATATGTCTTGACATGGGTCAATATGTTAGTTATATGGTTAAAGGTAATATGTGATATTCAAGCATGATTAAAAAGAGAAATTTCAAGAAAAAGGACTATATTGGCTATGTATAATTGAACTATGTATACACTAAAGAGATGCTCATGAGATCTATTATGTGATTATGAAAGCATGACTTAGACTATGCAAACTCATCTTGTATGCTTGAAGAAGTTTTGCTAATAAAGACTTAAAGTTTTGAAAATGAATTTGATAAACTAGATATACATTAAGTTGAAAAATTGTAAGTATGTTTTTGATGTCTAGCATGTATATATATGAAAGTATAATATATGGTAGGTAAAATGACTTACATGATTAATAGCTTAACATGTGGAGTCTTGATTAAGTAAAAAAGAATAATGACCTTTGATATGTTTGATGAAAGGTTAAAGTTAGTTATTCGTATAACAACATGTGTGTTGTGCATGATTGTTCATTTATGTGCAAGTTGTGTGTGCACTGGTTTATTTTTTGAAGCAGCCATGTCTTGGTTTGCACCAGGAGCCGCGCGACCGCGTGTCTCCTTAGTACAAATCAGGCACGGCTGCGCCGTCCTGTAGTTTTGTCAGATTCTGTATTTGGTTCTAAAATTTAAGGCATGCTTATATAATTACTTTACCTTGTAATATATGACCAATATGTCATATAATGTGTTAAGAAGCATGCCATGTGATGACTTGATTCTTTTAAGTATAGACTTGTACTAGTTTACACATACTAATTAAAATGATCGACTTGATAACGTTAGGTCATTTCAACGCAAGTAATTAAAGCTAGAATTAATTGTAGCTGAGCAAAAAGGCAAGTATCTAAACCTTACGCACTACCTTTATTTTGTGCAAAGAGGTATATATTTATTCAAGTTTCCTTGAACCCTACTTTATTGAGCAAGTTTTCCTAAACTTACTCAAATTGATATTGAGCAAGTATCCTAAACCCTTGCTTTACTTTATTCGACACATATCGTAAGCAAGTTCCCTAACTTTACCCAAATTATTACTGAGCAAGTTTCCTTGAACTTCACTATTTGACGGTGAAAGTTTCCTATCCTTCTCATATTGAATTGAGTAGGTTATTGTTGAATTGAAAGTTATTCATTTAAGCTTGAATCTTATTTTCAAGTATGCTATTAAGTGGTTTAATTACTTTAAAATTATTTCACATCGATATTATTTATATTCGCACTTAGTGCACTTGAGATCGTACAGTCTTGGACTTGTACATCATTTAAAGTTTAAATAATTCTTGAATTGTGTCAGATAGAGTCAGAACCTTTGCTCGGTCAGACAAGTATACGAAGTTTTATAAAAGCTATCCAAACCAATTGATGGTAAGGATTCTTAGACTGAAATAACACCCCTTCTATGATAGGGGAGTACCTCAGGTATCTAATATAAGATACAAAGAGCATATTCAAATGTTATGCATATACATAGTGTACGCGAGGCTGATCCCCTCAAGTACTTATTCTGTAGCCAGTAACCAAAGGGTCAATTAACTACTGATTCCATTGGAGTGTTATAGTTCAAAGTCTATTTGACTAGCAGTTATTCTAAAAGCAAACATTATCTTTGCTTACGATATTCATATTGTTGAATCTTTCAGATATTCATATTGTTGAATCCATTGCCTGATATTTTTTCATTCGTCATGATCTATCCTTATTATTGTATTTAAACTTGTTAAGCAAACTTGTTGCTCATCCTTGCTATATCATGAATTATATTACAGCTAAGCCCGAGACCTCAAGAAAGGACAAGGGTAAAGGAAAGATGTAGAATTGTTGTCAGAAGCAGAGTTTATTTTGTGCTTAGTTTAAATTACTGTTATGTAATATGAACCCTAATTACTATTATAGGGTATGTTTTTAAGACTTTATTAAGGTTATCAAATCTTGAGACTAGTAACACCTTTGGGATGAACGACGTACGTTTATTATTTTCTGCGTTTTAGTTATCGTTTGTTGTTTAGAGGTGGATGTTTGTATTTTATCGTGATGACCGAACCGGGGTCAGAGGACCCGATTTCGGGGGCGTCACATATATTCTACTATTCGTTTTCAATCAATTAGAATTTTAAAACCTAACTTGGTCAACCAATTCTCACTGTCGGCGCTGCGGCGCCATACTCTGGCATACCATTGGCACATACGGGTACTTCATTCCCACAAGATTTGGTGTTCACTTGATAAAAATATTCATGTCTAACTACCCAATCATAATAAAATTTAATAATAAACCTTCCCATTAAAGGATTACATTAATAAAAATCTCCCAGGTTATCTAACCTTTAAATACAAACATTCAAATGCGGAAACTTAAATAACTTCATTACTATAATTAATATAAAGTCTGACAATAAAAATGACAACATGATTACATGTCTTCAATACTTGTTCATCTTTCCTTTCCCTTTACTGGTGCTAGGTACATCGACCTTCTCAACTTTAGTTGTAATATTTATATAAACAAGAGTGAGCAAACAAGGCTCACTTGAAATGACAATGAATAATACTTTACAACAACTGTCAAATAATAGGCTCAATAGAACTTAACAATATGCTCTATCAATGATAATCAAAATTTGAAATATCTATATGAGGGTCATAAGACCACGAACTATGTCCATAGTTATAAGTAATCTTTCAACTTAAACTTTAACAGTCATAAGACTATAGGGACTCCTCGTACTTAGAGGGATCAGCCCTTTGTACAATGTATTGTGCACAAATATTTTAACGCTATGCGTAAATTATCTCCTATTAATAGGATTGTTCATCTCAGCATTTATAATACAAGTCCGCCCCAAAGTAAGTTTGGTTTGGATAAGTTTCAAGGTAATTTAGAATTCAACGAACATCAACTAAGGATTAGTTGAATAAAAAGGTAATCACATTATACTATGGAATAAATCATAAGTGAATCAACATTGTATACTAAGGTCATGCTTTAGGAATAATCTAAGAGCATAAGCATTGAATAACATAACATACCTTACTTGAATAACATTAAGCTAAGGTTATTTAGAATTGAATACTGAGCATGCATAACAAATAGTAAATTAAACGATACAACTAGTTCAATAGTAATATATCAGAATGTAGAACTTGCATGTTAAATAACAAGTTAAAGATTATAGAAACTTGTTCAACATAAGAATAAGTTTTAGGAAACTTGCACAATATAATTAGAGTTAAGAACTTGCTCAATGAAAGAAAACTTGCTCAACGAAAGTAAACTAGCTCAACGAAAGTAAACTTGCTCAACGAAAGTGTAGAGTTAGAAAACTTGCGTAATTATAATCGAACTAGAAACAGTAAACTTGCTCAATATAAACAAGGTAGAGTAAGAAAACTTGCCTTGCGTGTAGGCTAAACCGTAATATTTCATGTACGGCTTGATTTTGAAATACATAATCAAGTTACATCAATAAAATAATAATAATAACACTCGTTAAGTATTAATAATATGCTCATTCATAGCACTATAATACCACAATAAAAAAATGAAAGTAGTATGCACACAAGCCAATCATGTTTGATGATAAAGCATATACTTTGTAACAATCTTATTCATTTATTAATAAAAAGTATTAATTTATTAAAGGCTTTTAATTATCTATATAATGTTATTTTATAATTTGTGATAAACCCATAGTTTTAAGCAATGCTTTTAGAATAACGATGATGATCATTCTAATGAGATCTAAATTCTTCGAAAGCTTAAAACTAAAATAGTTCCCAATCATTGAATTACTAAATTGGAGATTAGTGAATCCAGATAGATTGGTACATAGGTTATTTGCTCATTGGATGAGGATAATTGATCTCATGATCATATGTGTGGAGACACTAAAGCAAGTATGTAGGTGTTTATTAGAGAATAAGTTCACTGAACGTGGCTCGCTAAGGAATACCTAATGGAGTTTTACTTGTCTGTCAATAGGAATTCCTGTAGTGATAGTAGTACAAGTGATCCTTGGACTTGAGATCATCATAGTATCTTGTGTATGATGAGTTATACTTTGACTTATTCCTTAAGACCCTTAGGGTATATCAAAGGTTATGCTTGGGTATAATAAGTTATACATAAAGATAATGTATGATCAATAAAGAATCTACCACTTCTAGTAAAAGAAGATAAATGTTCTATGTGATTCAATAAATGACAACCCAATAGTCCTTGGCCAAGACAGAAGGAAATTAGAAAGAAGTTTCTACTTTGCATTATTTGAAGTTGTGCATTTAAGAGTCGAAATACATATAATCAAATAAAATAAGACTTGACAACAATTTCATGTCTTATATTTAATTGGGACATTGTATGGTGGAAGGATTGAATTGTACGGTAACTATTTGCTCAAAGGTTCTTTTATGATTAATGTTGAAATCTATATTATCTGAAAAGTCGTTAATTGCTAGGGAGGCTTATCCCTATTGTAGAATAAATATTATTTATTTAAATAAATTAATAGTTTAATTTATTTATTTAAATAAGATTAGAATTGTTCTAATTGATTTATTCACAACTGGTTTAATATGGAGAACCTAAATGGTCACACCATAAAAGGAAGAATAATTATTTAAGAAGCAAATGGCATAATCGTAATAATAAGTTAAGTATATTTAATTTAATCTATGGTGATAGAATAAATTAAATAGCTTAATATTTATTATTTAATATTTTAGAAATATTAAATATAAATTAATAAGAGGAGTCTTATTATTATTATTATTACTATTATTATTATTTAATTCTTAAAGGAGTTTAAAAATTAATTAATAAAAGTATTCTCATTTATTCCTAATATGATTGGGAGCCTAATTAATTAAAGGAATTTAATTAATTAAAATAAAACTAAATTCCTTAATTGTTAAGGAGGGTTGCCCACATCTATAAATAAGAGGAGTCTTATTATGGGTGAGAGTGGTTGTTGACTTTTTCACAACAGACGTGATTCTAATTGTTGGAGAGTACACTCTTTTTTTATGAGAGATAGAAAAACTAAGGTTTTGTCAAATACCCATCTTCTTGAATTTTTCTTCTTCCTTGGTGGATCACCTCTAGAGGCCAAACACTTGGGTGGCTAACGTTGATCAAAGAAAGGAACCAAACCCGGTGAATTCAAGTTGAACACGAAAAGGATTGGAGGTGAACTTGTACCTGAGGAAGCTCGAATCTTCAATAGTATGATTCTTATCCTTTATCTTTTTGTTTAATTAATAATTGTGCATAAAGGATGATCTGGGTATATGATTTGTAAAAATTTTAAAATTCTAATTTTTAACGTTTTTGCTTATTTTGTGCAATTTGATTACGTTCATGAATATTACAAACCTAACACAAAATTACATTTTTAACAGTTATAATATTGCATTATATTAGCATTTACAAAATCCGTACAAAAAAAAAATCATTCCTGACCCTACTGCTAACCGGCGCTGCGGCGCCACAGTTTGTACTGTGGGTGGCGTAGCGGCGCGAATCACAGGCCACTGGCCAGTGCTGCGGCGCGAAGTTGGCGTTGTGGCGCTGCGGTGCAAAGTTTGGGGCTGTTGCACTGATTTTGGCGCTGAGGCGCTGAACTTACAGAATCGAGCACGAAGAACAGAACAAAGCTAAATTTATGTTTGTATCTTAATTTCTAACACCAATTTATCATGTAAAACTTAAGTAAATTACTCATAAACATTACCAAGCATACATATACTAATTTAAAACAACTAAACAATTACTTTTACAAGATTAAATCTTTGAATGCCACGTTTTCAAACCAAAACTTCATTTTTTTGACATTGTTTAACACAGTGAACACTGTAACCACAATTATACACCAAATTGATTCCTTTGAACTACGTTCTTTTTATTTCTTAACAAATTAGCATATTTAAGGTTCAATTCACATATTAGCTCACAATCAAATACTAATTTTGTTATCCTACAAACCACGTTCATACATGTGTTCGCTGTAAAACCATTTATTTTCTTGCAAACGTAATTTAGCATACAATCATATATATATATATATATATATATATATATATATATATATATATATATATATATATATATATATATATATATATGCTAGTTATAACATCACGTTTAGAAATTCACATAATTTCATAACCAATTATGAACAAGTTTGGATTACAGACATTTTTGTAAAGACTTTATACACAGTGAAACTCAATAACACATAGACTTAGGAATTATGACGTAAAACATATATGTTAAGATTATGTAATATACCTTTTATTGCTTTGAAAATCCTTGCTAACCACTGAGAATAGCTTGAAAAACTCGGAACTTTCTCTCAATCTCTCTGTAGTCTATCTCAAATTCTCTTTGAAAACCTCATTTCTTCTCTTTCTTTTTAGACTCAAGCTTTAGACCAAATACAACTTACGTAAAATAAAATAAAACTAACGCACGTATTTTTAAACGACTAAAAACCGACATTCTACTAATGACTCTATTAAATCAGCGGTTACCAAAGTTAATATATATATTATTTATATTTTATTTATATTATTAATAATTCAAAATCAAAAAATCCAAAAGCCATAAGGCTTCGTTTGGCAAAACTCTTTAAAAAATTAGACTTAATATCTTTAAGCATTGTTTGGAAAAACTAAATTAAACTTCTTTACTTTATTTTAATAACTCCTTTATAGTATAGTTTATGGTCACACTTTATTTAATTAAGTTTTTATACTTAATTTAATTGATTCTAATAACAATTTATTGAATAAATTTACCACATAATTATAATAATTCATTTACTCATTTTAAACTCTCTAACTTAATTATTAAATTAAATTATAATATTATCTCATAATAATTAATTTTCTTAATTCCTTAATTATTTATTTAACAAATAATTAACCAAATCAAATAAATATTTATTCAACGATAAACACATCCATTAAATATTTATATAATTCAATAAATATTTAAAATTATAATTAAAATTTTTGGATTGTTGCATCCTTCCCTCCTTACAAAGATTCTGTCCCCAGAATCATAATTCAAATAAATCATTCGTCATATTCTTCCCTACTTACAAAGATTCTGTCCCCAGAATCGAAGACACGGATTAAACAAATAACTCAGGATAATCTTTCATCATTTTATCTATGAGTTCCCACGTAGCTTCTTCAGCATTGTGGTTCCTCCATATCACCTTCATGGAAGGTATAACTTTATTCTTGAGCACTTGTTCTTTCCTGTCTACTATCTGGATAGGAATCTCTTCATAAGACAAGTCTTTGTCAAACTACAATGGTTCGTACTCGATCACGTGCTTGTAATCGGGTTTATATGGTCGTAACACCGAAACATGAAAAACATTGTGAATGTTTTCCAACTCTGGAGGTAGGGCTACCTCGTAAGCCATTTCTCCTACTATTCGTAGCACTTCGAAGGGTTCAATAAATCTCGGGCTTAGCTTTCCCTTTTTACCGAAATAAATTTTCCCTTCCAAGGAGAAACTTTTAGGAACACGAAATTTCCTACGTCAAATTCGCAATCTTGCTTGTGTTGATCAGCATATTTCTTCTGTCTGTCTTGAGCAGCTACCAATCTTGTCCTGATGAGTTTGACAACCTCAGCAATTTGTTGTACCAGTTTCGGTCCTAACAGTTGGCGTTCACCGACTTCATCCCAACATAGTGGAGTTCTGCACTTTCTACCGTATAATGCTTCGTAAGGTGGCATATCGATGCTTGCGTGGTAACTATTGTTGTAGGCGAATTCCACTAATGGTAAATGTTCATCCCAGCTCCCTTTAAAATCCATGATGCATGCCCTAAGCATATCTTCCAACGACTGGATTGTTCATTCGCTTTGGCCATCTGTTTGCAGATGATATGCCGTACTCATCCTCAACTGTGTTCCTATGCATTCTTGTAGTCTCTTCCAGAAATTTGATGTGAACTGCGGATCTCTATCTGATACAATTGACACTGGAACTCCATGTCTCGAAACGATTTCTTTAACGTACAACTATTCCAACTGATCAAGATTGAACCTAATCTTTATTGGCAAAAAGTGTGCTGATTTTGTCAGTTTGTCCACTATTACCCAAATCGCATCGCACCCTCTCTAAGTAGTTGGAAGACCCACCACAAAATCTATTATGATGTGTTCCCACTTCTATTCTGGTATTTCTAACGGTTGAAGTAATCCACTTGGTCTTTTATGCTCGGCCTTGACTCTTTGACATGTCAAACATTTTGCGACACTATAATAGGCCGATACTTTCAATATAAAATAAATAAGAAATTTTGCATATAAATTTTTTTATTTTTTTATTTTAATGATGAGAATAAGTGTCTAGTAATGTGTATGATAAATACAAATATATTTAGCACCTGAAAAATTATAAATAATTTTAGAATTATTGATCATTACAAATTATATTCTTATAGTAATTAAATTTCTATAGCAGAAATGTTTTATTAATTATTTTTCCATAAACCATGATTTTATATTATTTAAATAATATATGAAATGATTATTAGAATTATAATAATAAATATTTTATTATATGAATTTGTTCAGAATATTTAAGTTAATTATTTTAGCTTAATTATAGATGTTGTATATGAAAGATAAATCAGATATGGAATCTAAACCCTAAATTTAGATTTTTATCAAAGGATGAGAATAATAATATAATATTAATTATATTTTGATTTTTCAGTGCTATAAATATGTACTGTATATCTGTAGACTGATAATGGTGGGCCAAATATGGTAAATTATGTCATAACCCTCATATCGTGTTATTAAACCCTAATTGTTAAACTCGGTTATGAGTTTAAGACTGAGCAGTAATTGTGTTATATGAATTTTATTGTGTATTATAGAATTTCTGTAATTAGGAGAAACCCTAATTATTATTTGAAAACCCTAATTTGCTAAAATTAGAAATCCTAATTATTATTTTTGTAAATTATAATGATAATTAAGAAACTCTAATTGTTAATTTGGGAACCCTAATAATATTAAGGAACCCTAATTTAAAAACCCTAATTTTCTATTAAAAACCCTAATTTTAAATTAGTGTGTTGTAATTAAAATTTTATTACATTTTAATTTTAATTGTTCAAATCCTAAAAATTAGTTGGGAAACCTTAAGATTTAAAATCTAGTGATTAAACCCTAGATTCAAGCATCTTGGACAAGAATACCCTTAAGATTAAAATAAATTTATTAAAGTACCCTTTTTGTCTCATTTGTGAATTATTGTAAGCAAATCTTGCAAAATCTGCAGCCACCCTACCCTAAACCTATCTATGAGCTAAGATTGCCCGCACATGATCAGCCATTACAAGTTCATTGCACCCATTTGATGTACATATAGATTCAAGAGAGAGAAAGTGCATTTAATGGCCTAAATTATTCACAATCGCTTAACCATGTTCTCTCAAGCTCAAACCCACGAAATTTTAGTGTTAGATCAGTCACACAGCAAGCCCCACGATTATCATTAACAGATCAGAAAGTCAGTAGCAAGATCAAAGCTTAGAAAAGGTTCAAACCCTAAAATTTGAAAATCTTTTGATCTTATGTTAGATGTAATTTTTTGTGTTAAAAATGTTGTATGGGGTGTTAATCAATGATCTGGGTTGCTAGATGTTAGATCCATAACATCTAGAGGCTCAGATTTGATGATTTTCCAAATCTAGAAATTTTTGAAAATAAGGGTCTGATAGTGAATGTCAGGTCCAATAAATCTCGATCTGTTACATGTTTTTGTGTTTTGAAAGTTTGTACTTGTAGTATGTTAGGAGATCATTAATATGCAACTTGAATCAGGTCCATATCTGTTGTAGATTAAAAGTTATTTAAGGTCAAAGTGGGTTGACCGGCATTGACCGGCTGTTCTTGAAGCCCAGAATCAGCCCAGAAACCTCTGACAGTGTTTTTGCAGGGCTAGGATCTTGTTATGTTTAAGTTGTTATGCCATGTTGTTGTTTTGTAGTTGCATACTGACATGAAGACTACATGCTAAAGCCTTTATTTCACATAGATCCTTAACATAATCAAATCTAGTGATGGTCAAACTTAGGTAGCCGAAACTACTCAAGAACATTTCTGGGAAACCCAGAAATGTTCAAGAACAGTTTCGGGAGGGTACTTTAACCGGCCTATAGATCTTGATTGTTTTGATGATATGATGATCTGACGTTGTGTTATTGTTCCCTGACATGTATTCTATAAGTATAAATCGTTATACACATGAAGCAAGGCTGGAACCTAATGTAAATTGAGCACGAAACAAGGGACTCGAATTTCTGGGTTTCTGGGAAAACCCAGAAACGCCTGACAGGAAGTTTGAATGGCTAGATTTTCATGATGTTGTATGTTATGACCTGGATTTTGATTGTTAATTGTAGTGTTACATAAATACTACATGAACAATATGTTACATGACCCAGAAACATTTCGAGATAAGAATTAGACTCGGTCAAACAAGGCACCTCGATCACTGACTTGTCAGTGTTCTTGAGGCCAAGAACACCTAACATGACAGATAAGTGTCGCTATAGCCTATAGCGACGGTTATTAATAATTTTATTTTGCTGAATTCTGGGAAATGATTAAAAATAGAAAAAAATAGTTTTAAATTATTAAAATTACAAATTAATTTACTAAAAATTATTTTAAAGTCTGAAAATTAGTTTTTAATTATTTTAAGTATATTTCATAAATATTTAATATTTTTGGGATATAAAAGGTATTTAATTTATTTAAGTATAATATTAAATATATTATTTAAAAATAATTTTAATACAAGAAAAATCATTTAAAAATATGTTATGATATAAAAAGATATTTTAAGTTATTTTCTATAATTTTTAATATTTTGTGATGATTTTCATTATTAATTAGATATTAATGGTGATTAAGTTATTTAATAAAGATATTAAATAAATGATGAAAAATAGAATTAATGACTTAAAATTTATATAACATTGATTTAGATATTATAAAAATATTTTAAGTTATAAAATATAACTTTTGATATTTTGTCATGAAAAATATTAATATTTTAATATTAAGGATATTAGATTTATTTAATAATTATATTAAATAAAGTAATGTAAAAATGATTTTAATATTAGAAAAATCATTTTAAATGAAAATAAAATGTTTAAAGATATTTTAAGTTATAAAACATAACTTTTAATATTTAAAGGATAATTTCATTAATAAATCAATATTACTGATAATAATGTAATATTAAGGATATTAAATTTATTTAATAATTATATTAAATATATAGTTTAAAAATGGTTTTATTGAATTATAAATCATTTAAAAAGGAAATAAATGAATTAAAAATATTTTAAGTTATAATCAATGACTTTTAATATTTTGATAAATAATAAATTAATATTCTAATATTAATGGTAATTATTTAAAAATAATTTTTAAATATTTTAAAAATCATTTAAGGGTAATATTAATACTTTAAAAATATTTTGAGTTATTGTAAATAACTTTAATATTTTGGCAATAGTTTCATTAATAGTTTAATATTAATTAAATATTAATGATAACAAAATGAGTTAATATTTAAATCATTTAATAATGATTCTGATGTTTGAAAATTCATGATAAATTATAATAAACGTTTAAAAATTATTATAAGTCATTTTAAAAATAATATGACTGATATTTTCAGTTATTGAACTACATGACAGAGTCTTAGACTCGATAAATACCCGATAAAGCCGTCGGTACACAAAAATATTTTAAAAATTGATTTGAACTTAGATAATTTGACTTGATAAGTGTTTATTTATGATTCAATGGTTGTTAAACATATGTGACAATGTGATTATATAATGTGGGGACTGCAATAAGTAGTGCTATGTGTTACGATATATTTTTCTAATCGAACGAATGATCTTATTACTGATAGGTCGCTGTATAAAAGATTAATCTAAGTTACGTTATTGTGAGATGCAGCTCAGGCAAGTATCCTACATTTGTATTTCCTTTATGCAATGGGCATGAGTAAGAATGTTTCAGAATTATATTATTACAGTACAGATTATTAACCCTATACTATATACGCTCATTGATTATTAAAATGTTAGTATATGGTAATTCAGATATATATATATATATATATATATATATATATATATATATATATATATATTTTGTTCGTTAATTTCTATAAATGGTTATACAAGTGTCCCCACAATCATTGTATTTAATCACATATTAATACACCTTTGTTAATTATCCGTATATATATATATATATATATATATATATATATATATATATATATATATATGTTGAATTATAGATTATTGTTGAACAAGATAAAACTTTTGGTTTGGAACCCGACAAGTATAAACATCCCGTAAACAGAAAAACTTTTTATGCACCCAAGGTGGACAGAGTGAACGATACTATCGTTCTTGCATGTAGTATTGATCAATACAGGGCATAACGGGTTGATCACCCCAATGCCCGTAAGTTATGACGGTTTGCAGATGAAGTTCTGCTAAACCTATTCGAAAATTGAAAACAATATTCATAGTATGTCACCTTAACCCTAATTATAGTCATTACGTAGTTTCAAAAATTTGCTAGAGAGTTGTTATGTTATTATTATCGGTTTAGATTACTTCACAACTATTGACTTGTTGTAGAAGGGTAGTACAAAGAAAACATTTAACCCTTTCGGCAAATGTTTATAATTGTTATTACTTGCTGGGCAGTTAAATGCTCACTCTTGCTTAAATTAAATGTTTTCAGTTAAGTATGATCAACCCGAAGGCTCAGGCAAGAACAAAAGGAAAGGAAAGCTGTTCGAATGAGATTTCTAATATTCTGTGTAATAGTTAAAGTTTATTAAGACAATGTTATTTATTATTTATGATCTAATGAATGTTTAAAGGTTTCGTACCTGGGATTTAGACTTTGATATATATAAATTAAGTTTGATATTTATATTATTGTTATTATTATTAGTATTATTCCGCTTATAAAAATGGTATCGTGAAGCACCGAGTTTAAGTTTTAAGTACCCGAATTTGGGGGCGTCATAGGTTGGTATCAAAGCTTTATGGTTAAAAACCTTAGGTGGGATAGACCTTAGGCCATAACCTTTAGGACAGAGGAAAACGTTGAAAATATAAGTAACCCATATAGAGTTTAAAAAGAGATGAATTGAATAAATTCATCGTTAAACAAAATAAAAGATAACTTTTATAAAATATTTGTTTGTTATGTGTATATACTATATGCTAATCAGGATAATTTATGTGTGTAGATGTCTAGTGAAAAAGGCTTGTTATATGCTTATGGCATGAAGGAGGATCAAATTCATATACCCGAGCTAATATCGAAGCCAATAGCTGAAATAGAGGCTCACAATGAAACCAACTCAGAAGAGGTGGTTATTTTAGAAAATGTAGTACCAGATCCGAAGATGTTGGAGTTGACAGATAGTGATACGGACACTAAAGTTGAAGCTAATCAAGCATCAACGAAGGTGCAAGATCTGAGAAACAAGGTTTCTTCTCTAGAAAAGTTGTAGAAAATATAAAAGTTGCTAAATAGTCAATTGCGTCAGGCGTTAATAGAAACAATGAAAGAACAAGATAAGCTTAAAATCTAAATTGATCAGATGGGAGCCACAAGCAACACATCGTGTGCAGCTCCGAGCAAGAAGGGGAAAAGAAAGATAGGAGACCATGATTTAGAAAAAAAAAACTGATACGAAGAAAGGGAAAATAATATGTTACCTTTGCGGCTATGAGGGACATACCACTCTATATTGTCCCGACTATAAACCAGGAGCATGTTTTATCTGTGGGATAGAAGATCAGTAGGCGAAAGGTTGTCCAAGGAAAAGGAGTAGTAAATATGTAGTATAAGTTCTATTGAGTAGGTATGTTTAATGTAATATGATAAGTATGTCTGTGTAATGTAATGTCCCCAACTTTTGTATTAGTCAAGGCTGTAAATCCTGACTTTTATGGTCACAAAGGGATAGCTGATGTTTAAAACAGTATGTGATATGTTATGTAAAATATTCGCTAAATGAATATGAATCTATGTTTGAGTAATGAACCAAGTTTAATATATATATAACTTATATGATAAGATTTAGAATGTGAGTTAAATTTATGATTTTATCAGACAATGCCGCCAAGACGTCGAACTCGAAATCAAAGGGCAGAAGAATCTGTCAACAATGCTGAGAGATAACAGCAAGACCCAATGCAAAACTTTACGAACATGGTAGCTCAATCTATGCAGCAGGGAATACCAGCCACAGGGAACCAGCCAGACAATCGCTTGACAAAATTTAAAGACTTCAAGGCAGTAGGACTACCAGAATTTAGGGGATCAGCTGACCCTATAGAAGCCCGGATATGGATTAACGAGATAGAAAAGGCATTCTAATTGCTAGGGTAGATGAGGGGCAAAAGACCTCTTTTTCCACCTATATGATGAAGGGGGAGGCTAACTTTTGGTGGGAGGCAAATCAAACTAGGGCGGGAGAAGGAGTAGTTACTTGGGCTAGGTTTAAAACTCTATTTTTTGAAAACTACCTCTCAGCTAGCTTGCAGGCTAGGATGGAGGTGAAATTTCTAGAGTTGAAGCAGGATAACATGACTGTTGTGGAGTATGCCGCAAAGTTTAATGAGTTGGCTAGGTTTGCTCTGCATCAAGTTGATACGGAGGCAAGGAAGGAAAGAAGGTTTGAGCTGGGCTTAAAACCCTGGCTGTACAACAAGGTGGCGGTGTTGCAGATCAATACTTTTGCAGCACTCATGGAAAAGGCTACCATAGCTGAGGAGGGGAGTGAGGCCGTGAGCCTCTACAACAAGGAGAAGAAGAACAAAGGCAAGGCAGGAGGAGCTGTGAAGGTGGAAGCCAATAGTGGGAATAGGAGTAAAAAGAGAAAAGGAAATTATTTCGAGAATGTTCAGGTGAAGCAAGAAGGTGTGAAGAAACAAACTGTGCAGTGTAAGAATTGCGAGAAGAATCACTCTGGTGAGTGTCTGAAGGGTAAGTTTGTATGTTACAAGTGCAGACAGGAGGGCCATATCTCTCCCAACTGCTCCAACCCAAGGATGAACAATATGGTGTTTTCTATGTGGATCGACTGAACATAAGGTGAAGGATTGTCCAAAGAGGAAAATAGAGGCATGGAGTGTAACCACGGGAAAAGGCAGCGGGACTCTGGCAATCACAGGACAAACTTCAACCAACAAACCAACCGCAAGAGTCTTCAATATGACGGTCCAGGATACTATGGCAGCTGGGAATGTAACTCCAGGTATTTTTTGAATTACTTTTATTTTTGTGTATATATTTGATTTTCCTATATATAGCAAATTATTTTATAAATAAATTTTGAAGGAGGAATTTGAGTTCTTTTAAAAATCAATTTTTCGTTTAATAAGATATACAAGCTTTAGGTTGAATAGTTAAAGATCAGTTCGATCAAATATGATCGAGATCTACTTGCAATAATTGTGTATGTTATGTACCCCTGTATGTATGAGTTTTAAAACGGTGATTCCGGGGACGGAATCCTTATAAGGGAGGGTGAATGTAATAACCCGATATTTTCAATATAAAATAAATAAGAAATTTTGCATATAATTTTTTTTATTTATTTATTTTAATGATGAGAATAAGTGTCTAGTAATATGTATGATAAATACAAATATATTTAGTACCTGAAAAATTATAAATAATTTTAGAATTATTGATCATTACAAATTATATTCTTATAGTAATTAAATTTTTGTAGCAGAAATGTTTTATTAATTATTTTTCCATAAAACATGATTTTATATTATTTAAATAATATATAAAATTATTATTAGAATTATAATAATAAATATTTTATTATATGAATTTGTTCAGAATATTTAAGTTAATTATTTTAGCTTAATTATTGATGTTGTATATGAAAGATAAATCAGATATAGAATCCAAACCCTAAATTTGGATTTTTATCAAAGGATGAGTATATTAATATAATATTAATTATATTTTGATTTTTCAGTGCTATAAATATGTACTGTATATCTGTAGACTGATAATAGTGGGACAAATATGGTAAATTATGACATAACTCTCATATTGTGTTATTAAACCCTAATTGTTAAACTCGGTTATGAGTTTAAGACTGAGTAGTAATTGTGTTATATGAATTTTACTGTGTATTATAGAATTTCTGTAATTAGGAGAAATCCTAATTATTATTTGAAAACCCTAATTTGCTAAAATTAGAAACCCTAATTATTAATTTTGTAAATTATAATGATAATTAGGAAACCCTAATTGTTAATTTGGGAACCCTAATAATATCAAGGAACCCTAATTTAAAAACCCTAATTTTAAATTAGTGTGTTATAATTAAAACTTTATTACAATTTAATTTTAATTGTTCAAATCTTAGAAATTATTTGGGAAACCTTAAGATTTAAAATCTAGTGATTAAACCCTAGATCCAAGCACCTTGGACAAGAATACCCTTAAGATTAAAATAAATTTACTAAAGTACCCTTTTGTTTCATTTGTGAATTATTGTACGCAAATCTTGCAAAATCTGCAGCCACCCTACCCTAGACCAACTTATGAGCTAAGATTGCCAGCACATGATCAGCCATTACAAGTTCATTGCACCCATTTGATGTACATACAGATTCAAGAGAGAGAAAGTTTAAATTTCGTGGCCATCGGAGTTATAAAACTCCGGTTATAGCGATTTTCGTCCGAAAAACTTAAATATTGAAATGGTCATAACTTGGTCATTTTAAGTCGGAATGAGTTCATTTTTGGACAGGAGCTACTTAATACCATATATTTTCATGTCCCAAAAGGCCGGAATTTTTCTAACAAAGTAAGTGGCCAAAAATGCCATTTTAAAAGTTTGGGCATAAACTATTTGGCATTTTGTAGTTTTTTCGTGCTTTGTTAAAAATATTCCATACAGAAATCTACAACTCCTTTTTCAGCGATTCTACTTGGAGATGTTAGATAACTTATCATAGTATCCTCTCAAATTTTTCTAGAATTTTTAAATTTTCGAAAAATTACTAAACTGCCCCTACTCTTTGACTGTCCAAAATAGTCTATTTTTCCTTTTTAGACACAAAACTATTTATGCTAAATCAGTCACTACGGACTGTGTACTCAACATTTTTGAGTGCTACCACTTGGGTTTAATAGTTAACTTACACATCTAGCACCCCTCCTTGACAGATCACAAAAAGAAGGTGTAGATCAAAAATGGTGACAATCCAAAGTACATAGAAATTTTAGGGCTTATAAATTAGAAAATCACTTTTTCTTTACTTTTGATTTCCGACTAAAATAACACTCAATATGGGTATATCTAAATATGAAACACTCATTAACATGTATATACATGGTTTTTGAGTTTAGAAATATTGTTTCAAGATTTGATTTACAATAATCAAAAATATATAACAAAAGGTACTTATACCTTTGATTACCATGCTCTCCTTCTTCTCCTTCTTCTTCTTCTACGGATGGCTATGGAGTTAGGAGAATTTGAAGAAAACTCTCCCTCCTCCCCCTCTATGGTTGTCGAAGCCTCACTTCCCCCTCTCTCTCTATTTGGTTCATTTGGTTTGAAAAATAAAAGAGATGAAAGATAAACAAAATAAGATAGATTAGATATAGATATATTACACTATCTCATTCCTCCTCCTTTTCTCTTCCATAATTCATCCGGCCATGTGGCCTTCAATTGCTCCCACTCATTCTCTCTCTTTCTTACTTACCAAGAGATTACTTGTAATCTTGCACAAAGATGTTGCATAAATAAAAAAAATGACACATGGAAGGAGTTGTTAAGAGTTGGTAAGGAAAATGATTATATCACATGCCCCTTTTTTTTCCTTCCTCCCTATATCCGGCCAAGTGGCCATTTCTTCTCCTAGTCTTGCTTTCCTGTAATGTAATATCTAGTATTCATAATGTCCAAAGTGCCCTTCTCCCATTGGGCTCCTATTGTAATCCTTTTGGGCTTCTAAATTAATTTGATTGGGCCAACACTTGGGCCACCATATCTAATCTCTTTGGGCTAACAAATAAAAATGTTTGGGCTTTCTACTTAGCATGTTTGGGCCATGTAATTTACATAGTCTAATACCCTTAATATTACCATTCCCTAATTATTTAATTAAGATTCTTATTTCCTCAATTATAACATAAATTCGTACTCATGCACATTTGTTTCCTTAACCCAATTAAACTTGCTATAATTAGGTTATAAAATTAATTAATTGAGATGTATAAAATAAATCTCTTAGGATTAGTATATATTTTAAATACCAATATTCTCTTATACCATAACCCTTAAGTTAAATAAATTTTTCATTCCTAATATATAGTTAGGATCATACTAGTTTCTTTTATTTATTTATATAATAAACAAATATAAACCATCACATAATATTCGTATTCACTTACTCACATAATCTTTTAACCCTTAGGATTTTATACTTAGCAATATGGTTCGAAATTCAAAATTAGGGTTTTCTAATAACTCGTACGAATTTTCTAACTGAACTTTTACGTTCTTAATATAATATTAGGGTTTGTCATTGTCTGGTCAACCCTTGACCCTTAACCACATACTGTACACATATAATACCATATACACAGAACATATTCACATATACACTTAATCCTGAATAATTCACCCAACTCCTGCACAGAATTTTGAAATCTTCAAAATTCCTTATCAAACATATCAAATGCATACACTTATTTTCTGTCTAGGTTCTAATTTTGAACGTTAAATCAATTAATAAAAATTTTAAAAATATTCAAAATTCTCGGGTTGTCACATTCACCCCTTCTTCTAAAAATTTCGTCCCCGAAATTTACCTTACACCATACACCATACATCATTCATCATACATTCTCATCATCACATGTTACCCAATACATCTCTCACAGGAGTAAATATTTTTAAATTTTGCTGAGGAGTCATATAGACTATTTGTCTGTCATTTTCGCAAAGGTTATATGGAAATTCATCCGCAAACAGTCATAACTTACATACACAAAGGGTGATTAGCCCGATATGTCCTGTACTGGCCAAGTACTGCTTTTATCTATTTTTCGTCACTGCCAAAGGCACAAAAATTCTACCTCAGTCTTATTGGATTCTGCACCAAAATAATTTGGTTCGGGAAATTTCTTTCAATGAACACTTAGAGTTTTCATAAACATTAGTCTAGCTGAATCGAATAGCGTAGACTCATATCAATAATTCAATTCAATCAAATTATTTCGGTGTAGCCAAACCCCGTTGGCAACTTAAAATTTTTGAAAATTATTTTTGACAATGACGCCATGATGCCGTACTGTATTAACAGTCCGTTTGAGGATGTCGTCATTATATGATTTCGTCATAACACATCATACAATAGTGGAATAACGATTTTAGATCAAATTCAACACTAAGTATTCCTGTATTTATAACTCCATCAACTTTTTATCATCTCTGCACCAGGTTACATGGTACATGAGTGATAAATAAAATATATTTTGATATTTCAAATCATTTGCGTCTAGCTGAAATAAGTAGCATAGACTATACTTTAAACCGTTTCAAAAATGATTACGAGTCTACATTTTTTTTTCAAAAGCACAAAGTGCGTATTTAGCTTGATGTCAATCATTTCAAAGTCTAGCATAGTTAAGAGTTTTGGAAAACTTATGTCTACACTAATAATCATTTGCTTAACAATCTATCTGTTCCTATTATCCTCAATTCTTCATTTACACACAACTACACCCAATTCGTCAAACCACACTTATGAGTTCATTTACTTGCCACAATCATGTGAGTTTAAGAACTTGTCCTAGTCAGACCTTTGGCGTCCATTCGCTGAGGGGTTCATAAACATTTCATATAACTATGAATCAAGAATGTCACATAAGTATGAATTTTAAGAACTCGTACTTAACCTGATATTCTCTACCTATGACCTATCTATCTGTTATACACATGAGAAAGGAATCACCCTCTTAACATGCATATAGCAAATAGCGCGACACAAACATTTCAATGATTATCATTGCCAGAACTAAGTAGTTTTTACACCAAGTACAATTCCCTGCCCATACAAGGAATCATACAACTCAGCTGCTGACATGAATCCTCAATTGAATCCCCACCTAACACTAACCCCCTTCTCAATACGAATTTCATTCAACTCGTATTCATAGTCATTTCCTGAATCTGTACCAATTCACATAACAATCTTGCTGTAAACTATCCAATCATCATATTGATTCTTTTCCATACTATAACCTTATCCGATCACGGGGTGATCACATTGTATATATTACGATTCATTTCTATATCTTGATCGCTTTGTTTTACGATCTACTATCACTGCACTTCTAGTCTTTTAGACTCTATCTATTCACCACTACTGTTCAACTTTATTATCAGAGTTAGGGAACTCTGTATCTTATAACTCACCGAGATTCGTCTTTGAATCTTATCGACCAACTAACTCTATATGAGTTAGTACTTATCCTAATCACTACGGTTATTAGTCTCAAGTATTCCTACCTAAGGTTCATAACCTACAGCTCTGATACCAACTGTGAGGGCCCCGAATCCAGGTCCCAAATCACCTCGGATCCGGTTCGATCATTCTATACAACTATTACTATTTGCGGAAGATATAAACATAAATTGTTTATACATTAAACTTATATACTTTTCCCCAAGGTCGAGTAACCTTAACTTAATACACATTATATAACTTACTTAACACATAACCTTAAAATACAACACTTATACAATTTAGCTGCACACATATCCTAACGCTGGAACTGTCTTTAACCTTTCCTTGTATCCGACGCGTTGGTCTTAATCTGCAATGTTTTATCATGATATAACAAGGGTGAGCGTAAGGATTGCCTGACAAGTTTTAGTTCAATAATATAACGATATATCATGATTGAAAGAGTATGAACAATAAGCTGGCTATAATTCATCAATATAATTGAGAACTAGCAGGAACAAACTTTTGACTGAACAAGTATTAAACATGAACAAAAATATCTCGACCAACTGGTAATGAAGGTGATCAGCCTTTCATACCTGATTTATACATTCAATATGTACAGAGTACAATTCATGGCAACCAGCAATGATTAACCATAAGCTTATCCGAATGAAACCCTATTAGTAGAGTTAAGTAAAAACAAATTTACCTGAACCGTTGATTACCGCTACGCAATTTATATCGCTTTATCAGACGACCTAATATTAATAATATAGATCTCCAATATTAGAATATTATCATCACAATATAATACTATTATATATATAGACATACATAGAATAACCTAAACACATAACACATAACCCTGTCAGTCTACAACACATATAGGACTCTGTATCAAGTCAAACTATCACAGTCTGAGTTGAACCCAACACAAATCTGACATCCCGACGGTCTAGTCGGACAAAACTCGAGTTTAAGTTCAATTAAACTGTGACACCGCCAAATCCTGGTACTTTATTTTCTCAAGATTTGGTGCTCACGTGATCAAAACATTCATTTACTAACTACCCATTCAAAATAGAATTGAATAATAAAAGAAAACCTGCCCATACATGATTAAACTTAAATAAAATCTCCCAGGTTATCTAACCTTTAACAACAATCATTCAAATGCGGATAATTAACTAACTTCATTACAATCATTAAACCAAAGTCTGAAAATAAACTATCAAACTATTACAAGTCTTCATCACTTATTCATCTTTCCTTTTCCCTTACTGGTGCTTGGTACGTCACCAGTTTCAACTTTAGCTTTAAGAAATTTTACAAGCAAGAGTGAGCAAACAAGGCCCACTTGAAATAACAATAAGTAAATCTTTAAACTTTTACATCAATTGACAATATTAGTATCAATAGAACTGAACAATATATTATATTAACTTTCTGAAAGTTATAACATTCACTGGGGGTCTAATGACCACGAATCATGTCCACAGTTATAAGTAATCATTCAACTTTAACTTTAACAGTCATAAGACTATAAGGACTCCATGTACTTAGGGGGATCAACCCTTCGTACAATGTATTGTGCACAACCATTTCAACGCTAAGCGTAAACCTCTATTAAAAGAGTTGTTCATCTCAGTATTTAGAATACAAGTCCACACCAATGTAAGTTTGGTTTGGATAAGCTTTCAAGGTAATTTGGAATTCAACGAACATCAACTACGGAGTAGTTGAATAAAGTCCATGACATTATACTTATAGAATAATTATAATTAAATTAATCATAGTAACTAAAATCATGCTTTAGGAATAATCTAATAGCATACAATTTGAATACTATAGCATACATTGCTTGAACAATACTAAGCCAAGGTTAATTAGAATTGAATATTAAACATGCATAGGAATCTAGTTATGCATGCTAATCAAAAATTGAATTACAAGAATAACTTATTTAACATCAAATAGTTCAATAAGACAAAGGATTAGAAAACTTGCTCAATTATAAAATAAGGTTAGAAAACTTGCCTTTAGCACAAGCTACACCCTTACCACTTGAATTTCAATACCCTAAACATATGTCATCGTGACATAGTTAGTCATTATTACATAACCAATACATTCACCACGTAGGTTTGATTATTCAATCACATAATCAAATTATAACACAAGTTACTCCTTAATAACATATTTATTCACCGTATATAAAAACTAAAATCAATATTTTATAGTCCTACTATTATCATATAGTATTTCTTAAAATTTTCGTGTACAAAAAGTACACTGTCAGACCATTCTGCTAACTCGCGTTGCGGTGCCACAGTTTACACTGTGGTTCGCGCTGCGGCACTGAGTCGGCGCTGCGGCGCGATGAATGAACTACGAAGCCGAGCTGCGGCGTGGTGATGGCGCTGCGGCGCCACTAATGCACTGCTAGAGCAGCGCCGCGGCGCGAAACTGCAGTTTTGACTAACAGCTTCGGCAACCGTGCAAGAAAAAGCCAAAATTGGCCTAAAAGCTCGAATCTAATAGACTGATTATCACATAATTTACATATAAACTTCATATAAACATTTTGTGAAGGCTTCTAACATGTTTCTACTCATAAAATAATTTAAACATCAAATATATAACACTCAATTTCAATATTTTTGGCTAAAACTCCATTTTTGATATTTTCAATAAAAATCAACACTGTGATTTTGTTTTTCAACCAAAACAGTAAATTCAAAACATCATAGTTATGATTATACATACTCTATCAATTTCTATAATCAATATATCAATCTAACAACTAATTAAACTTTAATTTTTATTTTAAATTAAGCCATACTCATATATTTTTCATATGAACACTCTATAATATAATTTCTTCACAAAACACATACATACATGAATTAATTTCTCTATAATCATGCATAAACTCATGAGATAACCTTATAATCAATAATCATACCAACTTATATACATAACAACAATTTATCTTTTGAAAAAAATTCACAGAGAACTTTTTGGGAAAAGAAAAACTAAACTTTTAAAGAGAAAGGTTAAGCTCCTACCTTTGATTAAGAAGATGATGGCTACTTTTGATTATCAAGTCCTTTTATCCAATTCCTTTATCAAAACCTGTTAGGATTTCTCTTAATTTCTCTATAGTTTTCTTCTTCTTCTTCTCTTTTTCTTCACTGAGTTTTTCTTCCTAACTCTACTACGTATAATAATATAACGTATATAGTAATAATAGATATATTAAATATATAATATAATACTAACTTAACTGACATCAGTTAAAATTTTTTGAAAATCAAAAGTAATAAGGCTTGTTTGGCTAACCACTAAAATTAAACCCATTAATCCTTATGTCTTGTTTTGTAAAACAGAATTATATTAAAGACTTAATATGCAATAAGACTTGTTTGACCAAAACTAAAATACACTCTTTTAATTTATTTTAATAACTCTTTTATAGCAAGGTTATTAGTCACACTTTTATGTAATTAATAAATCAATTAAAACATTAATCTATTAAATTACTTTAGCACATAATTTAATATCACATAATTATAATTTCTTTTATAATTATAATTTTATTTAACCAACTAATATTTTAAATTACAATTTCTCATTTAAAATATAATAATTTATTTAAATCACTATAAGCTCTCTAGCTTACTTTATAAATTCAATTATTATATAATCTCATAACAATTAATTTTTTTATCTCCTTAATTATTTATTCAACAAATAAATAACTAAATCACATCAACTCAATTTGCCATATAATTTAATAAATATTTAATATTATAAATAAATATTTAATATTTAATATTTAATTATTTATTAAATAAATAAATAACTACACCACATAAACTCAAATTGAACTATTATTTATTCAACAATAAACATATACATTAAATACTTATATAAATCAATAAATATTTAATATTACATTTTAAAATTCTGGAATGTTACATCATTCCCTCCTTACAAGGATTCTGTCCTCAGAATCACAACTCAAATAAATCATTCGTTACATTCTTCCCTACTTACAAAGATTCTGTCCCCAGAATCAAAGATACAGACTAAACAAATAACTCAGGGTACTCTTTCAACATTTTTTCTTCGAGTTCCCACGTAGCTTTTTCAGCGTTGTGGTTCCTCCATATCACTTTCACAGAAGGTATCACTTTATTCGTGAGCACTTGTTCTTTTCTGTCGACTATCTGGATAGGAATCTCTTCATAAGATAAATCTTTCTCAAACTACAACGGTTCATACTCGATCACATGTTTGTAGTCAGGTTTATATGGTCGTAACACCGAAATGTGAAAAATATTATGAATGTTTTCCAATCCTGGAGGTAGAGCTACCTCGCAAGCCACTTCTCCCACTCTTCGCAACACTTCAAAGGGTCCAATAAACCTCGGGCTTAGCTTTTCCTTTTTATCGAAACGAATTTTCCCTTTCCAAGGAGAAACTTTTAAAAATACAAAAGTTCCTACGTCGAATGCACTATCTTGTCTATGTTGATCAGCATACTTTTTCTGTCTGTCTTGGGCTGCTACTAATCTTATCCTGATGAGTTTAACAGTGCCAGCAGTTTGTTGTACCAATTCTGGTCCTAACAGTTGGCGTTCACCGACTTCATCCCAGCACAGTGGAGTTCTGCACTTTCTGCCGTACAATGCCTCGTAAGGTGGCATGCCGATGCTCGCGTGGTAACTGTTGTTCTAAGAAAATTCCACCAACGGTAATTGTTCTTCCCAGCTTCCTTTAAAGTCCATGACACATGCTCTCAGTATATCTTCCAATGTCTGAATTGTTCTTTCGCTTTGGCCATCTGTTTGTGGATGATAAGCCGTACTCATTCGTAACTGTGTCCCCATGCATTCTTGTAGTCTCTTCCAGAAATTTGATGTGAATCACGGATCTCTATCGGACACAATTGATACTGGCACTCCATGCCTCGAAACGATCTCCTTAATGTACAATCTTGCCAACTGATCAAGATTGAATCTAATCTTTATTAGTAGAAAGTGCGCTGATTTCGTCAGTCTGTCCACTATTACCCAAATCGCATCACATCCTCTCTGAGTAGTTGGAAGACCCACCGCAAAATCCATCGTGATGTATTCCCACTTCCATTCTGGTATTTCCAACGGTTGAAGTAATCTGTTGGGTCTTGGATGTTCGGCTTTTACTCTCTGACATGTCAAGCACTTCGCTACGCATTCTGCAATGTCCCTTTTCATATTTGGCCACCAAAAATGTTGGCGCAAATCTTGATACATTTTCGTGCTTCCTGGATGAATTGAATATTTTGAGCTATGAGCTTTGGTCAAAATTTCTTTTTTTAGCTCTGGTGTTGCTGGAACCTAGATTCTTCCCTCGAACCGTAGTAATCCTTCGGTATCGACCTTGTATTTCGTACCGCTTCCATCAACCATATTCTCCTTTATCTTTCCACATTCTTCATCTTGTAACTGAGCGTTCTTCACCTTGTCCAGTAAAGTTGGACCTGCTTCTAACTGAAATAGTTGTTCGTCAGATTCTTTTGGAAACTTGATTTCCAACTCCAGTTTTGTCATTGCTGAAATGAGCTCCTCCTGAGTTGTTATCAGCATCAACTTCTCCCGACCTTTCGTACTTAAAGCATCTGCCACTACATTTGCTTTGCCCAGATGATAAAAGATCTCACAATCGTAATCCTTTATCAATTCCATCCACCTTCGTTGACGCATGTTCAAATCCTTCTAAGTGAAGATATACTTCAGACTTTTGTGGTCTGTGTAGATCTCACATTTCTCTCCATAAAGATAGTGCCTCCATATCTTCAGAGCAAATACAACTGCAGCCAATTCCAAATCATGAGTCGGATACCCTTTCTCATAATCCCTCAGTTGTCTTGATGCATAAGCAATAACTTTGTCATTCTGCATCAGAACACACCCAACCCTTTGTGTGAGGCATCACTATACAGCACAAAATTTCCTGTATTATCTGGTAATGTCAACACAGGTGCTACACTTAGCTTCTTCTTCAAATCTTGAAAACTTTCTTCACATTTCTCCGTCCACACGAATTTTACAGCTTTCCTTGTCAAATTTGTTAACGGAGTGGCTATCTTAGAAAAATCTTGAATAAATCTTCTATAATAACCAGCCAGTCCCAAGAAAATCCTCACTTCTGACGGTGTTCTTGGTTGTTCCCAATTGATTACAGCTTTCACTTTTGATGGATCAATTGAAATCCCATCCTTGTCAATAACATGACCCAAAAATTGTACACGGTCGAGCCAAAATTCGCAGTTAGAGAATTTCGCGTACAACTTTTCCCTTCTTAGTGTCTCCAATGTCAAACGTAAGTGTTCCACGTGTTCTTCTTAAGTCTTGGAAAACACTAGAATGTCGTCTATAAATACCACTACAAACTTGTCTAGGAATGGTTTAAACACCCTGTTCATCAAATCCATGAACGCAACAGGTGCATTGGTTAAACCAAAAGACATCACCAGAAACTCGTAATGTCCATACCGAGTTATGAATGCCGTTCATGGTATATCCTCCTTCCTCACTTTCAGCTGGTGATACCCACTTCTCAAATCTATTTTTGAAAATTATTTGGCACCCTTCAATTGGTCAAACAAATCATCTATTCTTGGCAATGGGTATTTGTTTTTAATAGTGACTTTGTTTAACTCCATGTAATCAATGCAAAGACGCATTGACCCATCCTTCTTCTTCACGAATAAAATTGGCGCTCCCCATGGCGATACGCTTGGTTGAATATATTTCTTGTCCAACAGTTCTTGCAACTGTACCATCAGTTCCTTCATTTCCACCGGAGCCATTCTGTACGAGGCCTTCGATATTGGTGCTGCTCCCGGCGCTAAGTCGATCACGAAATCAATTTCTCTATCAGGCAAAAGTCCTGGCAAATCCTCTGGAAACACGTCTTCGAATTCCCTCACTACTGGTATTTCTTCTATTTTCACACCCTTCTTCTCAGTATCGACTATGTAAGCTAAATAGCCCACACAACCTTGACTCAATAATTTCTTGGCCTGCATAGTCGTCAGACATTTCATTTGTCTAGGTGACTTGCTACCATAAAATACTACCTTTGACGGAGTCATAAGGTTTGCACACTTCTTGTGATAATCGATTACTGCTTCATATTTGAACAACCAATCCATTCCCAAAATTACATCAAACTCCCCGAGTTTAATTGGAATTAAATCTACCAACAAGATATTATCCTTAATGTTTACCCTACAGTTCTTGTATATGAATCTAACAGGGATTATTTCCTTGTTCGTGATTTCTATGTTCAAAGGAAAATTCAATTCTTCTCTAGGCAATTCTAACCTCTTAGCAAACTCATCAGATATAAACGAGCAAGTAGCACCCGAATCAAATAATACATATGCATCAATATCATTGATTGGGATAATACCTGACACTACATCTTTTGATTGCACAGCATCTTGCACAGTCATGTTGAAGGTTCTGGCTGTGGGATTATTTGATGATGCAGGTCCTGCAATGGCCCATGTACTTCCATTGTTACCTCCACTGCTTCTAGTTGTCACTCCATCCTTCTTCTTAGGGCACTCACGAGCAAAGTAATCCTTGGATCCACACGTGAAGCACACATTCTTCTTCGGTTGATTGCAATTTGGGTCGATGTGACCCTCCTGGCCACAATTGTAGCAAACTTGTTTCCCCATCAAGCACGCACCCTTATAAAATTTCCCGCACGTCGCACATGCTTCAAACTTTTTACTTTGCTGGTTACCCTGCTGGTTTCCAACACCCATGTTTCCATTCCACTTCCTCTTCAAGCTGTTGTTGTTTCCACTGTTACCAGTTACATTCTTAATCTCATTCTCATTCTTCTTCTTCTTTTGTTCCTGATTGAACTTTGTCACTGCCTCTCCTCCACCTTCAGCGAGTACTGCTTTCTCCATCACCGCTACAAATGTCTTCAATTGGAACAGGGAGACCCTACTGTACAGCCAGGGCTTCAGTCCCTGCTCAAATCTCTTCGCCTTACGTTCGTCTGTGCTAACCTGATATGGCACAAACCTTGCCAATTCGTTGAACTTCGCGGTATACTCAGATACCGTCATCGTTCCTTGTTTTAGTTCCAGAAACTGTTCTTCCAACTGACTCTTCGAACTCTCTGAAAAATAGGTCTCGAAAAATAACTCCTTGAACATATCCCAGGTCATCACTCCTGGCCCTTCCCGAGTTTTATTGGTTTGCCACCAATAACTAGCTTCTGCTTTCAACATAAATGTTGCGAAAGCAGTCTTCTGGTCATCCCCTACCCTAGCGACATCGAACACTTTTTCTATCTCCATAATCTAGGTTTGTGCTTCGACTGGATTCATGGACCCACGGAATCCAGGTGGTCCAACCGCCTTGAAATCCTTAAACGTTGTACCATGATGTTGTGGTTGATTCTGCAATGCTCCTGTTAGTAGAGTCACTAGTTGTTGAACGGGGTTACCGTCAACATTGACGTTATTGGTTTCTTCGGTGATTCTCTGTCATGTTGGTTGACGTCTGGGAGGCATTTTCTGTTAAAACAAAACATCTATTAGACTATTACTCCGCTTCCTTAAGTATTTTCTAGTTAACTAGCCTCCATAACAGAAATAACCACATAACACATAACACTTTGAATAAAATAACAACTTTTATTTATTCATAACCTTTTCAAAAACATAAAAAAAATGCATCTTTGCTAACTACATTACTTTCCTGAACCACAAAAGTTTCAGGACAACATCATAATCATATCCCATAGGTTGCATAAGACTTAGGATTTACAATTTATTTAACCTTTCACTCATCGTACTACAGCTACAATGTTCTATTAAGATACTTCTTAGCCCTATCACGTTCCTCCTCCATGACTCGAAACATTGTTCTGCAATCCAACACGTATGATGGTAGCGTCTCGAACTGAATCGGATATCCCATGACCCGATCTTGAGCTCGATTAATTGCAGTGTTAAATACTTTATCCATCTCTTCCATCTTCATCCTTTTTACCTATGCGTCTCTCGCTGCTCTTCCAGTTCGTTGATAAGCTTCCTCGTATGCATCTTCAGCTCTTGCCTTCTTAGCAGCTTCTTCTCTCAGCTTGCTCTTCAGTTTAGCAACCATCTCGATCAATTGTTCTTTTTCTCCTTCAGTCTGTACTAGTTTCTCCTCAGCGTTTGTCAGTCGTTCCTCACAATCCTGGATCTCACCGTCTTTTTGCGTCATTACAATCTGTTGTTCAGCTACTATCTCCTGTAACTCCTCAACGATATCCTGAAGTTCCACGTTGCGGTTATAGACTTCATCGTACATACGAGCGGCTATCGAGGTTAGTGGAGTCTCTTCCTCCTCATCCTCGTCATCCATATCCTCCTGTGGCAACTCAACGGGATCCTCCTCGTCTGTCTCCACATCATCATCCTCATTCTCAACTACTGTGACCAACGGGACTGACTCCCGTGGCAGTAGTTGTTCCCAAACTACATGAATATCGCGAGACTCCTCTATAGGCATCTGAGGTCCCTTCTCCCTAGCCTGACTGGATTCTCCGACATTAATCATCCTGACAACAAAGTTTTAAAGTTTTAATTATTAATCATTACTACTCAACACTCACGAGCACATAAGTTATAAACACATGAACACATAAGTGTTTTATTACTTCTTTCTTAGAACTAGATAAGAGTTATCTCCACTATCTTTTCAAAGGTTACTTCCTAAGGTTTCCCCCCCCCCCACCTAAGGTTCATAACCTGAAGCTTTGATACCAACTTGTGACACCCCCAAATGGGTACTTCATTTCCTCAAGATTTGGTGCTCACGTAATCAAAACATTCATTTACTAACTACCCATTCATAATAGAATTGAATAATAAAAGAAAACCTGCCCATACATGATTAAAATTAAATAAAATCTCTCAAGTTATCTAACCTTTAACAACAATCATTCAAATGTGGATAATTAACTAACTTCAATACAATCATTAAACCAAAGTCTGAAAATAAACTATCAAACTATTACAAGTCTTCAGCACTTATTCATCTTTCCTTTTCCCTTACTGGTGCTTGGTACGTCACCAGTTTCAACTTTAGCTGTAAGAAATTTTACAGGAAAGAGTGAGCAAACAAGGCCCACTTGAAATAACAATAAGTAAATCTTTAAACTTTTACATTAATTGACAATATTAGTATCAATAAAACTGAACAATATATTCTATTCACTTTCTGAAAGTTATAACATTCACTGAGGGTCTAATGACCACGAATCATGTCCACAGCTATAAGTAATCTTTCAACTTTAACTTTAACAGTCATAAGACTATAAGGACTCCACGTACTTAGGGGGATCAATCCTTCGTACAATGTATTGTGCACAACCATTTCAACGCTAAGCGTAAACCTCTATTAAAAGAGTTGTTCATCTCAGTATTTAGAATACAAGTCCACACCAATGTAAGTTTGGTTTGGATAAGCTTTCAAGGTAATTTGGAATTCAACGAACATCAACTACGGAGTAGTTGAATAAAGTCCATGACATTATACTTACAGAATAATCATAATTGAATTAATCATAGTAACTAAAAGCATACTTTAGGAATAATCTAATAGTATACAATTTGAATACTATAGCATACCTTGCTTGAACAATCCTAAGCCAAGGTTAATTAGAATTGAATATTAAACATGCATAGGAATCTAGTTATGCATGCTAACCAAAAATTGAATTACAAGAATAACTTATTTAACATCAAATAGTTCAATAAGACAAAGGATTAGAAAACTTGCTCAATTATAAAATAGAGTTAGAAAACTTGCCTTTAGCACAACCTACACCCTTACCACTTGAATTTCAATACCCTAAACATATGTCATCGTGACATAGTTAGTCATTATCACATAACCAATACATTCACCACGTAGGTTTGATTATTCAATCACATAATCAAATTATAACACAAGTTACTCCTTAATAACATATTTATTCACCGTATAGAAACACTAAAATCAATATTTTATAGTCCTACTATTATCATATAGTGTTTCTTAAAATTTTCGTGTACAAAAAGTACACTGTCAGACCATTCTGCTAACTCGCGCTGCGGCACCACAGTTTACATTGTGGTTCGCGCTGCGGCGCTGAGGCGAGGTGAATGAACTACGAAGCCGCGCTGCGGCATGGTGATGGCGCTGCGCGCCACTAATGCACTGTTGGAGCTGCGCCGCGCCGCGAAACTGTAGTTTCGACTGACAACTTCGGCAACCGTGCAAGAAAAAGCCAAAATTGGCCTAAAAGCTCGAATCTAATAGACTGATTATCACATAATTTACATATAAACTTCATATAAATATATTGTGAAGACTTCTAACATGTTTCTACTCATAAAATAATTTAAACATCAAATATACAACACTCAATTTCAATGTTTTTGGCAAAAACTCCATTTTTGATATTTTCAATGAAAATCAACACTTTGATTTTGTTTTTCAACCAAAACAGTAAATTCAAAACATCATAGTTATGATTATACATACTCTATCAATTTCTATAATCAATATATCAATCTAACAACTAATTAAACTTTAATTTCTATTTTAAATTAAGCCATACTCATATATTTTTCATATGAACACTCTATAATATAATTTCTTCACAAAACACATACATACATGAATTAATTTCTCTATAATCATGCATAAACTCATGAGATAACCTTATAATCAATAATCATACCAACTTATATACATAACAACAATTTATCTTTTGAAAAAAATTCACAGAGAACTTTTTGGGAAGAGAAAAACTAAACTTTTAAAGAGAAAGGTTGAGCTCCTACCTTTGATTAAGAAGATGATGGCTACTTTTGATTATCAATTCCTTTTCTCAAATTCCTTTATCAAAACCTGTTAGGATTTCTCTCAATTTTTCTCTAGTTTTCTTCTTCTTTTTCTCTTTTTCTTCACTGAGTTTTTCTTCCTAACTCTACTACGTATAATAATATAACGTATATAGTAATAATAGATATATTAAATATATAATATAATACTAACTTAACTGACATCAGTTAAAAACTTTTGAAAATCAAAAGCCATAAGGCTTGTTTGGCTAACCACTAAAATATAACCCATTAATCCTTATGTCTTGTTTGGTAAAACACAATTATATTAAAGACTTAATATGCAATAAGACTTGTTTGGCCAAAACTAAAATACACTCTTTTAATTTATTTTAATAACTCTTTTATAGCAAGGTTATTAGTCACACTTTTATGTAATTAATAAATCAATTAAAACATTAATCTATTAAATTACTTTAGCACATAATTTAATATCACATAACTATGATTTCTTTTATAATTATAATTTTATTTAACCAACTAATATTTTAAATTACAATTTCTCATTTAAAATATTATAATTTATTTAAATCACTATAAGTTCTCTAGCTTACTTAATAAATTCAATTATTATATAATCTCATAACAATTAATTTTCTTATCTCCTTTATTATTTATTCAACAAATAAATATCTAAATCACATCAACTCAATTTGCCATATAATTCAATAAATATTTAATATTGCAAATAAATATTTAATATTTAATATTTAATTATTTATTCAACAAATAAATAACTACACCACATAAACTCAAATTGAACAATTATTTATTCAATAATAAACATATCCATTAAATACTTATATAAATCATTAAATATTTAATATTACATTTTAAAATTCTGGAATGTTACATCATTCCCTCCTTACAAGGATTCTGTCCTTAAAATCACAACTCAAACAAATCATTCGTTACATTAACTTGTGACACTCCCAAATCCTGCTACTTCATTTCCTCAAGATTTGGTACTCACGTAATCAAAACATTTATTTACTAACTACCCATTCATAATAGAATTGAATAATAAAAGAAAACTTGTCCATACATGATTATACTTAAATAAAATCTCCTAGGTTATCTAACCTTTAACAACAATAATTCAAATGCGGATAATTAGCTAACTTCATTACAATCATTAAACCAAAGTCTGAAAATAAACTATCAAACTATTACAAGTCTTCATCACTTATTCATCTTTCCTTTTCCCTTACTGGTGCTTGGTACGTCACCAGTTTCAACTTTAGCTTTAAGAAATTTTACAGGCAAGAGTGAGCAAACAAGGCCCACTTGAAATAACAATAAGTAAATCATTAAACTTTTATATCAATTGACAATATTAGTATCAATAGAGCTGAACAATATATTCTATTAACTTTCTGAAAGTTATAACATTCACTGAGGGTCTAATGACCACGAATCATGTCCACAGTTATCAGTAATCTTTCAACTTTAACTTTAACAGTCATAAGACTATAAGGACTCCACGTACTTAGGGGGATCAACCCTTCGTACAATGTATTATGCACAACCATTTCAACGCTAAGCGTAAACCTATATTAAAAGTGTTTTTCATCTTAGTATTTAGAATACAAGTCCACACCAATGTAAGTTTGGTTTGGATAAGCTTTTAAGGTAATTTGGAATTCAACGAACATCAACTACGGAGTAGTTGAATAAAGTCCATGACATTGTACTTATAGAATAATCATAATTGAATTAATAATAGTAACTAAAATCATCCTTTAGGAATAATCTAAAAGCATACAATTTGAATACTAGCCAAGGTTAATTAGAATTGAATATTAAACATGCATAGGAATCTAGTTATGCATGCTAACAAAAAATTGAATTACAACAATAACTTATTTAACATCAAATAGTTCAATAAGACAAAGGATTAGAATACTTGCTCAATTATAAAATAGAGTTAGAAAACTTGCCTTTAGCACAATCTACACCCTTACCACTTGAATTTCAATACCCTAAACATATGTCATCATGACATAGTTAGTCATTATCACATAACCAATACATTCACCACGTATGTTTGATTATTCAATCACATAATCAAATTATAACACAAGTTACTCCTTAATAACATATTTATTCACCGTATAGAAACACTAAAATCAATATTTTAAAGTCCTACTATTATCATATAGTGTTTCTTAAAATTTTCGTGTACAAAAAGTACACTATCAGACCATTCTGCTAACTCGCGCTGCGGCGCCACAGTTTACACTGTGGTTCGCGCTGCGGCGCTGATTCGGTGATGCGGCGCGGTGAATGAACTACGAAGCCGCGCTGCGGCGTGGTGATGGCGTTGCGGCGCCACTAATGCACTGCTGAAGCCGCGTCGCGGCACTAAACTGCAGTTTCGACTAACAGCTTCGGCAATCGTGCAAGAAAAAGCCAAAATTAGCCTAAAAGCTCGAATCTAATAGACTGATTATCACGTAATTTACATATAAACTTCATGTAAACATATTGTGAAGACTTCTAACATGTTTCTACTCATAAAATAATTTAAACATCAAATATACAACACTCAATTTCAATGTTTTTGGTAAAAACTCTATTTTTGATATTTTCAATGAAAATCAACATTGTGATTTTGTTTTTCAACCAAAACAGTAAATTCAAAACATCATAGTTATGATTATACATACTCTATCAATTTCTATAATCAATATATCAATCTAACAACTAATTAAACTTTAATTTCTATTTTAAATTAAGCCATACTCATATATTTTTCATATGAACACTCTATAATATAATTTCTTCACAAAACACATACATACATGAATTAATTTCTCTATAATCATGCATAAACTCATGAGATAACCTTATAATCAATAATCATACCAACTTATACAAATAACAACAATTTATCTTTTGAAAAAAATTCACAGAGAACTTTTTGGGAAGAGAAAAACTAAACTTTTAAAGAGAAAGGTTAAGCTCCTACCTTTGATTAAGAAAATGATGGCTACTTTTGATTATCAATTCCTTTTCTCCAATTCCTTTATCAAAACATGTTAGGATTTCTCTCAATTTCTCTCTAGTTTTCTTCTTCTTCTTCTCTTTTTCTTCACTAAGTTTTTCTTCCTAACTCTACTACGTATAATAATATAACGTATATTATAAGATCCCGAATTTTATGAAATAAAAGTATTCAATTTTTTTACTATTCAGTAAATGGTTAAATTGATAAATGTTAAAGTTAAGGGTGATATATGAATTTTTTTTCAAAATACACAAGTGGTTATAAAATATTCATTGTTGTCGGGGAATATTCGTTTGGTCGTGGAATATTCTTTCTGTCGGGGAATATTCGTACGACGGCGCAGCCATTTGTGGGCCCCATAACAGAATAACTGTCGGGTGAAGAAAACGACAAATTTGAGTTTTTACAAATAACGGCGTAGTTGTTACCGTTAACACTGTTGGAATACCCGGTGGTTAAAATACAGTAATACGCGTTATTGCACAGTAGCACACGGTATTGCATAGTATTTTTGAAATTATTGATTCTTACGTAAGAAGGCACTACTCAATAATTATTACAGTAATTACTGTTCAATATTTTATTTTATTGATTCAATAATTGCTACGTTGAAATTTTATATTATTATTGTTCAATAATTGTTACTGCACAGTATTTCTCATTATCAGATCAATAATTCATATTATTTGAATAATATTATTAGATAGCATTATTGGCAATGTCTAGAAAGTTCTGTCTAAGGAGAGGTTTGGTCACCTAATTGCGCGCCAGTAAGGAGAAATTCTTATTGGAAAGCCCCTCTTTCCTGGGAACGGCCTGGTTGTCATAAATGTGATTCTGTAATATTATTTGTGAATAATTAATTTTTGATTCATATGATAAGGAAATATTTATTTTATGTGGATATAAATGAGAGATATATTTTTGTGGTTAAAAATGAAGGAGTTAATGTTGAGGTGTTTTATCTGTATTTTTGTCGGAACGGAGGTATTGAAAATCAAATTAGGGTTTTTAAGATATTTTGCGAGGGTTATAATTTTTAATCCGACCGTTGGATCGTGGTAATATTTGGATATGTTATACATATATAAGTTGAGTATATGTCCACAAATTTTGAACCGTTAAAAATGAACGTATGATTTGTTATGAATTTTACGAGATGACTGGTTCAGAAATTGTTAAATTTTCAGAGTTAATCATTTTGGTGGAAAATTCTAGAATTGGTGGGCCCCACTCTTAGTTGGTGAAGAAATGTGCTGAGATTTTTATTCAAATGTGGTGGGTGGGAATAGTAGTAGGTAAAGCCATCAGGTTGCAGGTTAAGTCTGTTTCGGCGTGCTAACATTTTCCTATAAATAGAGGGCTAAGTTAGAATTGAAAATCACACTAGAAACATAAGCTTTCTCTCTTTCTCTCTCTATATTATGAAGCATATTTTGTGATTAATTAGATACTTTGAGAGTTGCTATTCAGTGCAAGTTTCCTTCAGCTTTGCATTTCAGTCAGAAATACTGCACTTTTGAGGTAAGGGATAGTAAGGGATTTTAAGGGTTGTTATATTTTTCAGTTTCGTAATTTTTCTGACCTTCAAAAATTCTGGAAAAATTTGAAATGATATTTTGATGAGTTTTATTGATTGTGTCCAAAAATGGTGATTTTTGGATGTATAGATTAAGAGTTATGAATTTTATGAGAAAAGACTATTTTAAAAGTAACCGCTTATAACTCCTTGTGGTTAACTCCAAAATTGATGAAATTTTTATTGGGAGTACATGAATATGATAGGAGTATACTCTATAAATTTCGGAATTTTTGGATAAAAGTACAATTTTTGATAAATATCTAAATATTCGGCTGTTTTGGCCATATGAAAAATTGTAAATGAGTTTTAAAAATTCTGAGAAAAATATATGTTCAATATGGGACTATATTCTGCTAAATTCCAGAAAATAAATATTTTTGGAACTGATTTGATATTTTTCATGAAAATAGACTAGTTATGAGTAAATGAATTAAATATGTTATGTGAAGTAAGAAAATTGAAAAATAAGATTTTATGGCTTGAGAATCCTATATGAGGTATATGCAGATTTTTGATGAGGGTTTTTGGTTATTGGTGATGAAATCTTATGAGTTTGGCATTTTAGGATGATTAAATATATTATTTAGTAAAGTATAAACAATTAAAATAAATTGTTTATAAGCTTAAGAAATATTATTCTTTCAATATCATTATACCGAAATATTGGTATGTATTTTATTGTGTAATTTCTACCTTTTTGTGTCGAGTTTACTATTCATGAGTTACTATTCACGAGTTACTATTTATGACAAAATTGGTTTCTTTTTCTGACCAAATTATAGTTGGTTTATGAATATTACTCTTGAGATTAAATCTATATGTTGATTATATTGATTGTATTATCATATATAACATTTTTATAACCCTAATGATGATATTTCTCTTTGACTTGAGTGTAAAGATGGGTAGATTTTTGGTATGATCATGACTATGGGTTCCCTTTGGCTAGTAATGCAAAGTTGAATTGTTGACTGATATGATCATGACCATTGAATTTATAATTGAATATCTTTAGCTTAAGTGCAAAGGTGAATTGATCAACATGGTTATAATTATTGTTTATATAAATTCTGAAATGATTATATATTTCTTTGAGATATTAATATATTTGGCCTGTAGTGCAAATATGAACTGTTGATGAATATATTTGGCCTGTAGTGCAAATATGAACTGTTGATGAATATATTTGGCCGTTAGTGCAAATATGAACTGTTGAGGAACATCTTTGGCCTGTAGTGCAAAGATGAATTATTGATGAATATCTTTGGCCTGTAGTACAAAGATGAATTGTTGATGAATATCTTTGGCCCATAGTGCAAAGATGGCATGTTGTTGAATATCTTTGGCCAGTAGTGCAAAGATGAACAGATGTTGAGATGAACATGACCAACTGGTGATACAAATGAATATCTTTGGCCGTAGTGCAAAGATGAAGTTATTAGTATGATTATGAACAGGAAATGTGATTTGGTGTAACCATGATCTTTGATGTTTCAGGTAAAGATAGGTGATGAAAATTATCTTCGTCCTGGAAGAGAAGAGGAATTTAGAACTACAGTTATGATTATGAGTTATTCATGTGATTGTGGACCAGAATTGTTGATTGATGTTACAGGGATAAAACATTGTTGGTGGATTTTTAACATAGAGAAGATAATAGACTTTATAGTCTATTTGACTCTTCTAATGGATTGCTCGTTCCGCTGCAACTATGGTTGAAATTTTTATCATTTACCATATGTTCTAAATCTCTGATTTATTATTGATGAAGGCTATTGATAATTTAATTATCTTTAGTCATGATATTCTTTACTGAGCTAGTTGCGCTCACCCTTTTGCTTCACAATTCCTTTCAGGTAATAAGAGTGTAGCTAGGTCGAGCGAGGGTAACGGGAAAATAGAACGGTGGTCTCTAGCTGTGGATGTTCTCCCGAAGCAGTATAGAAAAGGTCATTTAGTAGTTTTATTTGGTGAATCCAATAGGGTAAGGTGTACCCAACGTTGGAAGGGTGTTTTACCACTATCATACAAGATGTCTAACGACATACAACCTCGTGTCATCATAAGACAGGGATGTGCTCATCCACTTGCTGAGTATATATACGAGCACTACCTATATAATCTTGGTGTTTGTTTGAAGTATAATTCTCGATTAAAGATAGTGGAGATAATGATAAGTCAAGAGAAGACTCACCATTGGAAAGAATATGATAGTAATCTTCTCGTTTTTCTTTGGGGTCTATTGGGTCAACCAAGGATAATTCTGTGGCCATATGATATCTATCATAACCTAGACGCATGGCCTCCCATGTACGAAGGTTTCCTTGAGCACTTCCCAAAGATTTTAATTTCTAAAACAATTTTTGACTATACCTTTATGTAAGGTGTCATTGTGAGGTGATGTCCACGGTTGGAACGTGAGTCATATTTGGTATATATTTGTATCCAAACTCACAGCATATGCGTTGTTGTATTTTACACGATAATTGTTGTAATAAAGTTGTAGTTATTTTCTGTACCATGTATTTGGCGACTCAGAATAGGTTGGATGGAATAGACCTATTTTGGGGTTGTCACATATATAGTAATAATAGATATATTAAATATATAATATAATACTAACTTAACTGACATCAGTTAAAAATTTTTGAAAATCAAAAGTCATAAGGCTTGTTTGGCTAACCACTAAAATATAACCCATTAATCCTTATGCCTTGTTTGGTAAAACACAATTATATTAAAGACTTAATATGCAATTAGACTTGTTTGGCCAAAACTAAAATACACTCTTTTAATTTATTTTAATAACTCTTTTATAGCAAGGTTATTAGTCACACTTTTATTTAATTAATAAATCAATTAAAATATTAATCTATTAAATTACTTTAGCACATAATTTAATATCACATAACTATAATTTTTTTTATAATTATAATTTTATTTAACCAACTAATATTTTAAATTATAATTTCCCATTTAAAATATTATAATTTATTTAAATCACTATAAGCTCTCTAGTTTTACTTAATAAATTTAATTATTATATAATCTCATAACAATTAATTTTTTTATCTCCTTAATTATTTATTCAACAAATAAATAACTAAATAACATCACCAATAAATAACTACACCAAATACACTCAAATTGAACAATTATTTATTCAACAATAAATGTATCCATTAAATACTTATATAAATCAATAAATATTTAATATTACATTTTAAAATTCTGGAATGTTACATAAACTTTGCGTAAGACTTAACCATTAACTAAGATAATTTATTAACAATCGAAATATTTTTTCAAGTCTCATAACAATTTTCTACATAATAATTATCATTCAGATTTTTCAATACAGCAAGTTGGATTCCATATCATTTTTAAAAAAAATACCAAATCAATTTATTATTTTTCCATCCTTTGTCCAAACATATATACATATATTTTATACACAAAAAGTATTTTTCTATAATTTTCCAATTTCCTTTAGTATTTTTTCAAAAATTATTTTTAGTTAATTCCTTAAGAAATTAGCTACCTCGTGCTTAACTCCAGAAATTCCCATCTTTTGACACAATCTTATACATGTTAACGTGAGCCGCCAGTTTAAATTTTGTGGCCATCAGAGTTATAGAACTCCGGTTATAGCAATTTTCGTCCGAAAAACCTAAATATTAAAATGGTCATAACTTGGTTATTTTAAGTCGGAATGAGCTCATTTTTGGACAGGAGCTATTTAATACCATATATTTTCATGTCCCAAAAGGCCGGAATTTTTCTAACAAAGTAAGTGGCCGAAAATGCCATTTTAAAAGTTTGGACAGAAACTATTTGGCGTTTTGCAGTTTTTTCGTGCTTTGTTAAAAATATTCCATACGGAAATCTACAACTCCTTTTTCAGTGATTCCACTTGGAGATGTTAGATAACTTATCACAGTATCCTCCCAAAGTTTTCCAGAATTTTTAAATGTCTAAAAAATGACTAAACTGCCCCTACTCTTTGACTGTCCAAAATAGTTTATTTTTCCTTTTTAGACACAAAACTATTTTTGCTAAATCAATCACTACGGACTGTGTACTCAACATTTTTGAGTGCTACCACTTGGGTTTAGTAGTTAACTTACACATCTAGCACCCCTCCTTGACGGATCACAAAAAGAAGGTGTGGATCAAAAATGGTGAAAATCCAAAGTACATAGAAATTTTAGGGCTTATAAACTAGAAAATCACTTTTTCTTTACTTTTGATTTTCGACTAAAATAACACTCAATATGTGTATATCTAAACACGAAACACTCATTAACATGTATATACATGGTTTTTGAGTTTAGAAATACGGTTTCAAGATTTGATTTATAATAATCAAAAATATATAACAAAAGGTACTTATACCTTAGATTACCATGCTCTCCTTCTTCTCATTCTTCTTCTTCTATGGATGGCTATGGAGTTAGGAGAATTTGAAGAAAACTCTCCCTCCTCCCCCTCTATGGCTGCCGAAGCCTCACTTCCCTCTCTCTCTCTCTCTATTTGGTTCATTTGGTTTGAAAAATAAAAGAGATGAAAGATAAACAAAATAGGATAGATTATATATATATATATATATATATATATATATATATATATATATATATATATATATATATTACAATATCTCATTCCTCCTCCTTTTCTCTTCCATAAGTCATCCGGCCATGTGGCCTTCAATTGCTCCCACTCATTCTCTCTCTTTCTTACTTACCAAGAGATTACTTGTAATCTTGCACAAAGATGTTGGATAAATAAAAAAATGACACATGGAAGGAGTTGTTAAGAGTTGGTAAGGAAAATGATTATATCACATGCCCCTTTTTTTTCCTTCCTCTCTATATCCGGCCAAGTGGCCATTTCTTCTCCAAGTCTTGCCTTCCTTTAATGTAATATCTACTATTCATAATGTCCAAAGTGCCCTTCTCCCATTGGGCTCCAGATTTGGGCTCCTATTTTAATCCTTTTGGGCTTCTAAATTAATTTTGATTGGGCCAACACTTGGGCCACCATATCTAATCTCTTTGGGCTAACAAATAAAAATGTTTGGGCTTTCTACTTAGCATGTTTGGGCCATGTAATTTACATAGTCCAATACCCTTAATATTACCATTCCCTAATTATTTAATTAAGATTTTTATTTCCTCAATTATAACATAAATTCGTACTCATGCATATTTATTTCCTTAACCCAATTAGACTTGCTATAATTAGGTTATAAAATTAATTAATTTAGATGTATAAAATAAATCTCTTAGAATTAGTATATATTTTAAATATCAATATTCTCTTATACCATAACCCTTAAGTTAAATAAATTTTTCATTCCTAATATATAGTTAGGATCATACTAGTTTCTTTTATTTATTTATATAATAAACAAATATAAATCATCACATAATATTCGTATTCACTTACTCACATAATCTTTTAACCCTTAGGATTTTATACTTAGCAATAGGGTTCGAAATTCAAAATTAGGGTTTTCTAATAACTCGTACGATTTTTCTAACTGAACTTTTACGTTCTTAATATAATATTAGGGTTTGTCATTGTCTGGTCAACCCTTGACCCTTAACCACATATAATACCATATACACATAACATATTCACATATACACTTAATCCTGAATAATTCACCTAACTCCTGCACAGAATTTTGAAATCCTCAAAATTCCTTCTCAAAAATATCAAACGCATACACTTATTTTCTGTCTAGGTTCTAATTTTGAACCTTAAATCAATTAATAAAAATTTTAAAAATATTCAAAATTCTCGGGTTGTCACAGTTTATTTGTGATTCAATGGTTGTTAAACATATGTGACAATGTGATTAGATAATATGCGGACTGCAATAAGTAGTGCTATGTGTTGCGATATATTATTCTAATCGAACGAATGATCTTATTACTGATAGGTCACTGTATAAAAGATTAATCTAAGTTGTGTTATTGTAAGCATCAGCTCAAGCAAGTATCATACCTTTGCATTTCCTTTATGCAATGGGTATGAGTAAGAATGTTTCAGAATTATATTATTACAATAAAAATTATTAACCCTATACAATATATGCTCATTGATTATCAACATGTTAGTATAGTATACGGGAAAACTTTTTATGCACCCAAGGTGGACAGAGTCAATGATACTATCGTTCTTACATGTAGTATTGATCAATACAGGGCATAACGGGCTGATCACCCCCGTGCCCGTAAGTTATGACAGTTTGTAGATGATGTTCTACTAAACCTATTTGAAAATTGAAACCAATGTTCATAGTATGTCACCTTAACCCTGATTATAGTCATTGTAGTTTCAAAATTTTGATAGAGAGTTGTCATATTATTATTATCGGTTCAGATTACTTCACAACTATTGACTTGTTGTAGAAGGGTAGTACAAAGAAAATATTTAACCCTTTCAGCTAATGTTTATAATTGTTATTACTTGATGGGCACTCAAATGCTCACTCTTGCTTAAATTAAATGTTTTCAGTTAAGTATGATCAACCCGAAGGCTCAGGTAAGAACAAAGGGAAAGGAAAGCTGTTTGAATGAGATTTATAATATTCTGTATAATAGTTAAAGTTTATTAAGATAATGTTATTTATTATCTATGATGTAATGAATGTTTAAATGTCTCGTACTTGGGATTTAGACTTTGATATATGTAAATTAAGTTTGATATTTATATTATTATTATTATTTGTATTATTCCTCTTATAGAAATGGTATGGTGAAGCACCGAGTTCGGGTTTCAAGTACCCGAATTTGGGGGCGTCACAGACACATTCTGCGACATCTCTTTTCATGTTTGGCCACCAAAAATGTCATCGTAAATCTTGATACATCTTCGTACTTCCTGGATGAATCGAGTATCTTCAGTTATGGGCTTCGGTCAATATTTCGTCTTTTATCTCTGGTACTGCTGGAACCCAAATTCTTCCCTCGAACCTTAGTAGTCCTTCGGTATCGTTCTTGTATTTCACATCACCACTCTCCACCACTTTGTCTTTGATCTTACCACATTCTTTATCTTATAGTTGAGCATTCTTAATTTTTTCCACTAAAGTTAGACTTACTTCTAACTGAAATAGTCGTTCATCGGATTCTTGTAGAAATTTTATTTCCAACTCTAGCTTTGTCATTGCTGAAATAAGCTCCTCTTGAGTGGTTATCAGCATCAACTTTTCCTGACCTTTTCTGCTTAAAGCATCTGTAACCACATTCGCTTTACCTGGATGATAAAAGATCTCACAATCGTAATCTTTTATCAATTCCATCCATCTTCTGTGACGCTTGTTCAGGTCCTTCTGAGTGAAAATATACTTCAAACTCTTATTGTAAGACCCCGAATTTTATGGAATAAAAGTATTCAATTTTTCTTATAATTACTATTCAGTAAATGGTTAAATTGATAAAAGTTTAAAGTTATGGGTGAAATGTGAATTTTTTTTTCAAAATAAGCAAGTGGTTATAAAATAATCATTGTTGTCGGGGAATATTCGTTTGGTCGTGGAATATTCTTTCTGTCGGGAAATATTCGCACGACGGGGCAGCTATTTGTGGGCCCCATAATGAATAACTGTCGGATAAAGAAAACGACAAATTTGAGTTTTTACAAATAACGGCGTAGTTGTTACCGTTAATACTATTGAAATACCTGGTAGTTAAAATACAGTAATGCGCGTTATTGCACAGTAGGACACGGTATTGCACAGTATTTTTGAAATTATTGATTCTTACGTAAGAAGGCACTACTCAATAATTATTACAGTAATTACTGTTCAATATTTTATTTTATTGATTCAATAATTGCTACGTTGAAATTTTATATTATTGTTGTAAAATAATTGTTACTGCATAGTATTTCCCATTATCAGATCAATAATTCATATTATTTGAATTATATTATTAGTTAACATTATTGGCAATGTCTAGAAAGTTCTGTCTAAGGAGAGGTTTGGTCACCTAATTGCGCGCCAATAAGAATAAATTCTTATTGGAAAGCCCCCTCTTTCCTGGGAACGGTCTGGTTGTCATAAATGTGATTCTGTAATATTATCTGTGAATAATTAATTATTGATTCATATGATAAGGAAATATTTATTTTACGTGGATATAAATGAGGGATATATTTTTGTGGTTAAAAATGAAGGAGTTAATGTTGAGGTGTTTTATATGTATTTTTGTCGGAACGGAGGTATTGAAAATCAAATTAGGGTTTTTGAGATATTTTGCGAGGGTTATAATTTTTAATCCGACCGTTGGATCGTGGTAATATTTGGATATGTTATACATATATAAGTTGAGTATATGTCCACAAATTTTGAACCGTTAAAAATGAACGTATAATTTGTTATGAATTTTACAAGATGACTGGTTCAGAAATTATTAAATTTTCGGAGTTAATCATTTTGGTGAAAAATTCTAGAATTGGTGGGCCCCACTCTTGGTTGGTGAAGAAATGTGCTGAGATTTTTATTCAAATGTGGTGGGTGAGAATAGTAGCAGGTAAAGCCATCAGGTTGCAGGTTAAGTCTGCTTCGACGTGCTAACATTTTCCGATAAATAGAGGGCTAAGTTAGAATTGAAAATCACACCAGAATTCATGAGTTTTCTCTCTTTCTCTCTCTAGATTATTGAGTGTATTTTGTGCGTATTTAGATATTCTATGAGTTTCTATTCATCAGTGCAAGTTTTCTTCAGCCTTATACCGATCATTAGTACTGCTCTTTTGAGGTAAGGGATAGTAAGGGATTTTAAGGGTTGTTATATTTTCCAGTTTCATAATTTTTCTGACCTTCAAAAATTCTGAAAAAATTTGAAATGATATTTTGATGAGTTTCCTTGATTGTGTCCAAAAATGTTGATTTTTGGATGTATAGATTAAGAGTTATGAATTTTATAAGAAAAGACTATTTTAAAAGTAACCGCTTATAACTTCTTGTGGTTAACTTCAAAATTGATGAAATTTTTATTGGGAGTACATGTATATGATAGGAGTATACTCTGTAAATTTCAGAATTTTTGGACAAAAGTACAATTTTTGATAAATGTCTAAATGTTCGACTGTTTTGGCCATATTAAAAAATAGTAAATGACTTTTAAAAATTCTGAGAAAAATATATGTTCACTATGAGACTATATTATGCTAAATCCCAGAAAAGAAATATTTTTGGAACTAAGTTGGTATTTTTCATGAAAATAATCTACTTATGAGTAAATGAATTAAATATGTTATGTGAAGTAAGAAAATTGAAAAATAGGATTTTATGACTTGAGAATCCTATATGAGGTATATGCAGATTTTTGATGAGGGTTTTGGTTATTGGTGATGAAATCTTATGAGTTTGGCATTTCGGAATTATTAAATGCATTATTTTAGTAAAGTTTAAACAATTAAAATAAATTGTTTATAAATTTAAGAAATGTTATTCTTTCAATATCATTATATCGAAATATTGGTATGTATTTTATTGTGGAATTTCTACCTTTTTGAGTCGGGATTACTATTCACGAGTTACTATTCATGGGTTACTATTCACGAGTTACTATTCATGACAAAATTGGTTTCTTTTTCTGACTAAATTACTGTTGAGTTATGAACTTGAGATTAAATCTATATGTTGATTATATTGATTTTATTATCATATATAACATTTTTGTAACCCTAATGATGATATTTCTCTTTGACTTGAGTGTAAAGATGGGTAGATTTCTGGTATGATCATGACTATGGGTTCTCTTTGGCCAGTAGTGCAAAGATGAATTGTTGTCTGGTATGATCATGACCATTAAATTTATAAGTGAATATCTTTAGCTTAAGTGCAAAGGTGAATTGATCAACATGATTATAATTATTGTTTATATAAATTCTGAAATGATTATATATTTCTTTGAGATATTAATATATTTGGCATGTAGTGCAAATATGAACTGTTGATGAATATATTTGGCCGTAGTGCAAATATGAACTGTTGAGGAATATCTTTGGCCTGTAGTGCAAAGATGAATTGTTGATGAATATCTTTGGCCCGTAGTGCAAAGATAACATGTTGAATATCTTTGGCCAGTAGTGCAAAGATGAACAGATGTTGAGATGAACATGACCAACTGGTGATACAAATGAATATCTTTGGCCGTAGTGCAAAGATGAAGTTATTAGTATGATTATGAACAGGAAATGTGATTTGGTGTAACCATGATCTTTGATGTTTCAGGTAAAGATAGGTGATGAAAATTATCTTCGTCCTGGATGAGAAGAGGAATTTAGAACTACAGTTATGATTATGAGTTATTCATATGATTGTGGACCAGAATTGTTGATTGATGTTACAGGGATAAAACATTGTTGGTGGATTTTTAACATGGAGAAGATAATAGACTTTATAGTCTATTTGACTCTTCTAATGGATTGCTCGTTCCGCTGCAACTATGGTTGAAATTTTTATCATCTACCATATGTTCTAAATCTCTGATTTATTACTGATGAAGACTATTGATAATTTATTTATCTTTAGTCATGATATTCTTTACTAGGCTAGTTGTGCTCACCCTTTTGTTTCACAATTCCTTTCAGGTAATAAGAGTGTAGCTGGGTCGAGCGGGGGTAACAAGGGAATAGAACGGTGGTCATCATTTAGTAGTTATATTTGGTGAAGAAAATAGGGTGAGGCGAACCCAACGTTGGAAGGGTGTTTCGTCACTATCATACAAGATGTCTAATGACATACAACCTCGTGTCATCATAAGACAGGGTTGTGCTCATCCACTTGCTGAGTATATCTACGAGCACTACCTATATAATCTTGGTGTTTGTTTGAAGTATAATTCTCAATTAGAGACAGTGGAGATAATGATAAGTCAAGAGAAGACTCACCATTGGGAAGAATATGATAGTAATCTTCTCGTTTTTCTTTGGGGTCTATTGGGTCAACCAAGGATAATTCTGTGGCCATATGATATCTATCATAACCTAGAAGCATGACCTCCCATGTACGAAGGTTTCCTTGAGCACTTTCCAAAGATTCTAGTTTCTAAAACAGTTTTTGACTGTATCTTTATGTAAGGTACCTTTGTGAGGTGCTGATACATGATGGTGTCAAATGTCACATTTGGTATATATTTGTATCCAAACTCACAGCATATGTGTTGTTGTATTTTGCACGACAATTGTTGTAATAAAGTTGTAGTTGTTTTCTGTACCATGTATTTGACGACTCAGAATGGGTTGGGTGGAATGGACCTATTTTGGGGTTGTCACACTTATGGTCTGTATATATCTCACATTTCTCTCCATAGAGATAGTGTCTCCATATCTTTAGAGCAAATACTACTGCAGTCAACTCTAAATCATGAGTCGGATACCCTTTCTCATAATCATTCAGTTGTCGGTTATAAAATAAGCAAGTGGTTATAAAATAATCATTGTTGTCGGGGAATATTCGTTTGGTCGTGGAATATTCTTTCTGTCGGGAAATATTCGTACGACGGCGCAGCTATTTGTGGGCCCCATAACGAATAACTGTTGGATGAAGAAAACGACAAATTTGAGTTTTTACAAATAACGGCGTAGTTGTTACCGTTAATACTATTAAAATACCTGGTGGTTAAAATACAGTAATACGCGTTATTGTACAGTAGGACACGGTATTGCACAGTATTTTTAAAATTATTGATTCTTACGTAAGAAGGCACTACTCAATAATTATTACAGTAATTACTGTTCAATATTTTATTTTATTGATTCAATAATTGCTACGTTGAAATTTTATATTATTGTTATAAAATAATTGTCACTGCATAGTATTTCCCATTATCAAATCAATAATTCATATTATATGAATAATATTATTAGTTAACATTATTGGCAATGTCTAGAAAGTTTTGTCTAAGGAGAGATTTGGTCATCTAATTGCGCGCTAGTAAGGAGAAATCCTTATTGGAAAGCCCCCTCTTTCCTGGGAACGGCCTGGTTGTCATAAATGTGATTCTGTAATATTATTTGTGAATAATTAATTATTGATTCATATGATAAGAAAATATTTATTTTATGTGGATATAAATGAGGGATATATTTTTGTGGTTAAAAAATGAAGGAGTTAATGTTGAGATTTTTATCCGTATTTTTGTCGGAATGGAGGTATTAAAAATCAGGGTTTTTGAGATATTTTGCGGGGGTTATAATTTTTAATCTGACCGTTGGATCGTAGTAATATTTGGATATGTTATACATATATAAGTTGAGTATATGTCCACAAATTTTGAACCGTTAAAAATGAATGTATGATTTGTTATGAATTTTACGAGATGACTGGTTCAGAAATTGTTGAATTTTCGGAGTTTATCATTTTGGTGGAAAATTCTAGAATTGGTGGGCCCCACTTGTGGTTGGTGAAGAAATGTGCTGAGATTTTTATTCAAATGTGGTGGGTGGGAATAGTAGCAGGTAAAGCCATCAGGTTGCAAGTTAAGGCTGCTTCGACGTGCTAACATTTTTCTATAAATAGAGGGCTAAGTTAGAATTAAAAATCACACTAGAATTCATGAGTTTTCTCTCTTTCTCTCTCTAGATTATTGAGTGTATTTTGTGAGTATTTAGATACTCTGTGAGTTTCTATTCATCAGTGCAAGTTTCCTTCAGCTTTATACCGATCAGAAGTACTGCTCTTTTGAGGTAAGGGATAGTAAGGGATTTTAAGGGTTGTTATATTTTCCAGTTTCGTAATTTTTCTGACCTTCAAAAATTTTGAAAAAATTTGAAATGATATTTTGATGAGTTTTTTTGATTGTGTCCAAAAATGGTGATTTTTGGATATATAGATTAAGAGTTATGAATTTTATAAGAAAAGACTATTTTAAAAGTAACCGCTTATAACTTCTTGTGGTTAACTCCAAAATTGATGAAATTTTTATTTGGAGTACATGTATATGATAGGAGTATACTCTGTAAATTTCAGAATTTTTGGACAAAAGTACAATTTTTGATAAATGTCTAAATATTCGGCTGTTTTGGCCATATGACAAATAGTAAATGACTTTTAAAAATTCTGAGAAAAATATATGTTCACTATGAGACTATATTATGCTAAATCCCAGAAAAGAAATTTTTTTGGAACTGATTTGGTATTTTTCATGAAAATAGTCTACTTATGAGTAAATAAATTAAATATGTTATGTGAAGTAAGAAAATTGAAAAATAGGATTTTATGACTTGAGAATCCTATATGAGGTATATGCAGATTTTTGATGAGGGTTTTGGTTATTGGTGATAAAATCTTATGAGTTTGGCATTTTGGAATTATTAAATGCATTATTTTAGTAAAGTTTAAACAATTAAAATAAATTGTTTATAAATTTAAAAAATATTATTCTTTCAATATCATTACACCGAAATATTGGTATGTATTTTATTGTGGAATTTCTACCTTTTTGAGTCGGGGTTACTATTCACGAGTTACTATTCACGAGTTACTATTCATGAGTTACTATTCACGAGTTACTATTTACGACAAAATTGGTTTCTTTTTCTGACCAAATTATAGTTGGTTTATAAATATTACTCTTGAGATTAAATCTATATGTTGATTATATTGATTTTATTATCATATATAACATTTTTATAACCCTATGATGATATTTCTCTTTGACTTGAGTGTAAAGATGGGTAAATTTTTGGTATGATCATGACTATGGGTTCCCTTTGGCTAGTAGTGCAAAGTTGAATTATTGACTGATATGATCATGACCATTGAATTTATAATTGAATATCTTTAGCTTAAGTGCAAAGGTGAATTGATCAACATGGTTATAATTATTGTTTATATAAATTCTGAAATGATTATATATTTCTTTGAGATATTAATATATTTGGCCTGTAGTGCAAATATGAACTGTTGATGAATATATTTGGCCGTAGTGCAAATATGAACTGTTGAGGAATATCTTTGGCCTGTAGTGCAAAGATGAATTGTTGATGAATATCTTTGGCCCGTAGTGCAAAGATAACATGTTGAATATCTTTGGCCAGTAGTGCAAAGATGAACAGATGTTGAGATGAACATGACCAACTGGTGATACACATGAATATCTTTGGCCGTAGTGCAAAGATGAAGTTATTAGTATGATTATGAACAGGAAATGTGATTTGGTGTAACCATGATCTTTGATGTTTCAGGTAAAGATAGGTGATGAAAATTATCTTCGTCCTGGATGAGAAGAGGAATTTAGAACTACAGTTATGATTATGAGTTATTCATATGATTGTGGACCAGAATTGTTGATTGATGTTACAGGGATAAAACATTGTTGGTGGATTTTTAACATGGAGAAGATAATAGACTTTATAGTCTATTTGACTCTTCTAATGGATTGCTCGTTCCGCTGCAACTATGGTTGAAATTTTTATTATCTACCATATGTTCTAAATCTCTGATTTATTACTGATGAAGACTATTGATAATTTATTTATCTTTAGTCATGATATTCTTTACTGGGCTAGTTGTGCTCACCCTTTTGTTTCACAATTCCTTTCAGGTAATAAGAGTGTAGCTGGGTCGAGCGGGGGTAACAAGGGAATAGAACGGTGGTCATCATTTAGTAGTTATATTTGGTGAAGAAAATAGGGTGAGGCGAACCCAACGTTGGAAGGGTGTTTCGTCACTATCATACAAGATGTCTAACGACATACAACCTCGTGTCATCATAAGACAGGAATGTGCTCATCCACTTGCTGAGTATATATACGAGCACTACCTATATAATCTTGGTGTTTGTTTGAAGTATAATTCTCGATTAGAGACAGTGGAGATAATGATAAGTCAAGAGAAGACTCACCATTGGAAAGAATATGATAGTAATCTTCTCGTTTTTCTTTGGGGTCTATTGGGTCAACCAAGGATAATTCTGTGGCCATATGATATCTATCATAACCTAGAAGCATGACCTCCCATGTACGAAGGTTTCCTTGAGCACTTTCCAAAGATTCTAGTTTCTAAAACAGTTTTTGACTGTATCTTTATGTAAGGTACCTTTGTGAGGTGCTGATACATGATGGTGTCAAATGTCACATTTGGTATATATTTGTATCCAAACTCACAGCATATGTGTTGTTGTATTTTGCACGACAATTGTTGTAATAAAGTTGTAGTTGTTTTCTGTACCATGTATTTGACGACTCAGAATGGGTTTGGTGGAATGGACCTATTTTGGGGTTGTCACACTTATGGTCTGTATATATCTCACATTTCTCTCCATAGAGATAGTGTCTCCATATCTTTAGAGCAAATACTACTGCAGTCAACTCTAAATCATGAGTCGGATACCCTTTCTCATAATCATTCAGTTGCCTTGATGCATATGCAATAACTTTGCCGTTCTGCATAAGGACACGTCCTAATCCTTTATGTGATGCATCACTAAACACCACAAAGTTTCCTGTACTATTTGATAATGGTAACACAGGTGCTACACTTAACTTCTTCTTCAAGTCTTGAAAACTTTCTTCACACTTCTCCCACCAAACAAAATTTATAGCTTTTCTTGTCAAATTTATTAACGGAGTGGCTATCTTAGAAAAATCTTGAATAAATCGTCTATAATAACCGGCCAGCCCAAGAAACTCCTCACCTCCGAAGGTGTTCTTGGTTGTTCCCAATTGATTACGGCTTCAAATTTTGATGGATCCACTGAAATCCCATATTTGTCAATCACATGTCCCAAAAATTATACACGATCTAGCCGAAATTAACACTTAGAGAATTTCGCATACAACTTTTCTTTTCTTAATGTCTCCAACGTCAAACGTAAATGTTCCACGTGTTCTTCTTGAGATTTGGAGTACACCAGGATGTCGTCGATAAATACCACCATAAACATGTCTAAGAATGGTTTAAACACCATGTTCATCAAATCTATGAATGCAGCAGGGGCATTAGTCAAACTAAAAGACATCACCAGAAACTCGTAATGTCCATACCGAGTTCTGAATGCCGTTCTAGGTATATCCTCCTTCCGTACCTTTAATTGATGATACCCACTTCTCAAATCAATTTTCGAGAACTATCTAGCACCCTTCAATTGATCAAACAAGTCATCTATTCTTGGCAACAGATATTTATTCTTAATAGTGACTTTGTTTAGTTCCCTATAATCAATGCAAAGATACATTGACCCGTCCTTCTTCTTCACGAATAACACCGGTGCTCCCCACGGTGACACACTCGGCTGAATGTATTTCTTGTCTAACAGCTCCTGCAACTATACCATCAGTTCCTTCATCTCTACCGGAGCTATTCTGTACGGGGCCTTCGATATCGGGGTTGTTCCTGGCGTTAAGTCGATCACGAACTCAATCTCTCGGTCAGGCGGAAGTCCTGCCAAATCCTCTAAAAATACATCTACGAATTCCCTAACCACTGGTATCTCTTCCAGTTTTACCCCCTTCTTCTGAGTATCGACTGTGTAAGCAAAATAACCCACACAGCCTTGCCTCAACAATTTATTGGATTGCATAATTGTCAGACATCTCGCATGTCTAGGCGATTTACTACCATAGAAAACTACCTCTGACGGGGTCATAAGGTTTACACACTTGTTTTGGCAATCAATTATTGCTCCATATTGAACAACCAATCCATTCCCAAAATAACATCAAACTCTCCAAGTTTAATCAGAATTAAATCTACCATCATGATATTTTCCTTAATATTTACCCTACAATTCTTGTAAACGAACCTAACATGAATTTCTTCCTTATTCGCAATTTTTATGTTTAAAGGGAAATTCAATTCTTCACTAAGCAATCCTAACCTCTTAGCAAATTTATCAGATATAAATGAGCAAGAAACACCTGAATCAAATAATATATAAGCATCTATATCATTGATTGGGATAATACCTGACACAACATTCTTTGATTGCACAACATCTTGCACAGTCATGTTGAAGGTTCTGGCTATGGGTTTGTTTGATGTCGTTGGTCCAGTAATGGCCCATGTATCTCCACTGCTACCTCTCTTGCTTCCTGTTAACTCCCCAACTTTCTTCTTAGGGCACTCACGAGCAAAATGATCCTTTGAACCGCACGTGAAGCAAACTTTCTTCTTGGGTTGATTGCAATTTGGGGCGATGTGACCTTCCTGGCCACGGTAAAAGCATACTCATTTCCCCATTAAGCATATACCCTTGTGAAACTTCCCGCATATAGCACATGCTTAGAACTTCCTATTCTGCTGGTTACCCTGTTGGTTTCCAGCATCCACATTTCCATTCCATTTTCTCTTCAGGTTATTGTTACCATTTCCACTACCACCACTGCCATTCTTAACCTTGCCTTCATTCTTCTTCTTTCTCTGCTCCTGATTGAACTTTGTTACTGCCTCGCCTCCACCTTCAGCAAGAATTTCCTTCTCCATTACTGCAGTTGTAGCATCCCCAAATCCAGGTACTAATCACCACAGATCTGGTATACTAATACTATCACAATTGTGGAAGATATAAACATAAATTGTTTATATATTAAACTTTTACACATCATTTCCAAGGTCTACAACCTTAACTAAATACATACCTTCAATATCTAAAAAGGTTTACAATGCTATTTTTGTCAGAAAATTTATTAGATTTAACTGCACCATAATTTAATCTTGCACTTTATCTTTGCTTCTGTCTTTACTCGAGCTTTCATCTTATTCTAAATTTTTTTATCATGATATAGCAAGGGTGAGCAACAAATTTGCCCAACAATTTTTAAATACAATGAAGATATATCATGATTGAAAAGACTGAATAAGCTTTCACGTTTTCAACAATATAATAATTGTGAAATAACATGAATCAAGTTTCAATAATTGCATAACTGAATCAATAATGTTTGAAGGTCAACAATGACCATGAACAATTTAACTAAACCTTATGGTAATGAAGGTGATCAGCCTTTTATACCTGATGAACATATGCAGCATGCACTAAGTGCGAATCAATAATCAGTATAGACATGAATAATCAACAACAATTATTCACTAACATGCTTTGAACTTACAACTCAAGTTTGAGTCAGGAAAACTTGCCTGATTCGTGAACTACTGCTACGCAATTTAAGTTAACTTCTTTTGTAAGACCTATCATTAATAAGATTGGTCTTTCAATCAGCATATCATATTTTGTATCATAATACAACTACTTTATCAATCAATTATCTAACACTTAATCACATAATTAAATATTAAATAACACCTTACAACATTAGTATTATTATCATCTTTTGATAATTCTTTAATTACTATATCATATACATTATGATTTAACACTCTAATATTATATATTATAAGTTCTTCTTTAAACTCTAATAAGTCAAATATCAAACCAGCAACCTGAATTCCAAATCCAGCAACTAGATGGTCAATTTAGTAAACCAAACTACAATCTAGCAAATTGGATTCCAAATCCAGCAACTAGATTACAATCCAGCAAGCTGGATTCAACATAATTTCAATTCAGTAAACTTCTTTTCAATCCAGCAAGCTGGATTCATCAGATTTTTTAATACAGCAAACTAGATTCATAAGTTATTCAATCCATCAAGCTGGATTCCATATCCTTTTATCGACAACATCAAATCACCTTATTATTTTTCTATCTTTTGTCCAAACATATATACATATATTTCTTACACAAAAAGTATTTTTCCAAAAAAATTTCAATTCTCTTTGGTATTTTTCAAAAATCATTTTTAGTGCGTAGCTTAAGAAATTAGCCCTATCATGCTCAACTCCAGAAATTCCCATCTTCTGACACAATCTTATACAGGTTAGCGTGACACTCCTGTTTAAATTCCGTGGCCATTGGAGTTATAGAACTCCGGTTATAGCCGTTTTTATCAAAAAATCACAAAAATTGAAATGGTCATAACTTGGTCATTTTATGTCAGAATGAGCTCATTTTTGGACAGGAGGTACTTAATACCATATATTTTCATGTCCTAAAAGGCTGAAATTTTTCTCACAAATTAAGTGACTAAAATAGCCCGTACAAAGTTTTGGACAATAGCTTTTTCTCCTTTTTCACTTTTTCGTGCTTTGTTAAAAATAGTCAATACGGAAATCTACAACTCATTTTTCAGTGATTCCACTTGGAGATGTTAGAAAATTTATCATATTATCCTCCCAAATTTTTTCCAAAATTTTTGAATGTTAAAAAAATGACGAAACTGTCCCCACCCTTGACTGTCCAAAATAGTTTATTTTTCCTTAAAAGACACAAAACTATTTTTGCTAAATCAATCACTACAGACCTTATACTCAATATTTTTGAGTGCTACCACTTGAGTTTACTACATAACTTACATATCTAGCACTCCTCTTTGACGGATCGCAAAAAGGAGTTATAGATTTAAAACGGTAGATTTTCAAAGTACAAAGAAATTTGGGTTTCTAAACTATAGTTTTTTTTCTTTTGATTCCAACCAAATCAACACCCAATATTGGTGAATCCAAATATAAAACTCTCATCAACATGTATATTCATAGTTTTTGAGTTTATAAACATAAATCAAAGCATTGATTTAAAATATTTATAATCAATTACATAAACTAATTACTTTTGTTTAAAATTTTCTTTCTTTCTTCTTCTTCTTCTTCTTCCTTCTTCCATGGAGGACAATTTTTTTTTCTCTCCTACTCCTTTCATGGCTTCTGCACTTCTTCTTCTCTCTCTCACTCTTTCACCCATTCTTCTCTTTTGTTATATTTTTCTTTTCCTCTTTCTCGTACTTCTTTTTCTTTTTATTTTCTCTCTCTATTTTTCTTTCTTTTGCTAGCTCTCATCTTCATTCCCTCTCTAATCTCTTAGCTAACTTGTAAATCCCAACAAAATATTTGGAGCAAAGCATTAGGAGACACTTGGCTAGGAGATATGAAACAAATATTGCCGAATTCAATTAACCATGTGCTAAGATACTCCCTCATTATCCATCCGTCCATTCCTTTTTGCTTGGCCCAAAATTTGATTCTTTTATTTAGGGTGCTTTACATAAGTATACAACAAATAGAAAGTAATTACAAGAATAGTGCATCAACCAAATAATTACAAAAAGAGTGTATTTAGGACCCATATTACAAAAATAGTACAATTCACATTAATAAGGAAATCTAAAATCAAGGACAAATAACTGCCATAATTAATAATTCAAATTCAAATATTTGGGATCTAACAACAAAAACAAATTCAAAATAATAATTCACCCAAACTAATATGAGCATAGATTAGATAGCCCATCAGTAAGTCCAATAACCCAAACAAAACAAATTACTTGTACATCCGAAACTATAAAAATAAAACTTGATGTATTACAAACTTTTCATTTCTTAACGAAGAGAGATCATAGCGTTGGCCGCCATTGTAGAAACCTTCATTTTCGAATGTTACAGTGGACTCACAGAGAAAATATTAGTCAAGCTTCAGCAACTGGATAGAGAAGCATGGCTATTTGATTTTTCACAATTTTTTCATGTCCGAAAATTCTAATTCCAATTTCTTGTTCAAAAGAAAATAAGAACACTGTATAGAAAAGAAAGAGATAAGAGAGTGATGTGTAATGTAATGTTGATAACCAAACCTTCGTACTAAGATAACCAAACCTTTATACCAAGGTAATCAATCTATCTCCACACATACAGTATATATTGGTTACCTTGGTCTGAAAATTTGGCAACCAACAACATGAATGTTTGGCTACCAACTGCATCACATTCAAAATAAATTAGTAACTTAATAAAACTGAATTGGTTACCTTGGTATGAAGATTAGGCTACCCACTGCATAAAAGTTTGACTACCAACTGCATCACATTTAACTTACAAAAGAAATGCTAGTAAAGCTCAAAAATGTATCCTTTGACAAATCATGCTCACACACGAAGACCCTTCATATTTCATGCATCCGACCCATATCCATTCATAAGCCTCGTGTGCACCGATACCGGTGGCAGCACAGCTTTCAACGGAGACGTCAGTGGTGGTGCGTATTGGTTGAGAAATGAAAGTGGTGGGATATTATTTCATGGAGCAAGCGTTTTAGTCATATACTTTAAGAAAAGTGTTTCGGTGGTTGATAAATGAAAGTGGTGGGATATTTTACTGTCTGCCAAATAAACACTAATCCGGCGACCAATAATTTATCTGGTATTGGTTGTTTTGTATTCTACATCTCTGCAGGTTCTTGCGCTTAGGCACCATACTCCAAAATTAGCATATTTTCCTGATCTGCAATCTTTGACAATGTTTGGCTTCAGAGGGGAGGCTCTCACTTCCCTCTGTAATTTAGGTAATTTGACAATTGAAACAAGAACTAAGAATGAAGAAGTTGCTACAGTCAACGAGATTTTATTTTGGAGATATGAAAGAGGAAAGTAAGAGAGAGGAAAGAGAAAAGTGTGTCACGATTAACGGGATATATTAATGGGCCAAAGATACTCATATGTATTAATTTTATAAATAAATATGGGAAATGTAATACTTTTATAATTATTTTATGAGTGCACTATTGTTGTAATTATTTTTAAAAATATAATAGAAAATGTAATTGTTCCTTTTATTTATTTGATACATTTACTAATTAAATGATCTAAATGGTTCACAAAATTTTGGGCCAAATTTGGGTCAATCCCTTAATGGTTTGGGCTCCTATTTAATTTATTTGGACCACTTAAAATATCATATGTACAACACATTTAATTTCTCTTACCCTAGTTATTTAATTAGGGTTCCTAATCCACACATTTAATCTTTTGGGCTTTCCTAATAATTCTTTGGACTATGTAAAATTGACATAGTCCAATTATTTCCATCTTATCCCACCCTAAATATTTAATTAGGGTTTCCATTCCAAATATTTAGAATTTAAATAATTACTCTAGTACATTAAATTTTATAACCGAAGTAAACTTACTTTAATTAAGTTGTAAAATTAATAAACTTGAGATAATAAAGATATATCTCTTGACTTAATATAATTTTTAATATTATTATTCTCCCACATTATCCTTAACAATTGGGCTCACTTGGGCTTAACACTTTATTCATTTTGGCTTTCTAAATAAAATATTTGGACTTCCTAACTAAAATGTTTGGGCCATGAAATTAATATGGTCCATTATATTAAATTCTATCTTACCCTAATCATTTAATTAGGATTTTTGTGTACTCAATTTAAATACAAATTCTTACTCGAGTACATTTAATTTCTTAACCCAATTAGACTTATCTTAATTAGGTTATAAAATTAATTAATTGAGATATATAAAATAAATCTCTTAGAATTAGTATATATTTTAAATACCATTATTCCCCTCATATCATAACACTTAAGTTATTTAATTCTTCATTCCTAATATATAATTAGGATTACATTAGTTTCTTTTATTTGTTTATATAATAAACAAATATAAATCATCACATAATATTCATATTCACTTACTCACCATATTTATACAAATAATTCAATAGCTTAAGACATGTTCCGTAATTCTCTTAAATTAGGTCACTAGTATATAATTAAAATATTATGACCACTAAATAAAAATAACCATTTAGGTTATTTAATTCTCATACCATATTTAAATAACTTATTTAAGTTATACAATTTATATTGTATAATTAAATTTAATTTCTTCTTTCTCTTCCTAAATTGTTTTCAAACAATTTATTATATATTAAATATATAATTTAATATATTCATTCATTTATTCACATATGAATTTAATTTACTAACTAGTTGATACCAATATACATATTTACATATTGAATATCATCTCATATTTTTATTTTACATCATTTGTTAAATTATTAAATATTATATCATTATCCATGTAACACAATATAATATATTCAATTATTTTCTTTACTTTCTATATAAATTGTCTTCACAATTTATTTAACTGTAGTAAATATAATAATATATTCACCACCTACACATATTCTTATGAACTTATAAACTAAACATATACCTCATTATCAAACTATCACCTATAGTCTATCAAATCATTTAAGTTCTTCTGCAAAAATTTTGAAATCCTTAAAATTCCTTCACAGAAACGTCAAATTCATACACTTATTTTCTGTCTAGGTTCATCTGATAACCTTTAATCTAACATTTTAGGATTTTAATAATTATCTAAATTCTTGGGTTGTCACAGCTATAAATGTCTTCAGCTGGAACAGGGAGACCCTACTGTACAACCATGGTTTCAGTCCTTGTTCAAACCTCTTAGCCTTGCGTTCATCGGTGTTGACTTGATATGTAAGACCCCAACTTATTAATGAATAAAATCAAATTTTCTCTAAATATTATTGTGAATAATAAGGGGCTAATTTGATATAATACTTTGGTTATGGGTGAAATGTGTAAATTTTATAAAATAAGCAAGTGGTTATAAAATATTTATTTTTGGTCGGTGAATATTCGGTTGGTCGTGGAATATTATTGCTGTCGGGGAATATTCGTACGACGACGCAGCCTTGTGTGGGCCCCATAACGGAAAGCGATTGGATGAAGAAAACGACAAGTATAAGTTATTTATAAATAACGGCGTAGTTGTTACCGTTAATACTGTTGGAATATCCGGTGGTTAAAATACAGTAGCACACGGTATTGCACCAATTATTGATTCTTACGTAAGAAGGCACTACTCAATAATTGTTACAGTAGTTATTATTCAATATTTTATTTTATTGATTCAATAATTGCTGCGTTGATATTTTATATTATTGTTGTTTCAATAATTGTTGCTGCACAGTATTTTCATTTATCAGATCAATAATTCATATTATTTGAATAATATTATTAGATAACATTATTGGCAATGTCTAGAAAGTTCTGTCTAAGGAGAGGTTTGGTCATCTAATTGCGCGCCAGTAAGGGGAAATCCTTATTGGAAAGCCCCCTCTTTCCTGGGAACGGCCTGGTTGTCATAAATGTGATTCTGTAATATTATTTGTGAATAATTAATTATTGATTCATATGATAAGGAAATATTTATTTTTGTGGATATAAATGAGGGATATATTTTTGTGGTTAAAAATGAAGGAGTTAATGTTGAGATTTTTATCAGTATTTTTGTCGGAATGGAGGTATTAAAAATCAAGGTTTTTGAGATATTTTGCGGGGGTTATAATTTTTAATCCGACCGTTGGATCGTGGTAATTTTTGGATATGTTATACATATATAAGTTGAGTATATGTCCACAAATTTTGAACCGTTAAAAATGAACGTATGATTTATTATGAATTTTACGAGATGACTGGTTCAGAAATTGTTGAATTTTCGGAGTTTATCATTTTGATGAAAAATTCTAGAATTGGTGGGCCCGACTTATGGTTGGTGAAGAAATGTGCTGAATTATATTTCAAATGTGATGGGTGGGAATAGTAGCAGGTAAAGCCATCAGGTTGCAGGTCAAACCTACTAAAATTTTCCTATAAATAGAGGGCTAAGTTAGAATTGAAAATCACACCAGAAACAAGTTTTCTCTCTTTCTCTCTCTAGATTATTGAGTGTATTTTGTGAGTATTTAGATACTTTGAGAGTTTCTATTCATCAGAGCAAGTTTCTTTCAGCCTTATACCGGTATTCCGACCAGAAGTACTGATATCTTGAGGTAAGGGGTATTATTTATTTCACATTCTGAAGAGATATTATTTTTCGTATTCGTATGAATATTATTTCTATTCATAAGAAATTTTATTTCGTTCAATATTCGCGAGAAATATTATATTCGTTTAATATTCGTAATGAATATTATTTTCGTTTAATATATTATTTTCTTCTTAAATGATATTATTTTCTTCAATATCATTATGCTGAAATATTGATATGAATTTTTATCAAATTTGGAACTTTTTGTGTCGGGATTACTATTCACGTATACGGTACTATTCACGTATACGGCACTATTCACGAATACGGCACTATTCACCGAAAAATAAAATTTTTCCTTTTTGTCCAAGATGTCTATTATGGTTACTATCTTTGATTGTATCCATGTTTTGATTTTATTTTTGAATTCTGCTTCACAATTGATTATTATGAAGTATTATTGATCTTGGATAAACTGTTATACGAATCCCTACTATTTGTCCTTCTGTCTCATTGGATTCGTTCTCTTTAAGATATTTTTCATCATCCTCAGTCCTAAATGATGATATTAATGAATATCTTTGGCCTGTAGTGCAAAGATGTATGATTACTTGATGAATATCTTTGGCCTGTAGTGCAAAGATGAACAGGTGTTGAGATGAACATGACTGACAGGTGATACAAATGAATATCTTTGGCCTGTAGTGCAAAGATGAATATTTGGATAAAGATGATTATTAATTGATGTTACAGGGATAAAATATTGATGATGGACTTTTAAATCTTAGAAGATAGTAGAATTCTTTCTCTACTTGACTCTTCTAATGGTTTGCTGTTTTCGCTGCAGTTGTTGATCTAAAACTTGTTGTCGATTATATTCTATCAGATTTTTCCCTGTTGAAGACTAACGATAATTTGTTTGTATATTATCTTAGTCATAATATTCTTTACTGGGCTAGTTGAGCTCACCCTTTTCCTTTTTGTTCCATTTTTCTTCTCAGGAGGTGAGAACATAGCAGGATCTAGTCGGGGTATGGAGTGATGGTTCTAGAAAGATGTTTTAGCAGTCCTCACTATTTCTGTAAAATAGTGTTTGAATAATTGTAATGAGGATTTATTTGAGTGTAGATATTGTCCAGAAGACAATATTTGTATTTAAACTCACAGTATGTGTTGTCGTATTTTGCACGACAATTGTATTATTGAAGTTGTAGTTTGCTTTCTGTACCATGTATTTGGCGACTCAGAATGGGTGTTGTATACCTATTTTGGGGGCGTCACAGTTGGTATCAGAGCTTAGGGATATGATCCCTGGCTGAGATGTGAGACAAGAACTAGGAGGGGAGAGACGGGGAATTCCTTCACTAGTATGACTTGACTAAGTTTATTTGGTGTTTATTTGGTCGGTCAGAGTATAGGGATAATATATGACATGACTATTAACCCTTGTTTTATGGCAGTATTTAAGAATGGCAGCTGAGAACGTTAATAATGGAGTAAATCAGACCGTGGAGACACCTTTGATCACCACCCAGGGGAACGTGCAACAGGAAGGCAATATTCCTCCTGTAAACAACGTTACCGAGCAAACGATGAATGATGGAATGTTTAGGAGCTTTTTGCAGTTCATGCAAAATCAGACGAGGGAGACTCGTGTGTAGAATACGGGTGGAAATGATAACGCGCGGTTTGTCACAGCTAAGCAGTTCAAAGAATTGGGACCACCAGAATTTAAGGGAAAGCCGTATCCGATTAAGGCGGAAACGTGGGTCAAGCAAATTACCAAGATATTCGATGTCTTGGGATGCACAGAGGAACAAAAGGTTCCATTCGCCACCTTTATGTTCCGCGGTGAGGCAGACTACTGGTGGGAGTCTGTGAAGCGTACCCAGCCTGACGCACTCAACATGTCCTTGGAAACATTTTAAAAACTGTTCAATGACAAGTACTTTCCTGAAAGTATTCGTCATATGAAGGAGGTAGAGTTTATCAGACTGGAACAAAACAACATGACGGTGTCCCAGTACGAGGCGAAGTTTGCAGAGTTATCCAGGTTTGCACCTCATTTGGTCGAAAATGAGGAACGAATGACAAGGATGTTTCTGAGAGGTCTAAAACCCGAGATTCGACAATATCTTATCTCTCATAAATTTTCTTTATATTCAGATGTTGTAAACAGGGCTCAATTATTAGAGCGAGATAATGAGTATATGCAACAGAGGGACCACAACCAGGGTCATACCAGTGGCGGCAGTCATCGAAGCAATGAAAACCAGCAGGGAGGAAAATATTCGGACAAAAGCGGTAACCACTCTGGTGGTAATCGTGGTCGTGATAATATAAGGAGCGAGTCGGGAGGAGATTTCAAGAAGAGAAGGTACAACAATGATAATGTGAAGACGTCAGCACAAACATCAACTGTTTCTAGGGGAGGAGAACGACCACCGGTCGTATGTTACAAATGTGGGAAAGAGGGACATATCAGCCCAAACTGCCCACAATAATCCAAGGTATGTTATAACTGTGGAAAGGAAGGTCATATAGCTCGAGAGTGTTCTGTAGCAAAACCAAGTTCAGCGGGGATGGTGACTCCAAAAGTTGTCCCGGATAAGTCGAAATCATCGGTTCCTGGAAGAGCGTTTTTCGTGACTGGTCAGAATGCGAGGAACCCGAACGAAGTTAGCACGGGTTAGTTAATTATAAATTTTTTTTGCGAAGTCTATACCTTATTAGATACCAGTTCTACCCATTCATTTATTTCTCCTGCTTGTGCTCAACGTTTAAACTTGACTCTGGAGAAATTGGACTTTAACTTATCTATTGAAACTCCGTTGGGTGAAACCTTCGTTACATCTACAGTTTATAAATCTTGCATGATCCAAGTTGGCACTATCACATTACCTGTTGATCTTATCTCTTTAAAGATACTTGCTTTTGATGTGATTTTAGGAATTGATTGGTTAACCACTCATCATGCCAAAATTGATTGCTTTCGTAAGGTTGTTAGTTTTCATATTCCTAAGCAACCTGTTATTCGAATTCAAGCAACCAAACCATTGAAGTCAAACTCTTTCATATCAAGCCGTAAAGTCATTCGTTTATTGAAAAACGGATGTCAAGCTTTCTTAGCCATGTCATGGACTTGAACAAAATACGTCAGAATTGAATGATATTTCTGTTGTTAGTAAAATCCCTGACGTATTTCCTGAAGAATTTCTTGGCCTGCGCGTGATATTGAATTTTGTATCATCTTTGAATCTGGTACAAAACCCATTTCTAAAATCTCATATCGAATGGCTCCTATTGAACTTCAGGAGTTAAAAACCCAACTATAGAAGTTGATAACCGAGCCTCTATCTGGTGACTTCCTTTGTATAATGCACCGAAGCCAAACTCTCCGTAGGGGACGCCATATTCGTGCGGTAGTAAACTGATAGGTGTCATTGTGACGTGCTATCCAAGATTGGGATATGAGTCACAGTTGAGAGCAACCTAAGTCAGTAATCGAAGTACGTAGCTTTCTGGGCTTAGCTGGTTATTATCGGAGATTTGTGGAAGGATTTTCTCGAATCGCTACTCCGTTAACTCAGCTGACTCGGAAAGATACAAAATTCGTATGGAGTGAGGAATGCGAGAAGAGTTTCCAAGAACTCAAGAGGAGACTCATTTCGGCACCTGTTCTGACAATACCATCTGGTTCGGATGGATTTGTTATCTACAGCGATGCTTCAGGCAAAGGGTTAGGATGTGTTCTCATGCAACATGGGAAAGTCATAGCCTATGCCTCACGACAACTCAAAGAATATGAGAGGAATTATCCTACTCATGATTTGGAGTTGGCAGCAGTCGTTTTTGCGTTGAAGATCTGGAGACACTACCTTTATGGGGAGAAAGTGGAGATCTATACAGATCATAAAAGCCTCAAATATTTCTTCACCCAAAAGGAACTCAACATGCGGCAGCGACGTTGGCTCGAGCTGTTGAAAGATTACGATCATACCATCCAATATCATCCTGGAAAAGCAAACGTAGTAGTTGACGCATTGAGTAGAAGATCATATGCGGGTACGAGTGCAATGTTTTTAATACAAAGGCCCGTTTTGTATGACTTGTAAAGGATGGAGATAGAGATGAAGGCTCCAAGTACCCACATGATGATATCAAATATATGAGTAGAACCGACTTTAATCGATAAAGTTAAAGCTGCTCAAGCTACGGATATAGAGCTGATGCGTATGAAGAAGAAAGTGCAAGAAGGTGCGATTCCAGAAGCAAGAATCGATGAAGAAGGAATACTTCGAGTCAACTCCAGACTTTGTGTTCCTAACGATTTTGACTTGAAGTATAGAATAATGATGGAGGCACACAACACACCATTTGCAATCCATCCTGGGAGTACCAAAATGTATCACGATCTTCGACATACATTTTGGTGGAGCAATATGAAAAGAGAGATCGCGGAGTTTATCTCGAGATGTTTAACTTGTCAACGTGTAAAAGCGGAGCATCAAGTACCAAAGAGTCCATTGCAACCACTTGAGATTCCGAAATAGAAGTGGGAACACATTACTATGGATTTTGTTACGGGTCTTCCCAAGGTTTCTCAAGGCATAGTTGCGATTTGGGTTATTATTGATAGATTAACCAAGTCCGCTCATTTCTTGCCGATACGTGAGACTTATTCTCTTGAACGTCTTGCTAGTATGTACGTGAACGAGATTGTGACATTGCATGGCATGCCAGTATCCATAGTTTCGGATCGTGACCCAAGATTCACTTCACGATTTTGGGTTAGCTTGCAGAAAGCTATGGGCAGGGATTTACGATTCAGTTCAGCATACCATCCTCAAGCGGACGGACAATCAGAGAGGACTATTCAAACTCTTGAAGATCTATTAAGACTTTGTGTCCTAGATCTCAAAGGGAGTTGGGATAAGTACCTACCATTGGTAGAATTCTCCTACAACAACAGTTATCAGGCGAGCATAGGTGTGGCTCCATTTGAGGCGTTGTATGGAAGAAAATGTCGTTCTCCAGTATGCTGGGACGAGGTGGGTGAAGCAACATTGTTGGGACCAGAATTGGTACGCATTACTATAGAGAAGATCCAAACGATTCGACAACGTATACAAACGGCACAGGATCGACAAAAGAGTTATGCGGATCTTCATCGGAAGGACGTGGAATTTAATATTGGGGATCATGTATTGTTACGTGTTGCACCATGGAAGGGAGTTACAAGATTTGGGAAGAGAGGAAAGCTCAATCCAAGATTTGTTGGTCCATTTGAGATTCTTGAGCGAATAGAAAATGTGGCATATAGACTCGCATTACCTCCAAGCATGTCTCGTGTTCATAATATTTTTCACATATCTATGCTTCGTAAATATGTTAAAAACCCGAACCACATTATTGAGTTATAACTAGACGAGATAGCTAAAGATTTAACGTACGAGGAGGTACCTGTTAAGATCTTGGATAGGAAAGAGCATGTCCTATGCACGAAGGTTATACCACAAGTTAAGGTTTTGTGGAGAAACCATGCTATTGAAGAAATGACCTGGGAGTTGGAATCAGAAATGAAAGCGAGGTATCCTCACCTTTTTGAAACATCAGGTACGTACGTCAATTTCGAGGACGAAATTTCATAAGGAGGGGAGGTTGTAAGACCCCAACTTATTAATGAATAAAATCAAATTTTCTCTAAATATTATTGTGAATAATAAGGGGCTAATTTGATATAATACTTTGGTTATGGGTGAAATGTGCAAATTTTGCAAAATAAGCAAGTGGTTATAAAATATTTATTTTTGGTCGGTGAATATTCGGTTGGTCGTGGAATATTCTTGCTGTCGGGGAATATTCGTACGACGACGCAGCCTTGTGTGGGTCCCATAACGGAAAGCGATTGGATGAAAAAAACGACAAGTATAAGTTATTTATAAATAACGGCGTAGTTGTTACCGTTAATACTGTTGGAATATCCGGTGGTTAAAATACAGTAGCACACGGTATTGCACCAATTATTGATTCTTACGTAAGAAGGCACTACTCAATAATTGTTACAGTAGTTATTATTCAATATTTTATTTTATTGATTCAATAATTGTTGCGTTGATATTTTATATTATTGTTGTTTCAATAATTGTTGCTGCACAATATTTTCATTTATCAGATCAATAATTCATATTATTTGAATAATATTATTAGATAACATTATTGGCAATGTCTAGAAAGTTCTGTCTAAGGAGAGGTTTGGTCATCTAATTGCGCGCCAGTAAGGGGAAATCCTTATTGGAAAGCCCCCTCTTTCCTGGGAACGGCCTGGTTGTCATAAATGTGAGTCTGTAATATTATTTGTGAATAATTAATTATTGATTCATATGATAAGGAAATATTTATTTTTGTGGATATAAATGAGGGATATTTTTTTGTGGTTAAAAATGAAGAAGTTAATGTTGAGATTTTTATCAGTATTTTTGTCGGAATGGAGGTATTAAAAATCAGGATTTTTGAGATATTTTGCGGGGGTTATAATTTTTAATCCGACCGTTGGATCGTGGTAATTTTTGGATATGTTATACATATATAAGTTGAGTATATGTCCTCAAATTTTGAACCGTTAAAAATGAACGTATGATTTATTATGAATTTTACGAGATGACTGGTTCAGAAATTGTTGAATTTTCGGAGTTTATCATTTTGATGGAAAATTCTAGAATTGGTGGGCCCCACTTGTGATTGGTGAAGAAATGTGCTGAATTATATTTCAAATGTGGTGGGTGGGAATAGTAGCAGGTAAAGCCATCAGGTTGCAGGTCAAACCTACTAAAATTTTCCTATAAATAGAGGGCTAAGTTAGAATTGAAAATCACACCAGAAACAAGTTTTCTCTCTTTCTCTCTCTAGATTATTGAGTGTATTTTGTGAGTATTTAGATATTTTGAGAGTTTCTATTCATCAGAGCAAGTTTCTTTCAGCCTTATACCGGTATTCCGACCAGAAGTACTGATATCTTGAGGTAAGGGTATTATTTATTTCACATTCTGAAGAGATATTATTTTTCGTATTCGTATGAATATTATTTCTGTTCAATATTCATAAGAAATTTTATTTCGTTCAATATTCGCGAGAAATATTATATTCGTTTAATATTCGTAATGAATATTATTTTCGTTTAATATTCGTAAGGGATATTATTTTCTTCTTAAATGATATTATTTTCTTCAATATCATTATGCTGAAATATTGATATGAGTTTTTATCAAATTTGAAACTTTTTGTGTCGGGGTTACTATTCACGTATACGGTACTATTCACGTATACGGCACTATTCACGAATACGGCACTATTCACCGAAAAATAAAATTTTTCCTTTTTGTCCAAGATGGTTATTATGGTTACTATCTTTGATTGTATCCATGTTTTGGTTTTTATTTTTGAATTCTGCTTCACAATTGATTATTATGAAGTATTATTGATCTTGGATAAACTGTTATACGAATCCCTACTATTTGTCCTTCTGTCTCATTGGATTCGTTCTCTTTAAGATATTTTTCATCATCCTCAGTCCTAAATGATGATATTAATGAATATCTTTGGCCTGTAGTGCAAAGATGTATGATTACTTGATGAATATCTTTGGCCTGTAGTGCAAAGATGAACAGGTGTTGAGATGAACATGACTGACAGGTGATACAAATGAATATCTTTGGCCTGTAGTGCAAAGATGAATATTTGGATAAAGATGATTATTAATTGATGTTACAGGGATAAAATATTGATGATGGACTTTTAAATCTTAGAAGATAGTAGAATTCTTTCTCTACTTGACTCTTCTAATGGTTTGCTGTTTCCGCTGCAGTTGTTGATCTAAAACTTGTTGTCGATTATATTCTATCAGATTTTTCCCTGTTGAAGACTAACGATAATTTGTTTGTATATTATCTTAGTCATAATATTCTTTATTGGGCTAGTTGAGCTCACCCTTTTCCTTTTTGTTCCATTTTTCTTCTCAGGAGGTGAGAACATAGCAGGATCTAGTCGGGGTATAGAGTGATGGTTCTAGAAAGATGTTTTAGCAGTCCTCACTATTTCTGTAAAATAGTGTTTGAATAATTGTAATGAGGATTTATTTGAGTGTGGATATTGTCCAGAAGACAATATTTGTATTTAAACTCACAGTATGTGTTGTCGTATTTTGCACGACAATTGTATTATTGAAGTTGTAGTTTGCTTTCTGTACCATGTATTTGGCGACTCAGAATGGGTGTTGTATACCTATTTTGGGAGCGTCACATGATATGGCGCAAACGTTGCCAACTCGTTAAATTTTGTGGCATACTTCGATACCGTCATTGCTCCATGCTTCAGTTCTAAAAATTGCACCTCCAACCGATTCTTCGAACTCTCTGGGAAGTAAGTCTTGAAGAATATCTCCTTAAACTTATCCCAAGTCATAACCCCTTGGCCTCCTCGAGTGTTATTGGCCTACCACCAATAACTAGCCTTTGCTTTCAATATAAATGTTGCAAAAAAAGTCTTCTGATTCTCACCAATCCTAGCCACATCAAATACTTTCTCTATCTCCATAATCTAGGTCTGTGCCTCAACTGGATTCATTGACCCACGGGATTCTGGTGGTTCAACCACCTTGAAGTTCATAAACGTCACAGCTTGATTATGCGATTGATTCTGCAGTGCACCCATCAGTAATGTCACTAGCTGCTGAACTGGGTTAACCTCAGCATTTTTGTTAGTGGTTTGTCGGGGTTGACGTCTTGGAGGCATTTTCTGTTAAAATATACTCATTAGATTATTACTCAATTCCTTTAAGTATTTCCTACTTAACTTGCACCCCATAAAAGAAATCATCACATAACACTTAACACTTTGAATAAAATAAAATAATAACTTTTATTCATTCATAATCTTTTTGAAAACATAAGAACAATAGCATAACTACTATTTACATTTCTTTCCTGAACTACTAAAGTTTCAGGATAACATCAACATCATATCCCATTGATTACATATCACCAGGGATTTACATATTATTTATCATATTATTAATCTCATATCAGGTAAATTTACTATGATGTCCTACTAAGATACTGTGTAGGCTTATGACGCTCTTCCTCCATAATATGGAACATTGTTCGACGATCTAATATGTATGATGGCAGCGTCTCGAACTGAATCGGATATCCCATGACCCGATCTTGAGCTCGATTGATCATGGTGCTGAATACGTTATTCATCTCCTCCATCTTCATCCTCTTTGCTTGTGCGTCTCTCTCTGCTATCCCGGCTCGTTGATAAGCTTCCTTGTACGCGTCTTCGGCTCTTGCCCTCTTAGTAGATTCTTCTTTCAGCTTGTTCTTCAGCTCTGCAATCTCCTCTGTCATTTGCTCATTCTCCTCTTCAATGTGGACCAGCTTCTCTTCGACATTATTCAGACGTTCTTCTGTATCTAGGATCTCATTGTCCTTCTGTGCCATCGAGGTCTGTTGTTCAGCTACTATCTGTGACAACCTAGAAATTCGGTTTGTCCAGAAACTAAGTTTAAAGAATTAGTTATTAATAAAATGAATTTTTATTAATACTATTCTGTGCTATGTGTTTATTAATCGTTCTATAACCTAGAATGATTATTAATCGGGAGGATTCTGGCTACGAGCTAGATTGAATGAGTAAGAATTTTCAAGACGAAAATGAAATTTTTCCGGGAATAAAATATTTTTCGGGGAAAAAGACGAAATAGGCACTATTTATCAGTTTCTGCTCGGAGATTTATTTTGAAATTCCGAGAAGTTATAGATTACGTTTAATTCTGAGACGTGATGGAATATTCAATAATATTTCAGTTATGGCAAAAACGAAGTTTTCGCCTGCGGATGTAAAACCTAAGGGTTAGGGAAAGTAATTTCCGAGAATTTTTATGAATGCGTATAATGATTAGGGTTATTATGCGTAAGAAATACGAGTATAATACGAGTATAGTATGAAGAGTAGTATGACGTATAATACGAATATCGTACGAATAATATACGAAGAGAATACGAGAATACGAGAATGGAATGCGCAGAATACGATTAGTCTTAATGGACTTTGAGTTCATGGACTTTGTAGAATCCAATTGGACTTGGATTATGTCAAGCCCAATGATTTATGAAATCAAGCCCAAGTTAGGCCCAATATGAATTAGGGTTAAGGCCCAAACCAAGAAAAGAAACTGAGGATCGAACCGGTGGGTAAACGGATGGGTAATAACCAATGGGGCAACCCATGGGGTGACCCATGGAGCAAGAGGGGCGGCCACTTGGCCACCAAGTAAGGGTGGTGGCCAAGTTAACTTGGTGGCTAAGTGTTGGAGGAGGTGTGAATAGTAAGGAGGTGGGGGGCGAAATGACTATTTTGCCCTTGCTTTGGTTTTTTATAAATAGAAAGCTTAACTTTCATTTTCTAGGATTTTGAAAATTCTAGAACTTGAGAGAGAAAGAGAGAGAGTGAGAGCTCAGTTGGAAGAGGAAGATGAAGAGAATGAGCATGAATGCTCGGATCAAAAGTGATCGAGAAATAGAAAAGCTCGCAAATCGTCGGCTTTGTCTAACGGAAGAGGATTAAAGAAGAACGATAATCTGAACCCTAGTTCTTCTATTTATTTTCTTTAAGTTTTTATGTTTAAAAACATAACTTAATGAGAATAAGGAGTAAAAGATATTGAGAAAGATTTCATATGGTTGAAATCGTAAGAAACTGAAGAAATAAGAATTATAAATTTATTTTATAAATTTCTTAAGGAAGTATAAGATTCGTGAGGATTTTGAGCGATCCGAATGAATTTTATGAATGAGTAGGTCAAATAAGTAAGGAATGGTGTTCTATAACATTAAATTCTAAGAAAAAGTAGAATCGTAATCCAAAATATCGATTAAAATGAAGAACGAACGAAGAACGCAAAGAACACACGAAGAACACGAAGAACGTTGTTGATGGACAAATTTAAAACCATCATAGTGTAATTGTTATTGATGGACAAATTTAAAACCATCGCGTATAAGTTAGTTGCTTATTGCTTGGTTAGGAACGTTAGAAACATTCATGAAGAACGGATTAAAATGGAGCTATAACGAAGTTATGGCGAAATTTCGTAAAAGACGAACGAGAATTAGAAAGTTAGTAAATGAACCCGAATATGTAGGGTTTCATAAGAATGTAAGAAAACGTATAAAATGTGAGTCGTGGAATCAACAACGAACGAATTCCGAGTTCGGATGACCGAATTACGGACGAACGAGCGAAGAACGTTAAAAGCGTTGAAATGAATGAAGGGTGAAGATTAAGCCAATAGAATGGCATGTTAACGGATTCAGAATGAACTTCCGTCCAAGGAATATCGAAGTACGTAAGATAACAAAGAATATGGCTTTGGAACGACCTCGTTCCGAGTTATAACGAAGAAGTTATGAGATTTCGAAATCGGCGTCTCAAACTTGACTTAACACTTAGAAAAATTTTCTAGGTTTTCTTCTTGGCGCCGCAGCGCGAGAAGGGGCGCCGCAGCGCGAGTTCGGCCATACACTTCTGGAGAGTGGCGCCGCAGCGCGAGAGGAAAAGAAGGACTTGGCGCCACAGCGCCAGGCCGGGAAGAGAAGAGAGAGAAGTAGCTCACGCCGCAGCGCTAGAGGAAAGGAAGGGCACGGCGCCGCAGCGCCAGTGCAAGGCAATACCCAGAAATGAGATTTTAACTGCTCAATTTCTCGGGGGATGTGCAAGAAAGAAGTATGAACATATAGTTCACGTAATGTAACACTTAAGTAAGTGTTTTAAACCTTTAATAAAGGTTGAACAAAAAGATTAAATGAGATTAAAAGATAGAGAATGTAAGCAATAGATTACGTAACCAATATCCGGGGACCGTAGTCGTAATGAACGAACGTGAGGGATTGCTATGATTGTGATTCCTTAGACGTTGAGTGATAAAGGTAATGAATAACATTCCGATGTTATGGCATGGCATTGTAAGATGAACGTAAAGCGTATAGACGCTGTGAAAGCAACGTTGTTGCGAAGAACGATCGGTCTTAGCATACAACGAACAGTATGGCTTTGACATTAAGAAAGAATAATGAACATGGGGTTAATGGGATGGATAACAATTGAAAGCGATTAAAACCTTGAATAAAGGTTGAATGAGAGATTAAGAGACGAGCAACGTGAACGTTGAATACGTAAATGATCCTTGTGAATTGTATTCGCGTTGGACGAACGTTCTAAGTATACCCTGGTTGTATGACATAGACGTTAATGAAGGTAGTAAGTAAGATACGAATGGTATCAAGAGAGTCGTAATGAACGGTAATAAGATTACTGAAGGCCGAATATAAGTCGGATGAGAATGATAGAATGAGAAGTAAGCGCTGAACACTTTAACCAGCGTAAGGGTTGAGTGTAAGCGAGTATTAAACGGGCAGAACCTACACTCCATGTATGGTTTAACCGTAATGTAATGAAGACTAAGTTTAGCCATGAACGGTGAAGAAATTAAGTTGAAGATAATAACGTATAACGTTAAGAAGCCGAGTTAATAAGTATAACTTGGATAAACGTTCTAAGTTGAAGGAACCGGACGTTGTAAGATATGAATAAATTCATATGAAATGGTTAACGCTATGACCTCATAGTATTGACAATGAATGATCGTTCCGAGTATACAAAAGATTGTATGACTTAGACGATAAAGAATGATTCCTGAGGTATGCCATTTAGTTGCCAGAAAGCCGTAAGGAATATGAATTTGACTTAACGAACATTATAGTTTAAATAGTTCGGATAAGTTAGATGAATTTAAGTTGTAGTACAATCGTAACCTTTGATGGTTGTCATGGACTACTAGCAAAGACACGATGTGTGCTGAGTCCTAGGAGAGTTATAAGAAAAAGATAAGAATATAAATCATCAAAGATGATGAATATATGAATAAGACATCTCAGTATGTCATAAAGCCATAATCTGGTAATGAAAGTTAGTCGCGTAAGCTTAAGTTACAAGAACGCGAACCTTAAGAAGTAAAGATAAGTAAACCAATGCGTAAGTCAAGTATATGACTAATTGGTGTACGTGTTATTTCCTTATGTGTTATGTAGGGATTGGGAATGAGCAGTTCAGCGTAAGTTGTAGCTGTGCGTAAGGCAAGTTTCCTAACTTCATTCATATTTTAAATGAATGCTAGTTTCTAAAACTTCTCAGATGTTGAACTTGAGAAGTTCTGTCTATGTGCGAATGTGCGATATTTGTACAAGGTGGTAGTATGTATGAGGCCTTGTGCCACAATGTGAACACTTCGGTGTTTCTATGAGATGAACTATTTTGTGATCAAACTGTTCAATACAAGTATGCTCGGTTTATTCATGAACCGTTATTGTTAAGTCTGTGCTAATGATTCTAGCCAGACAGAATGTGTATGAAAAAGGTAGAAGAATGAAAGTATTTCAAAGTAAAAGTGAGTATGGTTTTAAGATGATAGGAATCGAGATTATTCCTATTATTCAAGCTGCTTCATAACCTTTGTTCGGTTATTGAAGTTCTAAAGAAATGTTTGAATTCTGAACTTGTTTGTTCAAACTGTGATGACTTGCTGGGCAATTGAATGCTTACACTTGCTTTAAATGAAAAACATTTTTAGCGAACGATGTTAGAAAGAACTTAAGGATCCCGTAAAGATCAAGCTAAGCGGTATCCAGACGAAGTGCCATTCAGTATGTGAATGTGTGTGAAGATCAAGTGAAGGCTTGTAATGTAGAAAGATGAATTAAACTATAAACTAGTTTAATGAACTGTATGTATCCTTGGTGGCGGATAAAAATCACTCTTGTAAGATGAAAGGAATGATGTAATTATCATTATTTGTAATGAGAAAGGTTATAAGGTTTCGAGAACCTGGGAATTGAGAATGTATGTTGTTATATTTAAATATATAATGACGTATTATTTGTAAGAAGTATGACAGTGTCGCACGGAGTCCTGGTCTGAAGGTAAACCGGATTTCGGGGCGTTACACTATCTCTTCCAACTCCTCGACGGTATCCTGAAGTTCCTCATTGGGATCGTATACTTCATCGTACATACGAGTAGCGATCGAATTTAGTGGAATCTCTTCCTCCTCGTCTTCGTCATCCTCATTCGACTGTGGCAGCTCAATGGAAACTTCTTCATCCATCTCTACCTCATCATCCTCATCAGGTAAACCCTAATGTTCAACCACTGTAAGCAATAGAGATGAATCCCGTGGAAGTAGTTGTTCCCAAACCACCTGAATATCACGAGGCTCCTCCTCTCTAGGCATCTGAGGTCCTTCCTCCCTAGCCTGACTGGATTCTCTAACATTAGCCATCCTGACAACAGAATTTTTAAGTTTTAATTATTACTCATTACTACTTGACACTCACTAGCACATAGTTTGAAAGCACATAAGTGTTTTATTACTTTTCTCTTAAAACTCGATAAGAGTTTATCACCACTATCTTTTCAAAGGTTACTTCCTAAGGCTTTTTTCCACCTAAGGTTCATAACTTAAAGCTTTGATACCAACTTGTGACACCCCCAAATTCGGGTACTTCATTCCCACAAAATTTGGTGTTCACTTGATAAAAACATTCATGTCTGTAAAGCCCCCAAATTCGGGTACTTGAAACCCGAACTCGGTACTTCACGATACCATTTTTATGAGCAGAATAATACTAATAATAATAACATTAATATAAATACCCAACTTAATTTACATAAATATCAGAGTCTATTCTCAAGTACGTAACCTTTAATAAATTCATTACATAACATGATAGATAATATATATCATTGTCTTAATAATATCAAACTATTACATAATATAGTATTGATATCATTCAGCCACCTTTTCTTTTCACTTGTTCTTAGCAGAGCCTTCAGGTTGTTTACACTTAGCTGAAAACATTTAAATTAAGCAAGGATGAGCATTTGAGTGTCCGCAAGTAATAACAATTATAAATATTAGCTGAGAGAATTAAATATTTTCTTTGTACTATCCTTCTACAACAAGTCAATAGTTGTGAAGTAATCTGAACCGATCATAATAACATATCAACTCTCTATCAAATTTTTAAAACTTGGTACTGACTATAAATAGGGTTAAGGTGACATACTATGAACATTATTTTCAATTTTCGAATAGGTTTAACAAAACTTCATCTGCAAACCGTCATAACTTACGGGCCCCGGGGGGGGGGTGATCAGCCCGTTATGCCCTGTATTGATCAATACTACATGCAAGAACGATATCATCGTTCACTCTGTCCGCCTTGGGCGCATAAAAGTTTTAGTAAGAACCCGAATTTTTAGAAAGTATTAAAATAAGTAAATAAAATTCTTAAGGCGTGTGATGGGTTCGAATAAGAATATATATATATATATATATATATATATATATATATATATATATATATATATATATATATATATATATATATATATATTTATTTATGAGGTAAGAGGTAGGTGGTATTGTGTTTATCTATTGATGTTAAATAATTTATGTGAAATTATTTTATAATAGTAGTTAGTGACATTAAATTTCTTTGACAATCACCAATTTCTTAAGTATTCGTACGAGTGAGTATCAAGTCTAAAGTAGTGCAATCATACTCTTTAATGGTTGACGTATAGGAGCTGGGCTAAACGATTCCTTCAGAGAGCAGAGGTATATACGAATTAGTAATCGATCTAACTCACTGTGAAAATAGTGTAGACGAGACGAAAACAAATTTGTTGGTTGTTTGTGGGAAACCACTTAGTGTACTATATTGAATACTATTAAAGACTTGATGTGTGCTAGGTTTAGACTTGTATGCGTGTATGTTGTTGACGAGAGAAGGAAATCAATATACCTTTAAAGTGGTTAGAGAATTATTGAGTAAATTGATACACGGCAAGAAATGAGGATTTAAGGAATGTATGTATGTGTCATATATTCGAGTTTTGTGTTATTGGTGGTATGAATCCGTAAAGGAGATGTTATAGTTGATTAAACTAATAAGGAGAATAGAGTTTTAAAACTCCAAGTGTGATCCTTAAATTGTTAAGAAAAATAGTAACCGATGGTGTGAAATCAAAGAGAGTATTTGTGACGCCCCCAAAATAGGTATACAACACCCATTCTGAGTCGACAAATACATGGTACAGAAAACAAACTACAACTTCAATAATACAATTGTCGTGCAAAATACGACAACACATACTGTGAGTTTAAATACCAATATTGTCTTCTAGACAATATCCACACTCAAATAAATCCTCATTACAATTATTCAAACACTATTTTACAGAAATAGTGAGGACTGCTAAAACATCTTTCTAGAACCATCAATCCATACCCCGACTAGATCCTGCTATGTTCTCACCTCCTGAGAAGAAAAATGGAACAAAAAGGAAAAGGGTGAGCTCAACTAGCCCAGTAAAGAATATTATGACTAAGATAATACACAAACAAATTATCGTTAGTCTTCAACAGGGAAAAATCTGATAGAATATAATCGACAACAAGTTTTAGATCAACAACTGCAGCGGAAACAGCAAACCATTAGAAGATTCAAGTAGAGAAAGAATTCTACTATCTTCTAAGATTTAAAAGTCCATCATCAATATTTTATCCCTGTAACATCAATTAATAATCATCTTTAACCAAATATTCATCTTTGCACTACAGGCCAAAGATATTCATTTGTATCATCAGTCGGTCATGTTCATCTCAACACCTGTTCATCTTTGCACTACAGGCCAAAGATATTCATCAAGTAATCATGCATCTTTGCACTACAGGCCAAAGATATTCAGTAATATCATCATTTAAGACTGAGGATGATGAAAAATATCTTAAAGAAAACGAATCCAATGAGACAGAAGGACAAATAGTAGGGACTCGTATAACAGTTTATCCAAGATCAATAATACTTCATAATAATCAATTGTGAAGCAGAATTCAAAAATAAAGATCAAAACATGGATACAATCAAAGATAGTAACCATAATAGACATCTTGGACAAAAAGGAAAAATTTTATTTTTCGGTGAATAGTGCCGTATTCATGAATAGTGCCGTATACGTGAATAGTGCCGTATACATGAATAGTAACCCCGACACAAAAAGTTCCAAATTTGATAAAAAACTCATATCAATATTTCAGCATAATGATATTGAAGAAAATAATATCATTTAAGAAGAAAATAATATCCCTTACCTCAAGATATCAGTACTTCTGGTCGGAATACCGGTATAAGGCTGAAAGAAACTTGCTCTGATGAATAGAAACTCTCAAAGTATCTAAATATTCACAAAATACACTCAATAATCTAGAGAGAGAAAGAGAGAAAACTTGTTTCTGGTGTGATTTTCAATTCTAACTTAGCCCTCTATTTATAGGAAAATTTTAGTAGGCTTGACCTGCAACCTGATGGCTTTACCTGCTACTATTCCCACCCACCACATTTGAAATATAATTCAGCACATTTCTTCACCAACCACAAGTGGGGCCCACCAATTCTAGAATTTTCCATCAAAATGATAAACTCCGAAAATTCAACAATTTCTGAACCAGTCATCTTGTAAAATTCATAATAAATCATACGTTCATTTTTAACGGTTCAAATTTTGTGGACATATACTCAACTTATATATGTATAACATATCTAAAAATTACCACGATCCAACGGTCGGATTAAAAATTATAACACCCGCAATATTTCTCAAAAATCCTGATTTGATTTTTAATACCTCCATTCCGATAAAAATACTGATAAAACACCTCAACATTAACTCCTTCATTTTTAACCACAAAAATATATCCCTCATTTATATCCACATAAAATAAATATTTCCTTATCATATGAATCAATAATTAATTATTCACAAATAATATTACAGAATCACATTTATGACAACCAGGCCGTTCCTAGGAAAGAGGGGGCTTTCCAATAAGGATTTCTCCTTACTGGCTCGCAATTAGATGACCAAACCTCTCCTTAGACAGAACTTTCTAGACATTGCCAATAATGTTATCTAATAACATTATTCAAATAATATGAATTATTGATCTGATAATGGAAAATACTGTGCAGCAACAATTATTGAAACAACAATAATATAAAATACCAATGCAACAATTATTGAATCAATAAAATAAAATATTGAACAATAACTACTGTAACAATTATTGAGTAGTGCCTTCTTACGTAAGAATCAATAATTGGTGCAATACCGTGTGCTACTGTATTTTAACCACCGGGTATTCTAACAGTATTAACGGTAACAACTACGCCGTTATTTATAAATAACTTATACTTGTCATTTTCTTCATCCAATCGCTTTCCGTTATGGGGCCCACACAAGGCTGCGCCGTCGTACGAATATTTCCCGACAGCAAGAATATTCCACGACCAAACGAATATTCCCAGACAAAATGAATATTTTATAACCACTTGCTTATTTTGCAAAATTTACACATTTCACCCATAACCAAAGTATTATATCAAATTAACCCCTTATTATTCACAATAATATTTAGAAAAAATTTGATTTTATTCATTAATAAATTGGGGTCTTACAGTATTGATGTTAGGCGAGTTAACACTTAAGGAGGATGTGTATAGTATTTAGAAGCGTAGGTATCAATTCTGCTGATGCAGAACTTGTCTGCCTCTGATTTTGGTATGGCGCAGCTGCGCCATTACCAAGCCTATGACCAGCGCAGCTGCGCCTGAATCAGTTTGTGAAATTAAATTCAAGTAATGGGTATTAAGGACTCATAAGAATAATAAAAATCTTATATGATGATTAAGTTATCCATGAATGAGTTTGAATAAGGTTTAATTAATTAGCCCTGATTAATTAAGTGATATTATATAAGTATTAATGTTTTGTAAGTTGATTAATTCAATTGAGTTACACTAGTTTAATACGTATTGAGAAGTGTGGAATTGACAATGAGAATTATGAATTGCCTTGTGTAACATAATGTGAAATGAGTAAATTCACTAAGTGAGTTAAAAGAGAATTAGGAAGATTAATCGGGTATGATTATGTGAATTCACATAAGTAATGAATACACTTTTAGATAGGTAATATCACTCATGCGGACATTAACTTATGTTGAGTAAAATGAGTTTGGCGATAAAAGTTGACACTGGCTTGAAGCTAAACCAGTCTTGGCACTGTCAGGGTACGGCGCAGCTGCGCCGTCCCAACAGTACAAACTGGCGCAGCTGCGCCAGTGGTCAGTTGGAGAAAACTAATTTGTTTCACTTTAGAAATTAAATGGAACAATTATGTGATATGCTCATTAATAAACCATGAAATAAAGTACGTTATGTGCGACAACGAAATTATTAAGTGGACCATTAATTAATATTAATTAATTGTGGTAGAATATTGATTACTTGATAATTAATTAATAATATGTGATTATTATTATTTGCAATATATGTATAAATATAATAAGAATTTTATCGATAATTAATGATTATGAAAATTCATAATTTCATCGATAAGGAATGGATTAATTTATATTGGTGATAATTAATCAATGAAGTGAATAATTTAGTTACTTGACATAAATAAATAAGTTATTAATATAATAATATTATATTGATAGTTATGTGCATATGAGCAATAATACAATTATACTATATAGTGTAGTGTGACTTTTATGTGACTATATATTAAGTTTCATGACATTATATTGTATGAAGCAATATGTTGCACTTGAATACAGAAATGATTAAATATATGTGTATTCTAGAAATTGGGAAAAAAATTAAATGTTTAAATAAACATTAATATTAAATAAGGTTATAATGTGATTATGTGAGTAGTAGAGATAATTATGAGACTACCCAGACAATAAGACCTGACTGCATTATTTTATTGCGTGTATTTGATGTACATAGACTATATGATGTGAGGATATAAATCACCCTAATTTCTCCTAATATGGTGACAGTTGGACATTAAAACCATTTTTGGATAACAAAGTAACTAAATGGGATGGAGCTAAGTGTTGCTGAAATTTTCAGTTGTCCCAAAATGAGTGGCATAAGTACATGAACAGTAGCTCAAAGCTATAATACGTATTCTTCCAAAAGGCTAGAGCTAGGTGATGATGGTTGAGCTTGAGGGTGGTTGGCCAACCCTTGAACAACCATTGTTCCATTCCATTGCACCATGGATTCCAAGCTTGTGTAAAACCAATGCCCAGTCCAAGACTCTTCTATAAATAGCAGACAACATATTCAGTTGGTGTTGCTTGAAAATTTCTGATAATTGCTAAGTGTAGAATTGAGGGTATACAAGTGTTCTGAGAGTTTGAGAGTTCATTGGAGCAAGTTCCTGTCACATTTGCAGAGGTATAAGTTCTTTTCCTTGCTTCCATTTCAGTTTCTGTCAAACAGAGTTCTTGAACTCTTGAAATCCAAATTCTTGAATTCATGGAATTAGATGTTAATGAGTTTGGGTATGGGTTATATAGTTGTTATATAATGGTATAAGCATGTTTAAACTGTTACATGAGTGTTTAGGAATGAATTCATATGTAATTTCTATGGTTGGGCTAGCTTTCTACCGAAGCAGATTGCTCCTAGTTCGAACCAGACACGGCGCAGCTGCGCCGGCCTCTGAGTTTAGTTTTTGCTTTCTGTTTTAAAGTCTGGCAAGTGTTAGTCAAATACTATGACATAAACTAACATGCAGGCATGTATAATATGTATACACAAGTATGTTACCCTAATGTGACCGTGTTTTACTAGATTAACATACGTGATTAATGAAAGTGTAAAGTTTAAAATGGATTTAGAACTTTAGAAATGAACTTGATAGGTATGTATGCCATATCTATATACTGACTTGGTAAGTACGTTGATATGGTTTAGAAATGCATGAATAACCCGTTAACTTGTGTTTATATGATTCGTAAGGAAGCATGAACATGTTGAAATTATTAGTAAGCTTTACTAATGAAAATACGAACTTTGATGAGACTTATGTTCTACGAGTTCTGATCATAGTAGTCTATATACATGATGGATTTTAGATGTAAATGAGCATAATATGAGGTTTATAGTGTCTTGCCATGATCAAACTAATTAAATCTCGTGTTAGAGAAATTTTTAAGAAAAGGCTTAGCCTAGTGAGCTAACATGCATGATTGCAACATGATTTATATTCTGACCTTACGAGCATGTTAACATGACTTGACTACATATGAGTAGAGTTTTGAAGTTGTCTTGTATGTGTTGAATGGCATTGTTTGTGACGCCCCCAAATCCTGGTATCTTCCAACCCAACAAATGGTGTTCCACGATACTACAATTCATACAATCGTTCCATTAGTATAACAACAAAATGAGTGTAATTACTATCTTTGTATTACATTTGTAATAAATCCTTTCACAGGTTCATAATCGAATACATTTGTTGTTCTTCATAAGTACATTGCATATGAATATACTAGTTTATTACATAACGATTAATTGTCCATCTTAGCTTTGCCTTTATCTCTCTTAGAACGCTCAGTTCGTTCGGCTTTAGCTACAAACATATGGTTCAAGCAAGAATGAGCATAACTAGCTCAGCAAGTCTTAACAACGAATCATATGAATATCACATCAACAATTATATGCTTTATTTTCCATATCTGAACAAGTATCTATGAAGCATTATGAAACATTTGATTAATACTTCTCATACAATAATTCCAGAGTATATAGCATAGCTTAGGAATGATGAACCAGTCAATAGACCATGAACATACTCTTTTCGTTTTCATACTTGAAAAGGACAACCGGCACTAAGGCATCAATCCGTCTTTACTTACGAGCACTTCTAGGTGATCAGCCTATTATACTCTATGTTGATCAACACTCTTCCGTTAAACATATTTATGTTCAACATTTGGCAACCTCGCGTGCCCATCGAATAATCGATAAAAAATACTTTTTTTGTACATAGACAAACTTACTTTCTCATTCGTACCAAATACTTGGCATAGGATAGTGTTAACAGTTCTATATCAATAGACTTGTAAACAATTCAATCGATTCTTCAAAATTTGTCTAGCCAAGATAAAATAGGTATCGACTCTTTCCTTAATACAATTCATGCATTATATAACATACATCACATAAAACTTGTCTAACACGAAGGTTATGCAAGAGTTAAGAAAGACTTGCCTTTAAGCGTCTTCGAATTTATAATTCAACTATTCTCAGTCTTTACAGGATCTACATGATACATTCACATAGCATACTATAATTATTATCAAACAAACTAACTTTACGTTTCTAACCAACTTCTTTCTCTTCTATGCTTTATTTGAATTAAGTTCATTATTAAAGTCAATTTATCTTTCTATTCTTCGTTACGCTTCATTAACGTTCTTACGTCCTTAACTGACATTAGATCATTAATGGTTAAATACCGACATTGAACGTCATTCACGTTTACTTATTACGTCTTAGTGTTCTTCGTTTAATTTCTATTAAACCTTACTAGATCTTCTTACATTAACATCTTATAAGTGATTTAAGGTAAGTCTTATCATGTACATTAAGTACCTTCAATGTCTTACTTTAAGTTAACATTCAAAATGGAACAAAACCTAACTTGGTAAACATTTTTCTACTGTCAGCGCTGCGGCGCGACACCCTATGCATTCTAGTGGCGCTACGGCGTCACTCTCCAGAGGTTTTGCCCGGACTCAGGGCTGCGGCGCGAGTCCATATACAAACTTCCGCGCTGCGGCGCGAAACTTCAGTAGGTTTTGGCTTTCTATCGATAGTGCTTGGCGCTGCGGCGTGACCATTAACACTAGGTGTGGCGCTGCGGCGCCGCCCTGTGCACCAGTTGGTCAAACCAGTTAACTTTTCTAACGAAACTCCCGGCTTTCTAATTTGTTCGTTTTACATCCGAATTGACCCATTCGAATTCCTACAAGTCATAAATTACATCCTTTACGTGTTCATATAAGATTTTCATACTTTCGAATCCGTTAACTCAGAATTCACCTTTGAGTTCATTTTTGAGCATTCGTTTAACGTTTTCGTCCATTAAATACTCGTTTTCTTCATTATAAGTCGGAATGCGACGATTCTTTCGCCCACGACTCTTAATTACCTTATCTCACGTGTTGACATTGGAAACCAACGTTTTCAAGTCACACAGTAACTTTTGAACTTTAATTCAGACTTTTATGTTTTTGACGTTTAACGTCTATTTCCGTAAAATTTGCCATAACTTCGTTACTAATGTTCTCTAAGCCAAATCACATGGAATACTCCATGGACTTCATATCTACATCCTAACCAAACAAGAAGAACATATTAACGTATTGATGGAGTTCAATTGTTTATCAACAATCAATCTCAACAATCAACAATTTCATGATTTTAAGCTATATCAAACCTTATGATTTCTATGATCTCATGACTTATAGAGACTGAATCTATGGTAAGTCACTCTCATTCCATCATAAAAGCCATACCTCACCCATTTATGATTCTCCATGATAAAAGAAAACCAAAAGAGATGAAATTAGAATTGAAGAGTATTACCTTAAGAACTCTTTGTGTTCTTGTTGAACTTCTAATGAAAAAGCTTCAAGGTAGAAGAATGGTCTAAGTCTAGCTTTCTTTCTCTCTCAAATATGTTGGTTGAGTTTTGAAAAAACATTAAATGGCCAACTCTAGCTTTCTATTTAGAAGCAATTGAAATGGAGGGCAAAATAGGCATTAAACCCCCACCTCCTTACTATTCAACACTTTGTCACCAAGCAAAATACTTGGTGACCAAGTGATACACTTGCCTTGCAACACCAAGTAGCCGGCCCACTCCTTTGTGGATCACTCCATGGGTTGCCTCATGGGTTTTACCCATCTCATGACCCACCGGTTCGACCCACGGTTTAATTCTTTGGATTGGGCTTGACATTAATTAATAATGGGCCTTAACTTGGGCTTGCATACTTAATTCATTGGGCTTGCTATTAATCCAAGTCCAATTGGTTTGTATAAAATCCTTAACTCATATACCATTAATACGACTTGTATTCTACGCGTATTACTTCCGTATCCTCTTCATCTAGTACTCATACAATATTCGTATTATACACCGTACTATTCTTCGTACCATACTCGTATTCATACTAGTATAATACTCGTATTTATACTAATATAATACTCGTATTCCATACGTATAATAATCTAAACGACTATACGCATTGCATTTCCCTTTCGAAAATCTCTTTCACAAACCCTTATGTTTTAAGTCCGCAGGCGAAAACTTCGTTTTCATCATAACTAAAATATTATCACATATTCCATCTCGTCTTCCTATTCTATCGTTACGCATTTCTCGGAATTTCAAACCTATGCTCCGAACAAAATCGGATGAATAGTATTTTTACACAAATATTCTCAAAAAACCTTCGTTCTCGTCTTGATAATTCACAATAATTAATTCTAGCACAAAGCCAGAATACTAACCACATTCACATATCCTAGGTCATATAACGACCTTCGAACATCTTACTCCCATAACAAATCAATTAAATTCATTTAATTCATATAATCAAATAAAAATTGAATTCATTGAAATTTCGAAATTCTCGGACGTTACATTCTTCCCTCCTTATAAGGATTCTGTCCCCAGAATCTCGCTATTCTTACAAAAACAAATGAGGAAACTTTTTCTTCATTTTACTTTCGAGCTCCCACGTTGCTTCTTCAGCATCGTGGTTACTCCAAATTAATTACCTTTACTGAAGGTATTACTTTATTTCTCAAGACTTGTTCCTTCCTATCAATAATTTGAATCGGAAGTTCTTTATACGTTAAGTCTTTTTCTACTTGAATAGATTCATATTCTCTTACGTGCTTGTAGTTCGGTTTATAAGGACGCAACACAGACACGTGAAACACATTGTGTATTTTTTTCATTTTTGGAGGTAAGGCTACTTCATAAGCTACCTCTCCTACTATTCTTAAAATTTCAAAAGGTCCTACAAACCTTGGACTTAATTTCTCTTTCTTTCCAAAACGTATCTTCCCTTTCCAGGGTGACACTTTTAGAAAAACATATGAACCTACTTCAAACTCCCTCTTCTCTCGATGAGGATCTGCATACTTCCGTTGTCTATCTTGAGCCGCTACTAATCGAGCTCTTATCAGCTTCACCATGTATGTCGTTTGTTGTACCATCTCCGGTCCCAACATTCGCCGTTCACCTACTTCATCCTAACAAAGTGGTGTCCTACACTTCCTTCCATACAACGCTTCGTAAGGCGGCATGCCTATACTAGCGTGAAAACTATTGTTGTAAGCGAATTCTACCAAAGGTAGATGTTCGTCCCAACTTCCCTTGAAATCCATAACGCAAGATCTTAACATATCTTCTAGCGTTTGAATTGTTCGTTCACTTTGTCCATCCGTCTGTGGATGATATGCCGTACTCAATCTCAAATATGTTCCCATTTGCTCTTGCAAACTCCTCCAAAAGTTTGATGTGAATCGTTGATCACGATAGGACACAATCGAAATAGGTACTCCATGTCTAGAAATGATTTCTTTGACATAAAGCTTAGCTAACTGCTCTAGGTTATACCTAACTCCTATTGGTAGAAAATGAGCCGATTTCGTCAATCGATCCACTATCACCCAAACAGCATCGTATCCTTTTCTTGTTGTTGGAAGTCCCACCACAAAGTCCATGGTGATATGCTCCCATTTCCACTCTGGAATCTCCAGTGGCTATATTAATCCACTCGGTCTTTGGTGTTCAGCCTTAACTTTTTGACAAGTTAAGCACTTACTAACATATTCTACGATCTCCTTCTTCATGTTCGGCCACCAAAAGTTCTGTCGAAGGTCTTGATATATCTTACTACTACCAGGATGTATTGAGTACCTCAAACTATGGGCCTCATACAAAATCTCTTCTTTCAACTCAGAATTATGTGGAACCCAAATTCTTCCTTCAAAACAAAGTAAACCTTCTTTATTAAGGTTATACTTAGACTTCACGTCATCCCTCATTATCTTTATCATTTGCTCACACTCTTCCGTATTTATCTGTACTTCCTTAACCCGTTCCATTATCGTTGGTCGAGTCTCTATTGCGAATAACATTTCTACCGTTTCACTTGGTAACTTAACTTCTAACTCCATCCTTGCCATATTTGTTATTAACTCGTTCTGAGTCGTTAACATTGACAACTTTTCTCTACCCTTCTGACTTAACGCGTGCTACATTCGCTTTCCCCAGATGATATAAGATATCACAGTCATAATCTTTTATCAACTCTAACCACCTTCTCTGCCTCATATTTAACTCCTTCTGTGTGAAGATATATTTCAGACTCTTATGGTCTGTGTATATCTCACATTTCTCCCCGTATAAATAATGTCTCCATATTTTTAAGGCAAACACTACAGCTGCCAATTCTAGATCATGAGTAGGATAGACCTTCTCATAATCCTTTAACTGACATGACGCGTATTCAATGACCTTGCCATGCTGCATGAGCACGCATCCAAGTCCCCTATGTGAAGCATCACTATACACCACAAAATTCCCCGTATCATCTGGTAAGGATAATACATGTGCCTCACTTAACCTCCTTTTTAGTTCTTGAAAACTATTTTCACACTTTTCTGTCCACACATACTTCACCGACTTCCTTGTCAGATTTGTCAACGGAGTAACTATTTTAGAAAAGTCTTGAATGAACCTTCTATAGTATCCCGCTAACCCCAGAAAACTCCTAACCTCGGTTGGCGTCTTCGGTTGCTCCCACTCATTTACTGCTTCCACCTTTGCTGGATCTACGTATATGCCATCTTTGTCTATAACATGTCCTAGAAACTGCACTCGTTCGAGCCAAAATTCACACTTAGTGAATTTCACATACAACTTCTCTCTCCGTAGTGTTTTCAACACTATTCTTAAATGTTCAGCATGATCTTCTGGCGTCTTAGAATAGACTAGAATATCATCAATGAACACTACGACGAACTTGTCCAAATACGGTTTGAACACTCTGTTCATCATATCCATGAATGCGGCTGGCGCATTCGTCAACCCAAACGACATAACCAAAAACTCGTAATGCCCATAACGAGTTCTGAACGCCGTCTTAGGTATATCTTCCTTCCTCACTTTTAGCTAATGATACCCCGTGCGCAAATCTATTTTAGAAAAATACTTTGCCCCTTTCAGCTGATCAAATAGATCATCGATCCCGGGCAACGGGTATTTATTCTTAATCGTCAACTTTTTCAACTCGCGATAGTAGATACAAATTCGTAACGATCCATCCTTCTTCTTTACAAACAATACCGGTGCTCCCCACAGAGACACACTTGGATGAATGTACTTTCTATCTAATAGTTCTTGTAACTGAACCATTAACTCCTTTATCTATACCGGCGCCATCCTATATGGTGCCTTTGAAACTGGTGTCATACTCGGCAACAAATCAAATACAAATTCTACATCCCTATCTGGCAGAATACCGGGTAACTCCTCCGAAAAAACATCCGTGAATTCTTGAACTACCGCTATCTGTTCCAATGATGTTCCCACTCTTTGGGTATCCACCACATGACACAGATAACTCTTACACCCCCTTCTTCAGCATCTTCCTAGCTTGTGTCATGGTTAGACAATAAGAACGTCTTGGTGATTTATTTCCATAAAACATCACCTCAGGTTTCTTAGAAAGCCTTAGGTTTACACTCTTTCTATAACAATCTATCATCGCTCTATGATTAATTAACCAATCCATACCAAGAATCACATCGAATTCTCTTAACCTTATCGATAAAAGATCTACCGATAATCTGTTACCCCTGATATCTACGAAACAATTCCTATGAATGTGTTCAATGGGAATTATCTCTTCGTTTGCTACTTTAACGTCTAAAGGTATTTCTAATTTTTTAGGATTTAATCCCAATTGCTTAGCAAATCCACATGCTATAAAAGAACAAGTAGCACCTGAGTCAAATAACACTTAAGCATTTATTTCGTTGACTAGAATGATACCTGCTACTACATCCGATGATACAACCGCATCTTGGACGGTCATATTAAACGTTCGTGCTGAGGGTCTACCCAGTGATGGTGTTGGTCCAGTAATAGCTAAAGTACCACTACCAGAACCCTTACTACCCTCCGCCCCCTTCTTCGAGCAATTTCTTGCCATGTGGTTTACCGACCCACAAACAAAACATCCCCGGCTTTTCTTAGGATTATGACAGTTGGGAGATATGTGACCCTCCTACCCACAATTATAACAACTTGTTTTCCCTTTTAAACAGACTCCAAGATGAGTCTTGCCGCATTTCTCGCATGCCTCCATCCTACGTTTAGGATCCCTTTATTTTGCCCCAGTATTCCCATGGATAAAGTTCTTCCTCTTAGGCATATTGCCACTTCCACTGGCAACCTCTGCCTTATTTCCTCCCTCTCCCTTACTCTTATTCTTTCTATCCTTGTGGTATTGGGTCAACGCCTCACTACCACCTTCTGCTATTATCGCCTTCTCCAGAATGGTCCCGTAGGAAGCACTCTGAAAAATTGATATCCTACTATAGAGCCAGGGTTTTAGACTCTTCTCAAACCTACGAGCCTTCCTCTCCTCCGTGTCCACTTGATGTGGAGCAAACCTTGCCAATTCATTGAATTTGGCTGCATATTGGGGAGCCATCATGTCCCCCTGCTTAAGTTCTAAGAACTTAATCTCCATTCGACCTTGCATGGTAGTAGGAAAATAGTTCTCGAAGAATACCTTCTTGAACTGTTCCCATGTAACAACTTCCGCTCTAGCCCCACCCTGGTGAGCCTCCCACCAGTAGTTGGCTTTCCCCTTCATCATATAGGTCGCAAAAGAAGTCTTTTGCGCCTCAGCTACGTTTATAATAACAAAGCCTTCTCTATTTCCTTGACCCATGTCTGGGCCTCCATTGGGTCTGTCGTTCCCTTAAATTCGGGTGGACTACACTCTTAAATTCCTTAAAGGTAGTAGTTCGGACTACCCTAGGTACTGCGGGTGCTCTTCCCCCAGTTTGGTTAAATGCAGCCATTAATAAATTAACGAACTCTTGCATTGGGTTATTAGGACCCCCCTCATTCTCTTTATGCAATTCTGCCTCTTGGTTACGTTGTCTTCTTCTTGGCGGCATTTCTGATTAATTAAATAAAGTTCCGTTATTACTTATTTGCTTACTTCATTATTAGTCGTCAAACAACTAAACAATAACTCATACACAACAAAGCAAATTAAATATAAACTTCCTGATATTAAAATGCTTCTTTATAGTTCAAAACTATTTACACTTTGCTTTCCATAGTCCAAAAGCTATTATATATTTATCCCGCGATTGACTTTCACAAAAATTGGGATTTACAAAAAGACTACCCTTTAATTATATAGAAGAGGGTTTTACGTCACTACACAAAAGTATCTACCATACTACTCCTAATACTGCCTAACAGCATTCTCATGCTTCTGGTTCGCTAGAATCGACACAATATCTCGACTTATAGTATGTCGAGTCTGTCCCGACTTAATAGAATAACAAGCTATCTTAAGCTTGAAATCCTCGTGTGCACTATCATTTATATATGACATTCGTGCTATCTTTTGGTCTTTCTCAACCAGTTTCTTGCGAAGTTCTATGACCTCGTTCTTATAGTCCTGGGCTTTGTCAATCATGAGCACTTTTTTATCATGCTCTATCTCATAGTCTGACTCTGCAGACTCCTTTGCCTCATAGAGATCACTGATCTCTTCCTTCTGTTGATGCACCATATTGTGCAATTGCACATTACGGTCTAGCACTGAGAGGTACATTGCCCTTATAGTCTCTATAGGTGTTGACTCTAAGGCAGGCATCACCGTATTAATCGATGTGACCTCCATGTCATCCTCCATATCAATCATCATATTCAAATATGATGTTATCCCCATGGTCTCCTCAGAATAGTCCTCCTCCGAGTAATATTCCTCGGGCTCAGACTCCTCTAGAATCACTACAGGTATGTGTGCTATAGGCACATGTACTGGTTCAACTCTGTTCACGGACTCCTAACTTACCACATGTATTTCCCTATACATCAAGATATCGACCGACATCTACAATACACATAACAAATTGATTAGTACATAATACACAATAATATATGCACAAATCACATTTAATCCATTTAGGGTTACTTTTCATCTTTTAAATCTTTCAGTACTAAATTTTCTCAATACTTTATTAACTCATTCGACTCGAGTTAACTTTCTTCGGACCTTTCCTTTCCTACGAGGTTATTAGCCTAAGGTTCTTTCCCCCTTAAGTTTTATAACCTAATGCTCTAATACCAGCCTGTGACGCCCCCAAATTCGGGTATCTTCTAACCCGACAGATGGTGATCCACGATACTACAATTCATACAATCATTCCATTGGTATAACAACAAAATGAGTGTAATTACTATCTTTGTATTACATTTGTAATAAATCCTTTCCCAAGTTCATAACCGAATACATTCTTTATTCTTCATAAGCACATTACATACGAATATACTAGTCTATTATAGGACGATTAATTGTCCATCTTAGCTTTGCCTTTATCTCTCTAAGAACGCTCAGTTTGTTTGGCTTTAGCTGCAAACATATGGTTCAAACAAGAATGAGCATAACTAGCTCAGCAAGTCTTAACAACGAATCATATGAATATCACATCAACAATTATATGCTTTATTTTCCATAGCTGAACAATTATCTATGAAGCATTATGAAACAATTGATTAATACTTCTCATACAACAATTCCAGAGTATATAGCATAGCTTAGGAATGATGAACCAGTCAATAGACCACGAACATACTCTTTTCATTTTCATACTTGAAAAGGACATCCGACACTAAGGCCGTCCATCTGTCTTTACTTACGAGCACTTCTAGGTGATCAGCCTATTGTACTCTATGTTGATCAACACTCTTTCGTTAAACGTATTAACATTCAACATTTGGCAACCTCGCGTGCCCATCGAATAATCGATGAAAAATACTTTTGTTTGTACATAGATAAACTTACATTCTCATCCGTACCAAATACTTGGCATAGGATAATGTTAACAGTTCTATATCAACAGACATGTAAACAATTCAATCTATTCTTCAATACTTGTCTAGCCAGGATAAAATAGGTATCGACTCTTTCCTTAATACCATTCATGCATTGTATAACATACATCACATAAAACTTGTCTAACACGAAGGTTATGCAAGAGTTAAGAAAGACTTGCCTTTAAGCGTCTTCGAATTTATAATTCAACTATTCTCAGTCTTTACAAGATCTACATGATACATTCACATAGCATACTGTAATTAGTTATCAAACAAACTGACCTTACGTTTCAAAGCAACTTCTTTCTCTTCTATGCTTTATTTGAATTAACTTCATTATTAAAGTCAATTTATCTTTCTATACTTCGTTACATTTCATTAACATTCTTACATCCTTAACTGACATTCGATCATTAATGGTTAAATACCGACGTTGAGCTTCATTCACGGTTTACTTATTACGTCTTAGTGTTCTTCGTTTAATTTCTATTAAACTTTACTAGATCTTCTAACATTAACATCTTATAAGTGATTTAAGGTAAGTCTTATCATGTACATTAAGTACCTTCAATGTTTTACTTTAAGTTAACATTCAAAATGGAATAAAACCTAACTTGGTCAACATTTTTCTACTGCCGGCGCTGCGGCGCGACACCCTATGCATTCTAGTGGTGCTACGGCGTCACTCTCTAGAGGTTTTGCCCGGACTCGGCGCTATGGCGCGAGTCCATATACGAACCTCCGCACTGTGGCATAAAACTTCAGTAGGTTTTAGCTTTCTCTCGACAGTGCTTGGTGCTGCGGCATGACCTAACACTAGGTGTGGCGCTGCAGCGCCGCCCCTGTGCACCAGTTGGTCAAACCAGTTAACTTTTCTAACGAAACTCCCGGCTTTCTAATTTGTTCGTTTTACATTCGAATTGACCCATTCGAATTCCTAAAAGTCACAAATTACATCCTTTACGTGTTCATATAAGATTTTCATACTTTTGAATCTGTTAACTCGAAATTCACCTTTGAGTTCTTTTTTGAGCGTTCGTTTAACGTTTTCGTCCGTTAAATACTCGTTTTCTTCATTATAAGTCAGAATGCAACGATTCTTTCGCCCACGACTCCTAATTATCTTATCTCACGTGTTGACATTGGAAACCAGCATTTTCAAGTCACACGACAACTTTTGACCTTTGATTCGGACTTTTACGTTTTCGATGTTTAACGTCTATTTTCGTAAAATTTGTCATAACTTCGTTACTAATGTTCTCTAAGCCAAATCACATGGAATACTCCATGGACTTCATATCTACATCCTAACCAAGCAAGATGCACATATTACCATATTGATGGAGTTCATTTGTTTATCAACAATCAACAATTTCATGATTTTAAGCTATATCAAACCTTATGATTTCTATGATCTCATGACTTATAGAGATTGAATCTATGGTAAGTCACTCTCATTCCACCATACAAGCCATACCCCACACATTTATAATTCTCCATGATAAAAGAAAACCAAAAGAGTTGGAATTAGAATTGAAGAGTATTACCTTAAGAACTCTTAGTGTCCTTGTTGAACTTCTAATGAAAAATCATCAAGGTAGAAGAATGTTTTAAGTCTAGCTCTCTTTCTCTCTCAAATATGTTGTTTGAGTCTTGAAAAAACATCAAATGGCCAACTCTAGCTTTCTATTTATAAGCAATTGAAATGGAGGGCAGAATAGGCATTAAACCCCCACCTCCTTACTATTCAACATTTTGTCACCAAGAAAAATACTTGGTGACCAAGTGATACACTTGCCTTGCATACCAAGTGGCCAGCCCACTCCTTTGTGGATCACCCCATGGGTTGCCCCATGGGTTTTACCCATCTCATGACCCACTGGTTCGACCCACGGTTTAATTCTTTGGATTGGGCTTGACATTAATTAATAATGGGCCTTAACTTGGGCTTGCATACTTAATTCATTGGGCTTGCTATTAATCCAAGTCCAATTAGTTTGTATAAAATCCTTAACTCATATACCATTAATACGACTTGTATTCTACGCGTATTACTTCTGTATCCTCTTCGTCTAGTACTCATACAATATTCGTATTATACACCGTACTATTCTTCGTACCATACTCGTATTCATACTAGTATAGTACTCGTATTTATACTAATATAATACTCGTATTCCATACGTATAATAATCGAAACGACTATATGCATTGCATTTCCCTTTCGGAAATATCTTTCACAAACCCTTAGGTTTTAAGTCCACAGGCGAAAACTTCGTTTTCGTCATAATTGAAATATTATCACATATTCCATCTCGTCTTCCTATTCTATCGTTACGCATTTCTCGAAATTTCAAAACTAAGCTCCGAATGAAATCGGATAAATAGTGTTTTTACACAAACATTCTCAGAAAACCTTCGTTCTCGTCTTGATAATTCACAACAATTAATCCTAGCATAAAGCCAGAATACTAACCACATTCACATATTCTAGGTCATATAACGACCTTCGAACATCCTACTCCCATAACAAATCAATTAAATTCATTTAATTCACATAATCAAATAAAAATTTAATTCATTGAAATTTCAAAATTCTCGGGCGTTACATTGTTCAAGTTTATAATAGTTTCAAAAGCAAACTTGAACATATTTTCAAAATCTAGTTACATCACATGAATATCTAGATTCTAAAGGATTTATATGTCATGATATGTCTATAATATCCATAGATATGATTTATATGTGCTGTATTGCATCATTTATGATAAAATGATTTCAAAGGTAACCTCTAGCATGTTTTCGAACTTAGGTTGCTTTACATATGAGTATTTAGATTCTAAAGGCTTGAGATGCCATGATATGTTGTATTATGTCTCTAAACATAAGTCTTATATGTTAAACATAATGGAAGTAAACCAAGCATGAGGTTAAAGCATGTTTTAAAGTGTTAAACGATGCTAGCTATGAGTAAAAGATATGAATATATGCGAGCATGTATAGTAAAGATTATGTGACCTCTTTGTGAGAACATAAAGCTAATTAGTATACCTAGTGATTACATAATCCTATTTGGTTTTGATTTCGTGAAAATCCTAAACTAAATTCCCTAACATATAATGTTGAACTTGAAGTGGTCATACAAGTATGTAAAGACCTCTAACGTGTATGCATGTTAAGTATAAGTGTATATGTGTGTTAAAATTTGGACTGAAAATAAGAAGTTAAAAGCTCAACCTTGATCTAGCCAGGGGACAGCGCAGCTGTGCCGTCCCTAAGCCTAGACAGGGCGCAGCTGCGCTGTCCTGCAGTCATGAATAGTTTTTATTTTTGAACTGAAGTTCGAGGCATGCTTATATGATTACTTTAACTTGTAAAATATGACCAATATGCTATGAAATATGTTAAGAAACATGCTATGTGATAGAGATGAATGTTAATTATGATTTTTAAAAGTTAAGTCCAAAGGAATACTTTCAAGATATTAAGCAATGATATGTTGTTTGAATTTGTAATGTATTACAAACTGAATTGTGTTATGAATATATAGTATATGTGATGTTGTATGAAGTTACGACTAAGTTAGGCGGTTATGTGTACGTTTGAACTTACCTATACGAGTTTTAAATATGTCGATCATGTAAGACCCCAACTTTTATAAATAAAGATGAATTTTCTATAAATATCATTTTTGAATATTATGAAGTTAATTTGATATAATGTTATAGTTGTGGGTAATATTTATAAAATTTTGCAAAGTAAGCAAGTTGTTATAAAATATTCGTTTGGTCAGGGAATATTCTTTTTATCGGGGAATATTCGTACGACGGCACAATCATTGGTGGACCCCACAACGGAATTATTGTCGGATTGAGAAAACGACAGAATTATCTTTCTATAAAAATAACAGCTGAGGTGTTACCGTTAAAATCGTTAAAACTGTTGAACTACTTGGTAGTAAAAGTACAGTAATACGCGTGGTTGCATAGTAGCACACGGTATTGATTATTGATGCTTACGTGAGAAGTCACTCAGCTATACTCAATTATTGCTACAGTAATTGCTGCATCATATCTCTTAAATTATTGTCATAGTATCATCTGTATAATATGTTATATTACTGAGACGTTGTGGTAAGTTTGGTTATTTTATGGGGGGCCATATGTCATCATCTAAGAGTCTCTTCGTCAATAGTAATTACCGTCGTCAATAGTAATTACCGTCGTCAATAGTATTTACCTTGGTCAATAGTATTTACCTTGGTCAATAGTATTTACCTTGGTCAATAGTAATTACCTTCGTCAATAGTATTTACCTTGGTCAATAGTAATTACTTTCGTCAATAGTAGTTGTCCCTTCAATATTACCAAGAGTCATTTGACCCTTCGTTAAGACCAAGAGTCATTTGACCCTTCGTTAAGACCAAGAGCCACCCTCAGTTTTTCTATAAATAGAGGCCTAGGGCTTCATTATTTTTCACGAATTCATTCAAGCTATAGAGAGAGAAAGTATAGAGAGAATAAGAGAAAGAGAATAAAAGTATTCTGCTACATCACTTTTCCAATATCCAGTTCTTTTAAGGTAGGGAATATTATTTCTTTTATATTCATGAAGAGAACTTCTGTTATTCCATTTGTTATTATTCTGTTGGAATAACCAGTATACGCGGTCTACCCTATACTTGGTGACATTCTTCTATTATTCTGTTGGAACATCCTGTCTGTGTGTTTTACACCGGACCTGGTTCCGTTTATTATTCTGTTGGAACATCCTGTCTGTGTGTTTTACACCGGACCTGGTTCCGTTTTATTATTATTCTGTTGGAATATCCTGTCTGTGTGTTTTACACCGGACCTGGTTCCATTATTTATTATTCTGTCGGAATATCCTGTCTGTGCGTTTACGCCGGACCTGGTTCCATTATTTATTATTCTGTTGGAATAACCTGTCTGTGCGGTCTATCGCATGCATGGTGATTTCTTTTGTTATTCCATTCTTTATTATACTCAGTTGGTTAAGTTTTGACTTCTATACTCCATGAAATTTGTGGAATATCCTTGATAGTTGCGTTTCATCCAGTATCTTTTCAAGAAAATATTCTTCTAAGCATTCTTGAATTTTACTCCACAATGCAGTATCATGTTGACAATTTGGACGTTGTTAATTCCTGGATAAATTAATTCTTGAACTTGTTTTATTGAATTCTTATATCATTGTCATCATCCTCATGTTTATAAAATGTTGAAAGTCATCTGTGGCCTGTAGTGCATAGATGGACTTGGTATGATTATGACCAGGGATTATTCGGTATAATCATGACCGTAATGTTACAAATGATGTGGTAAAAGTCCTCATTGGCCCGTAGTGCATTGATGGACAGTTGTTGGCATGATCATGACCATTAATGAATATACGAATATCCTTGGCCGTAGTGCAGGGGTGATTCGATGATGTGGATTATTTTATTAAGCTGAGTCCCAGCGATCACAGTGTTGAAAAACTTTTTAAATCATAAAAGATAGTAGAGTTTATTTTCTACTTGACTCTTTTAATGGATTGCTTGTTCCGCTACAGTTAAACTTGATGTCTATTATATTTTATCAGTTTAACATTGTTGAAGGCTAATGATAATTTATTCTGCATTATCTTAGTCATAATATTTCTTACTGGGCTAGTTGAGCTCACCCTTTCTTTCACTGTTCTCTTCAGGAAATGAGAACGTAGCTGGGGCAAGTCGGGGAACGGAGTGATGGTCCGAAGAATAGTATTAGTTAGTAGTCCTCACTATTCTATGTAATGGTGTGTTAATAAATGTAATGAGGACTCCTTTTGAGTATGAATACTCTCTAGAAGATAATATTTGTATTCAAACTCACAGTTTATGTTTTGTCGTATTGTACACGACAGTTGTATTATTAAGTTGTATTCTGTACTATGTATCTGACGACCCAAGATGGGTGATGTATACCTAATTTTGGGGGCGTCACAGTTGGTATTAGAGCTTAGGGATATGATCCCTGGCTAAGATGTGAGAATAGAACTAGGAGGGGAGAGACGGGGAATTCCTTCGCTAGTATGGCATACCTAAGTTTATTTGCATGGTATTTAATTGGTCGGTCATAATATAAGGATAATATATGGCATATCAATTAATTTTTATTTTGTGACAATATCTGAAAATGGCATCTGAGAATGTTGAGAATAGCAATGGAGCACAGACGACTGTTGATTCACCACATATCAATAATCAGGATAATGTGCATCAGGAAGGTGTCAATCCTCATGCAAACAACAACACTGACCAAATGATGAATGATCAAATGTTCAGAGGCTTTATGCAATTCATGCAACAACAGGTGAAAGCGGCTCCTGTCCACAACGTAGGTGGAAATACTGGAAACTCTCAGGCGGTCACCGCTAAACAGTTTAAGGAGCTGGGACCACCGGAGTTTAAGGGAGAACCCAAACCACTTGTAGCTGAAACATGGATAAAGCAGATCACCAAGATATTTGATGTCTTGGGTTGCTCCGAGGAGCAAAAGGTTCCCTTTGCCGCCTTTATGTTGCGAGGAGAGGCAGATTACTGGTGGGAATCGATAAAGCGTACTCAACCTGCCGCACTGAAGATGTCTTGGGAGAAGTTCCAAGATCTGTTTAACGACAAATACTTTCCCGAGAGTATTCGTCACATGAAGGAGGTGGAGTTCATCAAATTGGAGCAGAATAATATGACCGTGTCGCAGTACGAGGCAAAATTTGCGGAGTTATCCCGGTTTGCGTCCCACCTGGTGGATAATGAAGAAAGAATGACGCGGATGTTTTTAAGAGGTTTGAAGCCGGAAATACGTCAACATCTTGTTTCTCATAAACTGTGTTTGTATTCAGATGTTGTAAATAGGGCTCAGTTGGTGGAGCGCGATAACGAGACAACGCAACCAAAAGAGAGCAGCCGACAAAATGATAATACTAGTGAAAGCAGTCATCGAAGCGGTGACAACAAGCGTGGAGGGAATCAACAGGCCAGAAATGGTAACCACTTCGGTGGTAATCAGGGCCAAAACAATAAGAATGGACATTTCAAGAAGAGGAGAATCAACAATGACGGAAAGACGTCAGCACCAGCACCTGTCGTTAAGGAAGGAGAACGACCACCTATCATATGTTTCAAATGCGGAGGGGAGGGACACATCAGTCCAAACTGCGCGATGCCGTCCAAAGCATGTTATAATTGTGGAAGAGAAGGTCATTTAGCCCGATTTTGTCGTTTACCGAAAACAAATTCAGCTAGGATGGAGACACCAAAAGCCGTCCCAGAAAAGTCAAAACCGGTTGTGCAAGGGAGAGCGTTTGTTGTGAACTCCCAGAGAGCAAGAAACCCGAATGAGGTCATCACGGGTAAGCTTATTATAAACTCTAAAGAAGTTTATACTTTATTTGATACCGGTTCAACCCATTCTTTTATTTCTCCTACTTGCGCTCATCGATTAAATTTGATTCCGGAGAAATTAGACTTTGACTTATCTGTGGAAACTCCGTTGGGAGAAACCTTCATTACCTCCACTGTTTATAAGTCTTGTTTGGTTCAAGTTGGTACCCACACATTACCTATCGATCTGATTTCATTAAAAATACTTGCATTTGACGTGATTCTAGGGATTGATTGGTTAACTACTCATTATGCAAAAATTGATTGTTTTCGTAAGGTTGTTAGTTTTCATATTCCTAATCGACCTATTATGCGAATTCAAGCAACCAAACCATTAAAATCAATCGCTGTCATCTCAAGCCATAAAACTATTCGTTTATTGAAAAACGGATGTCAAGCTTTCTTAGCTCATGTCACAGATCTAAACAAAAATACGTCAGTTTTGAATGATATTTCTATTGTTAATAAATTCCCTGACGTATTCCCTGAAGAACTTCCTGGCCTACCCCTAGAGCGTGAAATTGAATTTTGTATCGACCTTGAACCCGGTACAAAACCCATTTCCAAAGCTCCATATCGAATGGCTCCTATTGAACTTCAGGAGTTAAAGACCCAACTGCAGGAATTGTTAGACATTGGCTTTATTCGTCCTAGTACTTCTCCTTGGGGTGCTCCTGTTCTGTTCGTGAAGAAGAAAGATGGGAGTATGCGACTTTGTATTGATTATCGGGAGTTGAATCATGTCACCATCAAAAATAGGTACCCATTGCCACGTATTGATGACCTGTTTGACCAGTTGCAAGGAGCACAATTCTTTTCAAAGATCGATCTTCGTTCTGGATATCATCAGCTGAAGGTTAGAACTGAGGATATTCCAAAGACGGCTTTCAGAACTCGGTATGGGCATTATGAATTCTTAGTTATGTCTTTTGGATTGACTAATGCTCCTGCTGCCTTCATGGATATGATGAACAGGGTATTTAAGGAATATTTGGATCACTTTGTGGTCGTCTTTATCGATGACATCCTTGTTTATTCCAAAAGCCGTGAAGATCATGAGCAACACTTGAGGCTGGTACTCCAAAAGCTTCGTGAATACAAACTTTATGCCAAGTTGAAGAAATGCGAGTTCTGGCTGGAGGAGGTAGCATTCCTTGGGCACGTAGTATCAAGTCGTGGAATATCGGTTGACCCGGCAAAGATTGAAGCTATTCAAAGCTGGGAGCAACCTAAATCAGTGACCGAGGTACGTAGCTTTCTTGGTTTAGCTGGTTATTATCGGAGATTCGTGGAAGGATTTTCTCGAATCGCTACTCCATTAACTCAGCTGACTCGGAAAGATACAAAGTTTGGTTGGAGCGAAGAATGTGAGCAGAGTTTTCAAGAACTCAAGAGGAGACTCATTTCAGCACCTGTTCTAACAATACCATCTGGCTCGGAGGGATTTGTCATCTACAGTGATGCTTCGAGCAAAGGGTTGGGATGCGTTCTCATGCAACATGGAAAAGTCATAGCCTATGCATCAAGACAACTCAAGGAATATGAGAGGAATTATCCTACTCATGATCTAGAGTTGGCAGCTGTTGTCTTTGCACTTAAAATTTGGAGGCATTACTTGTATGGGGAGAAAGTGGAGATCTTTACGGATCATAAAAGCCTCAAATATTTCTTCACTCAAAAGGAACTCAACATGCGACAACGACGTTGGCTTGAACTGTTGAAAGATTATGATCATACCATTCAATATCATCCTGGAAAAGCGAACGTGGTAGCTGACGCATTGAGTAGAAGATCATATGCAAGTACGAGTGCGATATTGTCAACACAAAGACCCATTTTGTGTGATTTGCAAAGGATGGAGATAGAGTTAAAGACTCCAGGGACCCATGTGATGATGGCGAATATACGAGTAGAACCGACTTTAATCGATAAAGTTAAAGCTGCTCAAGCTACAGACCTGGAGCTGATGCGTATGAAGAAGAAAGTGCAAGAAGGTGCTATACCGGAAGCAAGAATCGATGAAGAAGGAATACTTCGAGTCAACTCCAGACTTTGTGTTCCTAACAACCCTGATTTAAAGTATGAAATCATGATGGAGGCGCACAACACACCGTTTGCAATCCATCCTGGAAGTACCAAAATGTATCATGATCTTCGTCATACATTTTGGTGGAGCAATATGAAGAGAGAGATAGCGTTGTTTATCTCAAGGTGTCTAACTTGTCAACGAGTCAAAGCGGAGCATCAAGTACCAAAAGGTCCATTGCAACCACTTGAAATTCCAGAATGGAAGTGGGAGCACATTACCATGGATTTCGTTACCGGTCTTCCTAGGGTTTCTCAAGGTATTGATGCGATTTGGGTCATTGTTGATAGATTGACCAAGTCTGCTCATTTTTTACCGATACGAGAAACTTATACACTTGAACGTCTTGCTCGTATGTACATAAACGAGATTGTAAGACTGCATGGTATGCCAGTATCCATAGTTTCTGACCGAGACCCAAGATTCACTTCACGATTTTGGGTTAGTTTACAAAAAGCTATGGGCACGGAGTTACGATTTAGTTCAGCATATCATCCTCAGACGGACGGACAATCAGAGAGGACTATTCAAACTCTTTAAGATCTATTAAGACTCTGTGTCTTTGACTTCAAGGGAAGTTGGGACAAGTTCTTACCATTGGTGGAGTTTTCCTACAACAACAGTTATCAAGCAAGTATTGGCATGGCTCCATTCGAAGCATTGTATGGAAGAAAATGTCATTCTCCAGTATGCTGGGATGAGGTGGGCGAAGCAACGTTGTTGGGACCGGAGTTGGTACGTATGACTACAGAAAAGATTCAAACGATCCGACAACGTATAAAAACCTCACAAGATCGACAAAAGAGTTATGCTGATCTTCATGTGTTCTTACGTGTTGCTCCATGGAAAGGAGTTACGAGATTTGGAAAGAGAGGAAAGCTAAATCCTCGATTCATCGGTCCATTTTTAATCCTCGATCGAGTAGGAACTGTGGCTTATAGACTCGCTTTACCGCCAAGTATGTCTCGTGTTCATAACGTTTTCCACATATCCATGTTACGCAAATATGTGGAAGACCCGAACCACATTATTGAGTTAGAACCGGACGAAATAGCGGAGGATTTGACGTATGAAGAAGTTCCTGTTCAAATCTTGGATAAGAAGGAACATATTCTACGCTCCAAGGTTATACCTCAAGTTAAAGTTTTGTGGAGAAACCACGATGTTGAGGAAATGACTTGGGAGTTAGAATCAGAAATGAAATCAAGGTATCCTTACCTCTTCGACATACCAGGTACGTACCCTAATTTCGAGGGCGAAATTTCATAAGAAGGGGAGGTTGTAAGACCCCAACTTTTATAAATAAAGATGAATTTTCTATAAATATCATTTTTGAATATTATGGAGTTAATTTGATATAATGTTATAGTTGTGGGTAATATTTATAAATTTTGCAAAGTAAGCAAGTTGTTATAAAATATTCGTTTGGTCGGGGAATATTCTTTTTGTCGGGGAATATTCGTACGACGGCACAATCATTGGTGGACCCCACAACGGAATTATTGTCGGATTGAGAAAACGACAGAATTATCTTTCTATAAAAATAACAGCTGAGGTGTTACCGTTAAAATCGTTAAAACTGTTGAACTACTCGGTAGTAAAAGTACAGTAATACGCGTGGTTGCATAGTAGCACACGGTATTGATTATTGATGCTTACGTGAGAAGTCACTCAGCTATACTCAATTATTGCTACAGTAATTGCTGCATCATATCTCTTAAATTATTGTCATAGTATCATCTGTATAATATGTTATATTATTGAGACGTTGTGGTAAGTTTGGTTATTTTATGGGGGGCCATATGTCATCATCTAAGAGTCTCTTCGTCAATAGTAATTACCGTCGTCAATAGTATTTACCTTGGTTAATAGTATTTACCTTGGTCAATAGTATTTACCTTGGTCAACAGTAATTACCTTCGTCAATAGTATTTACCTTGGTCAATAGTAATTACTTTCGTCAATAGTAGTTGTCCCTTCGATATTACCAAGAGTCATTTGACATTTCGTTAAGACCAAGAGTCATTTGACCCTTCGTTAAGACCAAGAGCCACCCTCAGTTTTTCTATAAATAGAGGCCTAGGGCTTCATTATTTTTCACGAATTCATTCAAGCTATAGAGAGAGAAAGTATAGAGAGAATAAGAGAAAGAGAATAAAAGTATTCTGCTACATCACTTTTCCAATATCCAGTTCTTTTAAGGTAGGGAATATTATTTCTTTTATATTCATGAAGAGAACTTCTGTTATTCCATTTGTTATTATTCTGTTGGAATAACCAGTATACGCGGTCTACCCTATACTTGGTGACATTCTTCTATTATTCTGTTGGAACATCCTGTCTGTGTGTTTTACACCGGACCTGGTTCCGTTTATTATTCTGTTGGAACATCCTGTCTGTGTGTTTTACACCGGACCTGGTTCCGTTTTATTATTATTCTGTTGGAATATCCTGTCTGTGTGTTTTACACCGGACCTGGTTCCATTATTTATTATTCTGTCGGAATATCCTGTCTGTGCGTTTACGCCGGACCTGGTTCCATTATTTATTATTCTGTTGGAATAACCTGTCTGTGCGGTCTATCGCATGCATGGTGATTTCTTTTGTTATTCCATTCTTTATTATACTCAGTTGGTTAAGTTTTGACTTCTATACTCCATGAAATTTGTGGAATATCCTTGATAGTTGCATTTCATCCAGTATCTTTTCAAGAAAATATTCTTCTAAGCATTCTTGAATTTTACTCCACAATGCAGTATCATGTTGACAATTTGGACGTTGTTAATTCCTGGATAAATTAATTCTTGAACTTGTTTTATTGAATTCTTATATCATTGTCATCATCCTCATGTTTATAAAATGTTGAAAGTCATCTGTGGCCTGTAGTGCATAGATGGACTTGGTGTGACACCCCCAAAATAGGTCCATTCCATCCAACCTATTCTGAGTCGCCAAATACATGGTACAGAAAGTAAACTACAACTTCAATAATACAATTGTCGTGCAAAATACGACAACACATACAGTGAGTTTAAATACAAATATTATCTTCTAGACAATATCCACACTCAAATAAGTCCTTATTATAATTATTCAAACACTATTTTACAGAAATAGCGAGGACTGCTAAAACATCTTTCTAGAACCATCACTCCATACCCCGACTAGATCCTGCTATGTTCTCACCTCCTGAGAAGAAAAATGGAACAAAAAGGAAAAGGGTGAGCTCAACTAGCCCAGTAAAGAATATTATGACTAAGATAATATACAACAAATTATCGTTAGTCTTCAACAGGGAAAAATCTGATAGAATATAATCGACAACAAGTTTTAGATCAACAACTGCAGCGGAAACAGCAAACCATTAGAAGAGTCAAGTAGAGAAAGAATTCTACTATCTTCTAAGATTTAAAAGTCCATCATCAATATTTTATCCCTGTAACATCAATTAATAATCATCTTTAACCAAATATTCATCTTTGCACTACAGGCCAAAGATATTCATTTGTATCATCAGTCGGTCATGTTCATCTCAACACCTGTTCATCTTTGCACTACAGGCCAAAGATATTCATCAAGTAATTATACATCTTTGCACTACAGGCCAAAGATATTCAGTAATATCATCATTTAGGACTGAGGATGATGAAAAATATCTTAAAGAGAACGAATCCAATGAGACAGAAGGACAAATAGTAGGGATTCGTATAACAGTTTATCCAAGATCAATAATACTTCATAATAATCAATTGTGAAGCAGAATTCAAAAATAAAGATCAAAACATGGATACAATCAAAGATAGTAACCATAATAGACATCTTGGACAAAAAGGGAAAATTTTATTTTTCGGTGAATAGTGCCGTATTCGTGAATAGTGCCGTATACGTGAATAGTGCCGTATACGTGAATAGTAACCCCCGACACAAAAAGTTCCAAATTTGATAAAAACTCATATCAATATTTCAGCATAATGATATTGAAGAAAATAATATCATTTAAGAAGAAAATAATATCCCTTACCTCAAAATATCAGTACTTCTGGTCGGAATACCGGTATAAGGCTGAAAGAAACTTGCTCTGATGAATAGAAACTCTCAAAGTATCTAAATACTCACAAAATACACTCAATAATCTAGAGAGAGAAAGAGAGAAAACTTGTTTCTGGTGTGATTTTCAATTCTAACTTAGCCCTCTATTTATAGGAAAATTTTAGTAGGTTTGACCTGCAACCTGATGGCTTTACCTGCTACTATTCCCACCCACCACATTTGAAATATAATTCAGCACATTTCTTCACCAACCACAAGTGGGGCCCACCAATTCTAGAATTTTCCACCAAAAATAATTTAAAACAATTTCTGAACCAGTCATCTCTTAAAATTCATAATAAATCATACGTTCATTTTTAACGGTTCAAAATTTGTGGACATATACTCAACTTATATATGTATAACATATCCAAAAATTACCACGATCCAACGGTCGGATTAAAAATTATAACCCCCGCAAAATATCTCAAAAACCCTGATTTTTAATACCTCCATTCCGACAAAAATACTGATAAAAACCTCAACATTAACTCCTTCATTTTTAACCACAAAAATATATCCCTCATTTATATCCACATAAAATAAATATTTCCTTATCATATGAATCAATAATTAATTATTCACAAATAATATTACAGAATCACATTTATGACAACCAGGCCGTTCCCAGGAAAGAGGGGGCTTTCCAATAAGGATTTCTCCTTACTGGCGCGCAATTAGATGACCAAACCTCTCCTTAGACAGAACTTTCTAGACATTGCCAATAATGTTATCTAATAATATTATTCAAATAATATGAATTATTGATCTGATAAAAGAAAATACTGTGCAGCAACAATTATTGAAACAACAATAATATAAAATATCAACGCAGCAATTATTGAATCAATAAAATAAAATATTGAATAATAACTACTGTAACAATTATTGAGTAGTGCCTTCTTACGTAAGAATCAATAATTGGTGCAATACCGTGTGCTACTGTATTTTAACCACCGGGTATTCCAACAGTATTAACGGTAACAACTACGCCGTTATTTATAAATAACTTATACTTGTCATTTTCTTCATCCAATCGCTTTCCGTTATGGGGCCCACACAAGGCTGCGCCGTCGTACGAATATTCCCCGACAGCAAGAATATTCCACGACCAAACGAATATTCCCCGACAAAATGAATATTTTATAACCACTTGCTTATTTTGCAAAATTTGCACATTTCACCCATAACCAAAGTATTATATCAAATTAACCCCTTATTATTCACAATAATATTTAGAGAAAATTTGATTTTATTCATTAATAAGTTGGGGTCTTACAACCTCCCCTCCTTATGAAATTTCGTCCTCGAAATTGACGTACGTACCTGATATTTCAAAAAGGTGAGGATACCTCGCTTTCATTTCTGATTCCAACTCCCAGGTCATTTCTTCAATAGCATGGTTTCTCCACAAAACCTTAACTTGTGGTATAACCTTCGTGCGTAGGACATGCTCTTTCCTATCCAAGATCTTAACAGGTACCTCCTCGTACGTTAAATCTTCAGCTATCTCGTCTGGTTCTAACTCAATAATGTGGTTCGGGTCTTTAACATATTTACGAAGCATAGATATGTGAAAAACATTATGAACACGAGACATGCTTGGAGGTAATGCGAGTCTATATGCCACATTTCCTATTCGCTCAAGAATCTCAAATGGACCAACAAATCTTGGATTGAGCTTTCCTCTCTTCCCAAATCTTGTAACTCCCTTCCATGGTGCAACACGTAATAATACATGATCCCCAATATTAAATTCCACGTCCTTCCGATGAAGATCCGCATAACTCTTTTGTCGATCCTGTGCCGTTTGTATACGTTGTCGAATCGTTTGGATCTTCTCTGTAGTAATGCGTACCAATTCTGGTCCCAACAATGTTGCTTCACCCACCTCGTCCCAGCATACTGGAGAACGACATTTTCTTCCATACAACGCCTCAAATGGAGCCATACCTATGCTCGCCTGATAACTGTTGTTGTAGGAGAATTCCACCAATGGTAGGTACTTATCCCAACTCCCTTTGAGATCTAAGACACAAAGTCTTAATAGATCTTCAAGAGTTTGAATAGTCCTCTCTGATTGTCCGTCCGTTTGAGGATGGTATGCTGAACTGAATCGTAAATCCGTGCCCATAGCTTTCTGCAAGCTAACCCAAAATCGTGAAGTGAATCTTGGGTCACGATCCGAAACTATGGATACTGGCATGCCATGCAATCTCACAATCTCGTTCACGTACATACTAGCAAGACGTTCAAGGGAATAAGTCTCACGTATCGGCAAGAAATGAGCGGACTTGGTTAATCTATCAACAATAACCCAAATCGCATCTATGCCTTGAGAAACCTTGGGAAGACCCGTAACAAAATCCATAGTAATGTGTTCCCACTTCCATTTCGGGATCTCAAGTGGTTGCAATGGACCCTTTGGTACTTGATGCTCCGCTTTTACACGTTGACAAGTTAAACATCTCGAGATAAACTCCGCGATCTCTCTTTTCATATTGCTCCACCAAAATGTATGTCGAAGATCGTGATACATTTTGGTACTCCCAGGATGGATTGCAAACGGTGTGTTGTGTGCCTCCATCATTATTCTATGCTTCAAGTCAAAATCGTTAGGAACACAAAGTCTGGAGTTGACTCGAAGTATTCCTTCTTCATCGATTCTTGCTTCTGGAATAGCACCTTCTTGCACTTTCTTCTTCATACGCATCAGCTCTATATCCGTAGCTTGAGCAGCTTTAACTTTATCGATTAAAGTCGGTTCTACTCGTATATTTGATATCATCATGTGGGTACTTGGAGCCTTCATCTCTATCTCCATCCTTTGCAAGTCATACAAAATGGGCCTTTGTGTTAAAAACATTGCACTCGTACCCGCATATGATCTTCTACTCAATGCGTCAGCTACTACGTTTGCTTTTCCAGGATGGTATTGGATGGTATGATCGTAATCTTTCAACAGCTCAAGCCAACGTCGTTGCCGCATGTTGAGTTCCTTTTGGGTGAAGAAATATTTGAGGCTTTTATGATCTGTATAGATCTCCACTTTCTCCCCATACAGGTAGTGTCTCCAGATCTTCAACGCAAAAACGACTGCTGCCAACTCCAAATCATGAGTAGGATAATTCCTCTCATATTCTTTGAGTTGTCGTGAGGCATAGGCTATGACTTTCCCATGTTGCATGAGAACACATCCTAACCCTTTGCCTGAAGCATCGCTGTAGATAACAAATCCATCCGAACCAGATGGTATTGTCAGAACAGGTGCCGAAATGAGTCTCCTCTTGAGTTCTTGGAAACTCTTCTCGCATTCCTCACTCCATACGAATTTTGTATCTTTACGAGTCAGCTGAGTTAACGGAGTAGCGATTCGAGAAAATCCTTCCACAAATCTCCGATAATAACCAGCTAAGCCCTAGAAAGCTACGTACTTCGATTACTGACTTAGGTTGCTCTCAACTGTGACTCATATCCCAATCTTGGATAGTACGTCACAATGACACCTATCAGTTTACTACCGCACGAATATGGCGTCCCCTACGGAGAGTTTGGCTTCAGTGCATTCCGCAAAGGAAGTTACCAGATAAAGGCTCGGGTACAAACTTCTACAGTTAGGTTTTTAACTCCTGAAGTTCAATAGGAGTCATTCGATATGAGATTTTAGAAGTGGGTTTTGTACCGGATTCAAAGATGATACAAAATTCAATATCACGCTTTGGAGGTAGGCCAAGAAATTCTTCAGGAAATACGTCAGGGATTTTACTAACAACAGAAATATCATTCAATTCTGACGTATTTTTGTTCAAGTCCATGACATGGCTAAGAAAGCTTGACATCCGTTTTTCAATAAACGAATAGCTTTGTGGCTTGATATGACAGTGACTGATTTTAGTGGTTTAGTAGTTTGAATTCGTATGACAGGTTGGTTAGGAATATGAAAACTAACAACCTTACGAAAACAATCAATTTTAGCATGATGAGTGGTTAACCAATCAATTCCTAAAATCACATCAAAAGCAAGTATCTTTAAAGAGATAAGATCAACAGGTAATGTGATAGTGCCAACTTGGATCATGCAAGATTTATAAACTGTAGATGTAACGAAGGTTTCACCCAACGGAGTTTCAACAGATAAGTTAAAGTCCAATTTCTCCGGAGTCAAGTTTAAACGTTGAGCACAAGCAGGAGAGATAAAAGAATGGGTAGAACCGGTATCTAGTAAAGTATAAACTTCGCAAGAATTCAAGATTAGCTTACCCGTGATCACCTCGTTCGGGTTTCTCACGTTTTGGCCAGTAACGACAAACGCCCTTCCAGGAACCGCTGATCTCGACTTATCCGGGACAGTTTTTGGAGTCACCATCCCCGCTGAACTTGGTTTTGCTACGGAACACTCTCGAGCTATATGACCCTCCTTTCCACAGTTATAACATACCTTGGATTGTTGTGGGCAGTTTGGGCTGATATGTCCCTCTTTCCCACATTTGTAACATACGACCGGTGGTCGTTCTCCTCCCCTAGAAACAGTTGATGTTTGTGCTGACGTCTTCACGTTATCATTGTTGTACCTTCTCTTCTTGAAATCTCCTCCCGACTCGCTCCTTTTATTATCACGACCACGATTACCACCAGAGTGGTTACCGCTTTTGTCCGAATGTTTTCCTCCCTGCTGGTTTTCATTGCTTCGATGACTGCCGCCACCGGTATGACCCTGGTTGTGGTCCCTCGGTTGCACATACTCATTATCTCGCTCTAATAATTGAGCCCTGTTTACAACATCTGAATATAAAGAAAATTTATGAGAGATAAGATATTGCCGAATCTCGGGTTTTAAACCTCTCAGAAACATCCTTGTCATTCGTTCCTCATTTTCGACCAAATGAGGTGCAAACCTGGATAACTCTGCAAACTTCGCCTCGTACTGGGACACCGTCATGTTGTTTTGTTCCAGTCTGATAAACTCTACCTCCTTCATATGACGAATACTTTCAGGAAAGTACTTGTCATTGAACAGTTTTTAAAATGTTTCCCAGGACATGTTGAGTGCGTCAGGCTGGGTACGCTTCACAGACTCCCACCAGTAGTCTGCCTCACCGCGGAACATAAAGGTGGCGAATGGAACCTTCTGTTCCTCCGTGCATCCCAAGACATCGAATATCTTGGTAATTTGCTTGACCCACGTTTCCGCCATGATCGGATCCGGCTTTCCCTTAAATTCTGGTGGTCCCAATTCTTTGAACTGCTTGGCTGTGACAAACCGCGCGTTATCATTTCCACCCGTATTCTGCACACGAGTCTCCCTCGTCTGATTTTGCATGAACTGCAAAAAGCTCCTAAACATTCCATCATTCATCGTTTGCTCGGTAACGTTGTTTACAGGAGGAATATTGCCTTCCTGTTGCACGTTCCCCTGGGTGGTGATCAAAGGTGTCTCCACGGTCTGATTTACTCCATTATTAACGTTCTCAGCTGCCATTCTTAAATACTGCCATAAAACAAGGGTTAATAGTCATGTCATATATTATCCCTATACTCTGACCGACCAAATAAACACCAAATAAACTTAGTCAGGTCATACTAGCGAAGGAATTCCCCGTCTCTCCCCTCCTAGTTCTTGTCTCACATCTCAGCCAGGGATCATATCCCTAAGCTCTGATACCAACTGTGACGCCCCCAAAATAGGTATACAACACCCATTCTGAGTCGCCAAATACATGGTACAGAAAGCAAACTACAACTTCAATAATACAATTGTCGTGCAAAATACGACAACACATACTGTGAGTTTAAATACAAATATTGTCTTCTAGACAATATCCACACTCAAATAAATCCTCATTACAATTATTCAAACACTATTTTACAGAAATAGTGAGGACTGCTAAAACATCTTTCTAGAACCATCACTCCATACCCCGACTAGATCCTGCTATGTTCTCACCTCCTGAGAAGAAAAATGGAACAAAAAGGAAAAGGGTGAGCTCAACTAGCCCAGTAAAGAATATTATGACTAAGATAATATACAACAAATTATCGTTAGTCTTCAACAGGGAAAAATCTGATAGAATATAATCGACAACAAGTTTTAGATCAACAACTGCAGCGGAAACAGCAAACCATTAGAAGAGTCAAGTAGAGAAAGAATTCTACTATCTTCTAAGATTTAAAAGTCCATCATCAATATTTTATCCCTGTAACATCAATTAATAATCATCTTTAACCAAATATTCATCTTTGCACTACAGGCCAAAGATATTCATTTGTATCATCAGTCGGTCATGTTCATCTCAACACCTGTTCATCTTTGCACTACAGGCCAAAGATATTCATCAAGTAATTATACATCTTTGCACTACAGGCCAAAGATATTCAGTAATATCATCATTTAGGACTGAGGATGATGAAAAATATCTTAAAGAGAACGAATCCAATGAGACAGAAGGACAAATAGTAGGGATTCGTATAACAGTTTATCCAAGATCAATAATACTTCATAATAATCAATTGTGAAGCAGAATTCAAAAATAAAGATCAAAACATGGATACAATCAAAGATAGTAACCATAATAGACATCTTGGACAAAAAGGGAAAATTTTATTTTTCGGTGAATAGTGCCGTATTCGTGAATAGTGCCGTATACGTGAATAGTGCCGTATACGTGAATAGTAACCCCCGACACAAAAAGTTCCAAATTTGATAAAAACTCATATCAATATTTCAGCATAATGATATTGAAGAAAATAATATCATTTAAGAAGAAAATAATATCCCTTACCTCAAAATATCAGTACTTCTGGTCGGAATACCGGTATAAGGCTGAAAGAAACTTGCTCTGATGAATAGAAACTCTCAAAGTATCTAAATACTCACAAAATACACTCAATAATCTAGAGAGAGAAAGAGAGAAAACTTGTTTCTGGTGTGATTTTCAATTCTAACTTAGCCCTCTATTTATAGGAAAATTTTAGTAGGTTTGACCTGCAACCTGATGGCTTTACCTGCTACTATTCCCACCCACCACATTTGAAATATAATTCAGCACATTTCTTCACCAACCACAAGTGGGGCCCACCAATTCTAGAATTTTCCACCAAAAATAACTTAAACCAATTTCTAAATCAGTCATCTCTTAAAATTCATAATAAATCATACGTTCATTTTTAACGGTTCAAAATTTGTGGACATATACTCAACTTATATATGTATAACATATCCAAAAATTACCACGATCCAACGGTCGGATTAAAAATTATAATCCCCGCAAAATATCTCAAAAACCCTGATTTTTAATACCTCCATTCCGACAAAAATACTGATAAAAACCTCAACATTAACTCCTTCATTTTTAACCACAAAAATATATCCCTCATTTATATCCACATAAAATAAATATTTCCTTATCATATGAATCAATAATTAATTATTCACAAATAATATTACAGAATCACATTTATGACAACCAGGCCGTTCCCAGGAAAGAGGGGGCTTTCCAATAAGGATTTCTCCTTACTGGCGCGCAATTAGATGACCAAACCTCTCCTTAGACAGAACTTTCTAGACATTGCCAATAATGTTATCTAATAATATTATTCAAATAATATGAATTATTGATCTGATAAAGAAAATACTGTGCAGCAACAATTATTGAAACAACAATAATATAAAATATCAACGCAGCAATTATTGAATCAATAAAATAAAATATTGAATAATAACTACTGTAACAATTATTGAGTAGTGCCTTCTTACGTAAGAATCAATAATTGGTGCAATACCGTATGCTACTGTATTTTAACCACCGGGTATTCCAACAGTATTAACGGTAACAACTACGCCGTTATTTATAAATAACTTATACTTGTCATTTTCTTCATCCAATCGCTTTCCGTTATGGGGCCCACACAAGGCTGCGCCGTCGTACGAATATTCCCCGACAGCAAGAATATTCCACGACCAAACGAATATTCCCCGACAAAATGAATATTTTATAACCACTTGCTTATTTTGCAAAATTTACACATTTCACCCATAACCAAAGTATTATATCAAATTAACCCCTTATTATTCACAATAATATTTAGAGAAAATTTGATTTTATTCATTAATAAGTTGGGGTCTTACACTTGGTATGATTATGACCAGGGATTATTCGGTATAATCATGACCGTAATGTTACAAATGATGTGGTAAAAGTCCTCATTGGCCCGTAGTGCATTGATGGACAGTTGTTGGCATGATCATGACCATTAATGAATATACGAATATCCTTGGCCGTAGTGCAGGGGTGATTCGATGATGTGGATTATTTTATTAAGCTGAGTCCCAGCGATCACAGTGTTGAAAAACTTTTTAAATCATAAAAGATAGTAGAGTTTATTTTCTACTTGACTCTTTTAATGGATTGCTTATTCCGCTACAGTTAAACTTGATGTCTATTGTATTTTATCAGTTTAACATTGTTGAAGGCTAATGATAATTTATTCTGCATTATCTTAGTCATAATATTTCTTACTGGGCTAGTTGAGCTCACCCTTTCTTTCACTGTTCTCTTCAGGAAATGAGAACGTAGCTGGGGCAAGTCGGGGAACGGAGTGATGGTCCGAAGAATAGTATTAGTTAGTAGTCCTCACTATTCTATGTAATGGTGTGTTAATAAATGTAATGAGGACTCCTTTTGAGTATGAATACTCTCTAGAAGATAATATTTGTATTCAAACTCACAGTTTATGTTTTGTCGTATTGTACACGACAGTTGTATTATTAAGTTGTATTCTGTACTATGTATCTGACGACCCAAGATGGGTGATGTATACCTAATTTTGGGGGCGTCACAGATCACGTAGCGAGTCAAGTGTGTGATAGATATATACGGATGTTGATGTCATGTTAGAATGGTTAAGGCAGACCTATACGGACCTAGCTATTTCGAGAATGTGATGAGAAAGTGAAATGTAGGTTTTTCGAACCTAGTTAGGAAGCAATGTAACATTGTTATTACTTTGAGAATGCATGAAATATGTTACTAATGGACATGAAGCCATGATTATATTACTGTGTAGGAATACACGAAGTGCAATTAGCGATACGCAATTAAGTTGTAGTTTATAAACTACGAATCAGGCAAGTCTTTCAGTTCCTATTTGATATATGAATTTGATAACTGTTACTTGATCTATATTATGCTATGTAAATATTGATGTATATATATGAAATGCATATGAGATATGTATCAAATGTGAAAGTTGATCTTTGATGATATGTTTGTGATATAAATCTTTATGCCTGTTATATGTGAAGTAACATGCGTAGTAAAGATTAATTGATTATGAATGCATGAACTGAATATGTTATTATATGTTGTGTGCTGCATGAAAACTGTTAGAATTGCTGGGCTGTCGCAAATAACCACTTTTGCAGGTTAAGGATACACGGTAAAAGGTACGTGCTACTTGATTGATAAAGTTCAATCACATCAAAGGAGATTGATTTGTTTAATCAAATATATGCTATTAAATCATGCTTAGGTTATAGGAGATGTACATGATATTAGTTTACTATGTGTAATACATGTTAAGTTATACTATGTGATACATAGAGAAATTCGAATTGAGATGTAAATATATATACAGTAATTCGAATAGACTGAATCATAATATAATTTGATTCAAGGATATGTAATTGATTCAAGTTAAGATATTAATAAAAGATTTATTTTCAAAGGACATTGAAAAAGTTTAAATTATTCTGCATATTTATATAACATCGAATGTGATGTAATACAGGAATAGTAAATGACCAAGATTAAAAACTTATAAAAGTTTGGGGTCATTATGCAGATCCTGGTAATAGAACGAATTTATATTCTAAATTGTAATAAGTAAAGTTTGTTCGTTAAGTTATGAATGAAAAATATAAATAGTTAAACGATAGTAGTATCGTGGCGGACCGGATTCGTGGTTCGAAGGGACCCGGATTTGGGGCCGTCATAATTTTCTCATGTTCGGGATGTTCATACTTAGTCGAGAATCCGAACCAAAATAATTTGATTGGATACAAAAAAGTTTTATCATATTCAACGATATTTCTAAATCTGTGTCTAGCTGATCAAATAGCTTAGACGACTTTTACTAAATGTATACATACTGGCAATCAATAAGTGTATATATATATATATATATATATATATATATATATATATATATATATATCAACATGTGATTAAATATAATGATTATCCAAGTGGGGACACTTGTATAACCATAATTAGAAATTAACGAACAGAATAAATATCTGAATAATAATGTAATAACATGTTGATAATCAATGATCAGATATAATATATATATATATAACAATAGGGTTAATAATCTAGTATAATAATAATATAATTCTGAACCTTTCTTACTCATGTCTATTGCATAAAGAAAAGGCAAAGGTAGGATACTTGCCTGGTCTACTGCTTACAATACGTAAGTTAGTTTTATCTCCTATATCACAACCTATCATTAATAAGATCATTTATTCGATTAGAATAATTTATCATATCATATAGTACTGCTTATTGCAGTCAGCACATAACTTAATCACATTGTCACACATGTTTAACAGTTATTGAATCACAAACGAACACGTATCTAATCAAATTATCTAAGCCTAGATCAATTTTTGAAACATGTCGGTGTACCGACGGCTCTATCGAGTAATTATCGAGTCAAAGACTCTATTTTGTAGCTCAATAACTGTAATTATCAGTCATATTATTTTTAAATGACTTATAATAATTTTTAAACATTTATTATAATTTATCATAAATTTTCAAACTCCGGAATCATTATTAAATGATTTAAATATTAAATAATTCTATTATCATTAATATTTAATTAATATTAAACTATTAATGAAACCATTGTAAAAATATTAAAGTTATTTATAATAACTCAAAATATTTTTGAAGTATTAATATTACCCTTAAATGATTTTTAAAACATTTAAAATAATTTTTAAATAATTACGCTTATTATTAAAATATTAATGTACTATTACTCAAAATATTAAAAGTCATTAAGTATAACTTAAAATATTTTTTAATTCATTTCCATCCTTTTTAAATGATTTTTAAATTAATAAAACTATTTTTAAACCATCTATTTAATATAATTATTGAATAAATTTAATATCATTAATCTTAAATTAATATCATGAATATTAAATTATTAATAAAATTATCCTTTAAATATTAAAAGTTATATTTTATAACTTAAAATATCTTTAAACACTTTATTTTCATTTAAAATGATTTTTATAACAATAAAATCATTTTTAAACTAAATTATTTAATATAATTATTAAATAACTTTAATATTATTAATAATAATTAATTAACAAAATTTACCTTTAAATATTAAAAGTTATATTTTATAACTTAAAATATTTTTAAATACCTTATTATTATTTAAGATGATTTTTAATATAATAAAATTATTTTTAAATAATTTATTTAATTCATTTACTAAATAATTTAATTATCATTAATATTAATTTATTAATGAATTTCATCACAAAATATTAAAAGTCATTAAAAATAACTTAAAATACTTACTTATACCATAATATAATTTTAAATGATTTTTTGGGTATTAAAATTATTTTTAAATAATTTATTTAATATAATAATTAAATAAATTAAATACCTTTAATATTCCAAAATATCAATTATTTATGAAATATATTAAAAATTATTAAAAACTAATTTTCAGATTTTAAAATAATTTTTAATAATTTAATTAGTATTTTTAATAATTAAAAACTAATTTTTTATAATTATTTAATAAAAATAATAATTTCAGAAATTAAGTGTCACTAAAGACTGCCTAGCGACAGAACCATCGCTATAGGTGTTCTTCATGTTCTTGGCCGAACCTAGAACATTCATGTCAGTTACCGAGTGGACATGTTTGACCATATATATATGCCAGATCTTGATGTATGATGGAATGTTTCTAGTCAGATCGTGTAGTACAAATGCAACAATACAAGACCCAACAAGAAACATGATCAAACAACATCACAATAAGTATATATAAGCCTTCAAAGTGGCTGTCAGAGCTGTTCTTCATTTTTGGGTTTACCTAGAAATGAAGAACAGTTCGACTGTTCATATTTGGGCTTCCACAACTTGAAATCCTAGTAATGCTCAAGTGATCTAAGAATTACAGTGTGTAACCAACATGTAAGGCTAAGAATCTATTACATAACATCGATCTAACAACAAAACTCCGAGCAGAAAAGATTCGGTCAAACTATGTCAGGAAACACATTTATATGTTTTCTGGGTTACCCAAAAAACAGAAAGTGTGTTCGTCTTGACTAGTTTGACCGACTGCTAAGTTCAATCTGTTTAACATTTAGGTGATCTGATGGCATGAACATATAATACATATACCCAGCTACAACTTAGATACAAGAACAACATCAAAACAACTAACAACAGAAAGATCTGGGCGTTAGAAAAAGTTGTCAGACCGTTTCTGGGCAGTTTATGGGTTAACCAGAAACGCCCAGTCATGGCCGGTCAACGACTTTTGACCATCAATAATTAATTGTAAAAAGAATATACTTTATAATAATCAATAATTCTGAAATAAAATCATTTTTAATTATTCGTGTGATAAATATATTTTTATTTATCACATAAATACATACGCTTTATCTTGTACAAATTCTCATCTTTAAAATAAAAAAAAATTATACACAAAATTTCTGATTTAATTATATAGAAAATATTGGGTTGTTATATTCACCCTTCCTTATAAAGATTCCGTCCCCGGAATCACCGTTTTAAAACTTATACATACAAGGGAACATAGCATGCACAATCATTGCAAGTAGATCTCGACCAACTTTGATCGAACTGATCTTTAACTATTCACTTAAAGCTTGTCTATCTGATTAAATGGAAAATTTTTATTTCTAAAAGAACTCAAATTCCTCCTTCAAAATTCCTTTATAAAATAATTTACTATATATAAGAAAATCATGTATAAAAAAATAAAAGTTATACGAATAATACCGGAGTTCCACTACCAGCTGCCACCGTATCCTGGACCGTCATGTTAAAGACCCTTGCTGTTGATTTTGTTGGCTTGTGTGATAACGTTGGTCCTTTGATTGCTAAAGTTTCGCTACCCTTGACAGTAGTCACACTTCCTGCCTCCATCCTTCTTTTCGGACAATCCTTCACCTTATGCTCAGTCGACCCGCATAGAAAACACCCACTATTCATCCTAGGATTGGGACAGTTAGGAGAGATATTGCCCTCCTGCCCGCACTTGTAGCATACAAACTTTCCCTTCAAACATTCCCAGAATGGTTCTTTCCACAAGTCTTACACTGTACAGCTGACTTCTTAACACCTTCTTGTTTCACCTGGACATTGCCAAAATAATTCCCCTTCCTTTTGCTACTACCACTTTTACTTCCACTATTAATTTCTACCTTCCCTGCCCCATCGATCTTACCCTTGTTCTTTCTCTCCTTGTTATAGAGGCTCATGGCCTCACTCCCTTCCTTGGCTATGATAGCCTTTTCCATGAGTGCTGCAAATGTAGGGAGACAACACTGCCACCTTGTTATAGAGCCAGGGTTTTAATTTCAGCTCAAACCTTCTTACTTTCCTAGCCTCTGTATCAACTTGATGTAGAGCGAACCTAGCCAACTCATTAAATTTTGCGGCGTACTCTGACACCATCATATTGTCCTGCTTTAACTCTAGAAATTTTACGTCCATCCTAGCCTGCATACTGGACGAGAAATAATTCTCGAAAAATAGAGTTTTGAACCTAACCCAAGTAACTACTCCTTCTCCTGCCCTCGCCTGATTCGCTTCCAACCAAAAGTTTGCCTCCCCTTTCATCATATAGGTGGCAAAAGCGGTCTTTTGCCCCTCAGCTACCCTAGCTATTACAAATGTCTTTTCAATTTCCTTAACCCAAGTCTGGGCTTCTACAAGGTCAGTTGTATCTTTAAATTCCGGCGGTACTACAGCCTTAAAATCTTTGAAGTTCGCCAGGTGATTATCTGGCTGGTTCCCTGCGGCTGGCATTCCTTGTTGCATAGCTTGTGCTACCATGTTTGCAAAGTGCTGCATCGGGTCTTCTTGTTGTTGTCCCTCAGCATTGTTGACAGATTCTTCTGCCCTTTGGTTTCGAGTTTGACGTCTTGGCGGCATTATCTGGTTAAGTAAAAACCATAAATTACACTTTATTAACTTACATTCTAAACCTTATCGCATAAGTTTAATATATTAAACTTGTTTCATTACTCAAACATAGATTCATATTCATTTAGCGAATACCTTACATAGCATAGCACATACTGCTTTAAACATTAGCTATCCCTTTGTGACCATAAAAGTCAGGATTTACAACCTTGATTAATACAAAAGTTGGGAACATTACATTACACAGACATACTTATCATATATATTACATTAAACAGACCTACACAACAGAACCTATACTACCTATTTACTACGCCTTTTTCTTGGACAACCTTTTGCCTGATGACCTTCTATCTCACAGATAAAACATGCACCTGGTTTATAGTCGAGACAATACAGAGTGGTATGTCCCTCATAGCCGCAAACGTAACATATTCTTTTCCCTTTCTTCTTATCGGATTTTCCTAAGTTATGGTCTTCTATCTTTCTTTTTCCCTTATTTCCCGGAGCTACACACGATGTGTTGCTTATGGCTCCCATCTCATCAATTTGGATTTTAAGCTTATCTTGTTCTTCCATTGTTTCTAGTAAGGCTTTTTGTAACTGACTATTTAGTAGCTTTTCTATTTCCCACAGCTTTTCTAGAGAAGAAACCTTGTTCCTCAGATCCTGCACCTCCGTTGATGCTTGATCAGCTTCAATTTTAGTGTCCGAATTACTATCTATCAACTCCACCATCTCCGGATCTGGTACTACATTTTCCAAAATAACCACATCGTCAGAGTTATTTTCATTGTGAGCCTCTATTTCAGGTATTGGCTTCGATATTAGCTCGGGTGTATGAATTTGATCCTTCTTCATGCTATAAGCATATAACAAGCCTTTTCCACCAGACATCTACACACATAAATTATCCTGATTAGCATATAGTATATACACACAGCAAATAATAGCTTTATATAAGTTATCTTTTATTTTGTTTGACGATGAATTTATCCAATTCATCTCATTTTAAACTCTATATAAGTTATTTGTATTTTCAACGTTTTCTTCTGTTCTAAGGTTATAGCCTAAGCTTTGATACCAACCTATAAAGCCCCCAAATTCGGGTACTTGAAACCCGAACTCGGTGCTTCACGATACCATTTCTATGAGCGAAATAATATTAATAATAATAACAATAATATAAATACCCAACTTAATTTACATAAATATCAGAGTCTATTCCCAAGTACGTAACATTTAATACATTCATTACATAACATGATAGATAATATATATAGTTGTCTTAATAATATCAAACTATTACATAATATAGCATTGATTTCATTCAGCCACCTTTCCTTTTCCCTTGTTCTTAGCAGAGCCTTCAGGTTGTTCACACTTAGCTGAAAACATTTAAATTAAGCAAGGATGAACATTTGAGTTCCCAGCAAGCAATAACAATTATAAATATTAGCTGTGAGAATTAAATGTTTTCTTTATACTACCCTTCTACAACAAGTCAATAGTTGTGAAGTAATCTGAATCGATCATAATAACATATCAACTCTCTATCAAATTTTTGAAACTACGTAGTGACTATAAATAGGGTTAAGGTGACATACTATGAATATTTTTTTCAATTTTCGAATAGGTTTAGTAGAACTTCATCCACAAACTGTCATAACTTACGGGCACGGGGGGGGGGGGGGTGGGTGATCAGCCAGTTATGCCCTGTATTGATCAATACTACATACAAGAACGATAATAGCGTTCACTCTATCCGCCTTAGGCGCATAAAAGTTTTTCCATTTTCGGGATGTTTATACTTAGTCGGGAATCCGAACCAAAATAATTTTATTGGGTACAAAAAGGTTTTATCATATTCAACGATATTTCTAAATCTGTGTCTAGCTGATCAAATAGCTTAGACGACTTTTACTAAATGTATACATACTGGCAATCAATAAGTGTGTGTGTGTGTGTGTGTGTGTATATATATATATAGAAAGGATCAAGAGTAGAACAATTAACTACTAGAACTCCCTTAAATAATAGAATTGTATCAAAACGACGTAATTTTGATAAGACGCGGTGGCATTTTTGTAAATACCATGCCACCGCGTATTTATAAAAATGTCACCGCGTCTTATCAAAACTACGTCGTTTTGATACAATTCTATTATTTAAGGGAGTTCTACTACTTAAGAGTTCTACTCTTGATCCTCTCCCTATATATATATTTATCCAAGTGGGGACACTTGTATAACCATAATTAGAAATTAACGAACAGAATAAATATATGAATAATCATGTCATAACATGTTGATAATCAATGATCAGATATAATATATATAACAATAGGGTTAATAATATGGTACAATAATAATATAATTTTGAACCTTTCCTACTCATGTCCATTGCATAAAGAAAATATAAAAGTAGGATACTTGCCTGGTTTGCTGCTTACAATACGCAACTTAGTTTTATGTCCTTTATCATAACCTATCATTAATAAGATCATTTATTCGATTAGAATAATTTATCATATCATATAATACTGTAAGACCCCAACTTTTATAAATAAGGATGAATTTTCTATAAATATCATTTTTGAATATTATGGAGTTAATTTGATATAATGTTATAGTTGTGGATAATATTTATAAATTTTATAAAGTACGCAAGTTGTTATATAATATTCGATTGGTCGGGGAATATTCGTTTTAACAGGGAATATTCGTACAACGGCACAATCATTGGTGGACCCCACAACGAAATTATTGTCGGATTGAGAAAACGACAAAAATATTTTATTAAAAATTACGGCGGAAGTTTTACCATTGTTACTGTTGAACTACTCGGCAGTAAAAGTACAGTAATACGTGTGGTTGCATAGTAGCACACAGTATTGATTATTAATGCTTTTATGTGAGAAGTCACTCAGTTTGATTCAATTATTGTCAGTTAATAATATGAATTATTTAGCGATAATGACGTTTTGTTTTATTCGTATTATTAACGTAATAAAACAGAAACATCTTTTTATATAAAACAGAATACTTTATTAAAGTTATTCTATAAATAGAATATATTATATTTTATTTAAAAGATTTTTCTTTAAATATGGACCGTCAGATTAAAGTAATCAATCTGGACCGTTCATGGATTAGTTACTATGCATTCTATTTTTCTATAAATAGCAGCTCATTCCTTCATTATTTCTTACGAATTCACTGAACTCTAGAGAGAGAAACTATAGAGAGAAACTATAGAGAGAGAGAAGAAGAGTATTCTGCTACTTAACTACTTCCTTATTTCAGCTCTTCTTTAAAACGGTAAGGGGTGTTATTCTTTCTTATTCATGAAGAGAACTGTTGTTATTCCATTTCTTATTATTCTGTTGGAATAACCTGTATACGCGGTCTACCCTATACTTGGTGACATTCTTCTATTATTCTGTTGGAACATCCTGTCTGTGTGTTTTACACCGGACCTGGTTCCGTTTTTATTCTGTTGGAACATCCTGTCTGTGTGTTTTACACCGGACCTGGTTCCATTATTTATTATTCTGTCGGAATATCCTGTCTGTGTGTTTTACCGGACCTGGTTCCATTATTTATTATTCTGTCGGAATATCCTGTCTGTGCGTTTACGCCGGACCTGGTTCCATTATTTATTATTCTGTTGGAATAACCTGTCTGTGCGGTCTATCGCATGCATGGTGATTTCTTTTGTTATTCCATTCTTTATTATACTCAGTTGGTTAAGTTTTGACTTCTATACTCCATGAAATTTGTGGAATATCCTTGATATTTGCGTTTCATCCAGTATCTTTTCATGAAAATATTCTCCTAAGCATTCTTGAATTTTACTCCACAAAGCAGTATCATGTTGACAATTTGGACGTTGTTAATTCCTGGATAAATTAATTCTTGAACTTGTTTTATTGAATTCTTATATCATTGTCATCATCCTCATGTTTATAAAATGTTGAAAGTCATCTGTGGCCTGTAGTGCATAGATGGACTTGGTATGATTATGACCAGGGATTATTCGGTATAATCATGACCGTAATGTTACAAATGATGTGGTAAAAGTCCTCATTGGCCCGTAGTGCATTGATGGACAGTTGTTGGCATGATCATGACCATTAATGAATATACGAATATCCTTGGCCGTAGTGCAGGGGTGATTCGATGATGTGGATTATTTTATTAAGCTGAGTCTCAGCGATCACAGTGTTGAAAAACTTTTTAAATCATAAAAGATAGTAGAGTTTATTTTCTACTTGACTCTTTTAATGGATTGCTTGTTCCGCTGCAGTTAAACTTGATGTCTATTATATTTTATCAGTTTAACATTGTTGAAGGCTAATGATAATTTATTCTGCATTATCTTAGTCATAATATTTCTTACTGGGCTAGTTGAGCTCACCCTTTCTTTCACTGTTCTCTTCAGGAAATGAGAACGTAGCTGGGGCAAGTCGGGGAACGGAGTGATGGTCCGAATGATAGTATTAGTTAGTAGTCCTCACTATTCTATGTAATGGTGTGTTAATAAATGTAATGAGGACTCCTTTTGAGTATGAATACTCTCTAGAAGATAATATTTGTATTCAAACTCACAGTTTATGTTTTGTCGTATTGTACACGACAGTTGTATTAGTAAGTTGTATTTGTATTTTGTACTATGTATCTGACGACCCAAGATGGGTGATGTATACCTAATTTTGGGGGCGTCACAGTTGGTATCAGAGCTTAGGGATATGATCCCTGGCTAAGATGTGAGAATAGAACTAGGAGGGGAGAGACGGGGAATTCCTTCGCTAGTATGACCTACCTAAGTTTATTTGCATGGTATTTAATTGGTCGGTCATAATATAAGGATAATATATGACATATCAATTAACTTTTATTTTGTGGCAGTATCTGAAAATGGCATCTGAGAATGTTGAGAATAGCAATGGAGCACAGGCGACTGTTGATTCACCACATATCAATAATCAGGATAATGTGCATCAGGAAGGTGACAATCCTCATGCAAACAACAACACTGACCAGATGATGAATGATGGAATGTTCAGAGGTTTTATGCAATTCATGCAACAACAGGTGAAAGCGGCTCCTGTCCACAACGTAGGTGGAAATACTGGAAACTCTCAGGCGGTCACCGCTAAACAGTTTAAGGAGCTGGGACCACCGGAGTTTAAGGGAGAACCCAAACCACTTGTAGCTGAAACATGGATAAAGCAGATCACCAAGATATTTGATGTCTTGGGTTGCTCCGAGGAGCAAAAGGTTCCCTTTGCCGCCTTTATGTTGCGAGGAGAGGCAGATTACTGGTGGGAATCGATAAAGCGTACTCAACCTGCCGCACTGAAGATGTCTTGGGAGAAGTTCCAAGAGCTGTTTAACGACAAATACTTTCCCGAGAGTATTCGTCACATGAAGGAGGTGGAGTTCATCAAATTGGAGCAGAATAATATGACCGTGTCGCAGTACGAGGCAAAATTTGCGGAGTTATCCCGGTTTGCGTCCCACCTGGTGGATAATGAAGAAAGAATGACGCGGATGTTTTTAAGAGGTTTGAAGCCGGAGATACGTCAACATCTTGTTTCTCATAAACTGTGTTTGTATTCAGATGTTGTGAATAGGGCTCAGTTAGTGGAGCGCGATAACGAGACAACGCAACCAAAAGAGAGCAGTCGGCAAAATGATAATACCAGTTAGAGCAGTCATCGAAGCGGTGACAACAAGCGTGGAGGGAATCAACAGGCCAGAAATGGTAACCACTTCGGTGGTAATCAGGGCCAAAACAATAAGAATGGGCATTTCAAGAAGAGGAGATTCAACAATGACGGAAAGACGTCAGCACCAGCACCTGTCGTTAAGGAAGGAGAACGACCACCTATCATATGTTTCAAATGCGGAGGGGAGGGGCACATCAGTCCAAACTGCGCGATGCCGTCCAAAGCATGTTATAATTGTGGAAGAGAAGGTCATTTAGCCCGATTTTGTCGTTTACCGAAGACAAATTCAGCTAGGATGGAGGCACCAAAGGCCGTCCCAGAAAAGTCAAAACCGGTTGTGCAAGGGAGAGCGTTTGTTGTGAACTCCCAGAGAGCAAGGAACCCGAATGAGGTCATCACGGGTAAGCTTATCATAAACTCTAACGAAGTCTATACTTTATTTGATACCGGTTCTACCCATTCTTTTATTTCTCCTACTTGCGCTCATCGATTAAATTTGATTCCGGAGAAATTAGACTTTGACTTAGCAGTTGAAACTCCATTGGGAGAAACCTTCATTACATCCACGGTTTATAAGTCTTGTTTGGTTCAAGTTGGTACCCACACATTACCTGTCGATCTTATTTCATTAAAAATACTTGCATTTGACGTGATTCTAGGGATTGATTGGTTAACTACTCATCATGCAAAAATTGATTGTTTTCGTAAGGTTGTTAGCTTTCATATTCCTAATCGACCTATTATGCGAATTCAAGCAACCAAACCATTAAAATCAATCGCTGTCATCTCAAGCCATAAAGCTATTCGTTTATTGAAAAACGGATGTCAAGCTTTCTTAGCTCATGTCACAGATCTAAACAAAAATACGTCAGCTTTGAATGATATTTCTGTTGTTAATAAATTTCCTGACGTATTTCCCGAAGAACTTCCTGGCCTACCCCCAGAGCGTGAAATTGAATTTTGTATCGACCTTGAACCCGGTACAAAACCCATTTCCAAAGCCCCATATCGAATGGCTCCTATTGAACTTCAGGAGTTAAAGACCCAACTGCAGGAATTGTTAGACATTGGTTTTATTCGTCCTAGTACTTCTCCTTGGGGTGCTCCTGTTCTGTTCGTGAAGAAGAAAGATGGGAGTATGCGACTTTGTATTGATTATCGGGAGTTGAATCATGTCACCATCAAAAATAGGTACCCATTGCCACGTATTGATGACCTGTTTGACCAGTTGCAAGGAGCACAATTCTTTTCAAAGATCGATCTTCGTTCTGGATATCATCAGCTGAAGGTTAGAACTGAGGATATTCCAAAGACGGCTTTCAGAACTCGGTATGGGCATTATGAATTCTTAGTTATGTCTTTTGGATTGACTAATGCTCCTGCTGCCTTCATGGATATGATGAACAGGGTATTCAAGGAATATTTGGATCACTTTGTGGTCGTCTTTATCGATGACATCCTTGTTTATTCCAAAAGCCGTGAAGATCATGAGCAACACTTGAGGCTGGTACTCCAAAAGCTTCGTGAATACAAACTTTATGCCAAGTTGAAGAAATGCGAGTTCTGGCTGGAAGAGGTAGCATTCCTTGGGCACGTAGTATCAAGTCGTGGAATATCGGTTGACCCGGCAAAGATTGAAGCTATTCAAAGCTGGGAGCAACCTAAATCAGTGACCGAAGTACGTAGCTTTCTTGGTTTAGCTGGTTATTATCGGAGATTCGTGGAAGGATTTTCTCGAATCGCTACTCCATTAACTCAGCTGACTCGGAAAGATACAAAGTTCGGTTGGAGCGAAGAATGTGAGCAGAGTTTTCAAGAACTCAAGAGGAGACTCATTTCAGCACCTGTTCTAACAATACCATCTGGCTCGGAGGGATTTGTCATCTACAGTGATGCTTCGAGCAAAGGGTTGGGATGCGTTCTCATGCAACATGGAAAAGTCATAGCCTATGCATCAAGACAACTCAAGGAATATGAGAGGAATTATCCTACTCATGATCTAGAGTTGGCAGCTGTTGTCTTTGCACTTAAAATTTGGAGGCATTACTTGTATGGGGAGAAGGTGGAGATCTTTACGGATCATAAAAGCCTCAAATATTTCTTCACTCAAAAGGAACTCAACATGCGACAACGACGTTGGCTTGAACTGTTGAAAGATTATGATCATACCATTCAATACCATCCTGGAAAAGCGAACGTGGTAGCTGACGCATTGAGTAGAAGATCATATGCAAGTACGAGTGCGATATTGTCAACACAAAGACCCATTTTGTGTGATTTGCAAAGGATGGAGATAGAGTTAAAGACTCCAGGGACCCATGTGATGATGGCGAATATACGAGTAGAACCAACTTTAATCGATAAAGTTAAAGCTGCTCAAGCTACAGACCTGGAGCTGATGCGTATGAGGAAGAAAGTGCAAGAAGGTGCTATGCCGGAAGCAAGAATCGATGAAGAAGGAATACTTCGAGTCAACTCCAGACTTTGTGTTCCTAACAACCCTGATTTAAAGTATGAAATCATGATGGAGGCGCACAACACACCGTTTGCAATCCATCCTGGAAGTACCAAAATGTATCATGATCTTCGTCATACATTTTGGTGGAGCAATATGAAGAGAGAGATAGCGTTGTTTATCTCAAGGTGTCTAACTTGTCAACGAGTCAAAGCGGAGCATCAAGTACCAAAAGGTCCATTGCAACCACTTGAAATTCCAGAATGGAAGTGGGAGCACATTACCATGGATTTCGTTACCGGTCTTCCAAGGGTTTCTCAAGGTATTGATGCGATTTGGGTCATTGTTGATAGATTGACCAAGTCTGCTCATTTCTTACCGATACGAGAAACTTATACACTTGAACGTCTTGCTCGTATGTACATAAACGAGATTGTAAGACTGCATGGTATGCCAGTATCCATAGTTTCTGACCGAGACCCAAGATTCACTTCACGATTTTGGGTTAGTTTACAAAAAGCTATGGGCACGGAGTTACGATTTAGTTCAGCATATCATCCTCAGACGGACGGACAATCAGAGAGGACTATTCAAACTCTTGAAGATCTATTAAGACTCTGTGTCTTTGACTTCAAGGGAAGTTGGGACAAGTTCTTACCATTGGTGGAGTTTTCCTACAACAACAGTTATCAAGCAAGTATTGGCATGGCTCCATTCGAAGCATTGTATGGAAGAAAATGTCGTTCTCCAGTATGCTGGGATGAGGTGGGTGAAGCAACGTTGTTGGGACCGGAGTTGGTACGTATGACTACAGAAAAGATTCAAACGATCCGACAACGTATAAAAACCTCACAAGATCGACAAAAGAGTTATGCTGATCTTCATCGAAAGGACGTGGAATTTGATGTAGGAGATCATGTGTTCTTACGTGTTGCTCCATGGAAAGGAGTTACGAGATTTGGAAAGAGAGGAAAGCTCAATCCTCGATTCATCGGTCCATTTTTAATCCTCGATCGAGTAGGAACTGTGGCTTATAGACTCGCTTTACCGCCAAGTATGTCTCGTGTTCATAACGTTTTTCACATATCCATGTTACGCAAATATGTGGAAGACCCGAACCACATTATTGAGTTAGAACCGGACGAAATAGCGGAGGATTTGACGTATGAAGAAGTTCCTGTTCAAATCTTGGATAAGAAGGAACATATTCTACGCTCCAAGGTTATACCTCAAGTCAAAGTTTTGTGGAGAAACCACGATGTTGAGGAAATGACTTGGGAGTTAGAATCTGAAATGAAATCAAGGTATCCTTACCTCTTCGACATACCAGGTACGTACCCTAATTTCGAGGGCGAAATTTCATAAGAAGGGGAGGTTGTAAGACCCCAACTTTTATAAATAAAGATGAATTTTCTATAAATATCATTTTTGAATATTATGGAGTTAATTTGATATAATGTTATAGTTGTGGGTAATATTTATAAATTTTGCAAAGTACGCAAGTTGTTATATAATATTCGATTGGTCGGGGAATATTCGTTTTAACAGGGAATATTCGTACAACGGCACAATCATTGGTGGACCCCACAACGGAATTATTGTCGGATTGAGAAAACGACAAAAATATTTTATTAAAAATAACGGCGGAAGTTTTACCATTGTTACTGTTGAACTACTCGGTAGTAAAAGTACAGTAATACGTGTGGTTGCATAGTAGCACACGGTATTGATTATTAATGCTTATGTGAGAAGTCACTCAGTTTGATTCAATTATTGTCAGTTAATAATATGAATTATTTAGCGATAATGACGTTTTGTTTTATTCGTATTATTAACGTAATAAAACAGAAACATCTTTTTATATAAAACAGAATACTTTATTAAAGTTATTCTATAAATAGAATATATTATATTTTATTTAAAAGATTTTTCTTTAAATATGGACCGTCAGATTAAAGTAATCAATCTGGACCGTTCATGGATTAGTTACTATGCATTCTATTTTTCTATAAATAGCAGCTCATTCCTTCATTATTTCTTACGAATTCACTGAACTCTAGAGAGAGAAACTATAGAGAGAAACTATAGAGAGAGAGAAGAAGAAGAGTATTCTGCTACTTAACTACTTCCTTATTTCAGCTCTTCTTTAAAACGGTAAGGGGTGTTATTCTTTCTTATTCATGAAGAGAACTGTTGTTATTCCATTTCTTATTATTCTGTTGGAATAACCTGTATACGCGGTCTACCCTATACTTGGTGACATTCTTCTATTATTCTGTTGGAACATCCTGTCTGTGTGTTTTACACCGACCTGGTTCCATTTTTATTCTGTTGGAACATCCTGTCTGTGTGTTTTACACCGGACCTGGTTCCATTATTTATTATTCTGTGGAATATCCTGTCTGTGTGTTTTGCCGGACCTGGTTCCATTATTTATTATTCTGTCGGAATATCCTGTCTGTGCGTTTACACCGGACCTGGTTCCATTATTTATTATTCTGTCGGAATATCCTGTCTGTGCGTTTACGCCGGACCTGGTTCCATTATTTATTATTCTGTTGGAATAACCTGTCTGTGCGGTCTATCGCATGCATGGTGATTTCTTTTGTTATTCCATTCTTTATTATACTCAGTTGGTTAAGTTTTGACTTCTATACTCCATGAAATTTGTGGAATATCCTTGATATTTGCGTTTCATCCAGTATCTTTTCATGAAAATATTCTTCTAAGCATTCTTGAATTTTACTCCACAAAGCAGTATCATGTTGACAATTTGGACGTTGTTAATTCCTGGATAAATTAATTCTTGAACTTGTTTTATTGAATTCTTATATCATTGTCATCATCCTCATGTTTATAAAATGTTGAAAGTCATCTGTGGCCTGTAGTGCATAGATGGACTTGGTATGATTATGACCAGGGATTATTCGGTATAATCATGACCGTAATGTTACAAATGATGTGGTAAAAGTCCTCATTGGCCCGTAGTGCATTGATGGACAGTTGTTGGCATGATCATGACCATTAATGAATATACGAATATCCTTGGCCGTAGTGCAGGGGTGATTCGATGATGTGGATTATTTTATTAAGCTGAGTCTCAGCGATCACAGTGTTGAAAAACTTTTTAAATCATAAAAGATAGTAGAGTTTATTTTCTACTTGACTCTTTTAATGGATTGCTTGTTCCGCTGCAGTTAAACTTGATGTCTATTATATTTTATCAGTTTAACATTGTTGAAGGCTAATGATAATTTATTCTGCATTATCTTAGTCATAATATTTCTTACTGGGCTAGTTGAGCTCACCCTTTCTTTCACTGTTCTCTTCAGGAAATGAGAACGTAGCTGGGGCAAGTCGGGGAACGGAGTGATGGTCCGAATGATAGTATTAGTTAGTAGTCCTCACTATTTTATGTAATGATGTGTTAATAAATATAATGAGGACTCCTTTTGAGTATGAATACTCTCTAGAAGATAATATTTGTATTCAAACTCACAGTTTATGTTTTGTCGTATTGTACACGACAGTTGTATTAGTAAGTTGTATTTGTATTTTGTACTATGTATCTGACGACCCAAGATAGGTGATGTATACCTAATTTTGGGGGCGTCACAAGTACTTCTTATTGCAGTTAGCACATAACCTAATTACATTGTCACACATGTTTAACAGTTATTGAATCACAAACGAACACGTATCTAATCAAATTATCTAAGTTCAAATCTATTTTTGAAACATGTCGGTGTACCGACGGCTCTATCGGGTAATTATCGAGTCCAAGACTCTATCTTGTAGCTCAATAATTGTAATTATCAGTCATATTATTTTAAAATGACTTCTAATAATTTTTACACATTTATTATATTTTATCATAAGTTTTCAAACTCCAGAATCATTATTAAATAATTTAAACATTAAGTAATTTTATTATCATTAATATTTAATTAATATTAAACTATTAATGAAACCATTGTCAAAATATTAAAGTTATTTATAATAACTCAAAATATTTTTAAAGTATTAATATTACCCTTAAATGATTTTTAAAACATTTAAAATTATTTTTAAATAATTACCCATAATATTAAAATATTAATGTAGAATTACTCAAAATATTAAAAGTCATTAATTATAACTTAAAATATTTTTAATTCATTTCTATCCTTTTTAAATGATTTTTAAATTAATAAAAATATTTTTAAACTATTTATTTAATATAATTATTAAATAAATTTAATATCATTAATATTAAATTAATATCATGAATATTAAATTATTAATGAAATTATCCTTTAAATATTAAAAGTTATTTTTATAACTTAAAATATCTTTAAACACTTTATTTTAATTTAAAAAGATTTTTATAATAATAAAATCATTTTTAAACTAAATTGTTTAATATAAATATTAAATAACTTTAATATCATTAATAATAATTAATTAATAAAATTTACCTTTAAATATTGAAAGTTATATTTTATAGCTTAAAATATTTTTAAATACCTTATTATTATTTAAAATGATTTTTAATATAATAAAATTATTTTTAATTAATTTATTTAATTCATTTAATAAATAACTTAATTATCATTAATATTAATTTATTAATGAATTTCACCACAAAATATTAAAAGTCTTTAAAAATAACTTAAAATACTTTCTTATACCATAATATAATTTTAAATGATTTTTTGGGCATTAAAATCATTTTTAAATAATTTATTTAATATAATAATTAAATAAATTAAATACCTTTAATATTCCAAAATATTAATTATTTATGAAATATATTAAAAATTATTAAAAACTAATTTTCAGACTTTAAAATAATTTTTAGTAATTTAATTAGTATTTTTAATAATTAAAAACTAATTTTCTATAATTATTTAATAAAAATAATAATTTCAGAAATTAAGTGTCGCTAAATACTGTTTATAGCGACAGAACCGTTGCTATATGTGTTCTTCATATTCTTGGCCAAACCTAGAACATTCATGTCAGTTACCGAGTGGACATGTTTAACCATACATATCTGCCAGATCTTGATGCTTGAGGGAATGTTTCTGGTCAGACCGTATAGAACAAATGCAACACTACAAGACTAACAAGAAACATGATCAAACAACATCACAATAAGTAGATATGAGCCTTGAAAGTGGCTGTCAGAACTGTTCTTCATTTCTGGGTTTACCCAGAAATGAAGAACAGTTCGACTGTTCATATTTGTGCTTCCACAACTTGAAATCTTGGTAATGCTTAAGTGATCTAAGAATTGCAGTGTAACCAACATGTCAGGCTACAAATCTATTACATAACATCGATATATCTAACAACAAAACAAGGAGCAGATAAGATCCGGTCAAACTATGTCAGGCAACACATTCATATGTTTTCTAGGTTACCCAGAAAACAGAAAGTGTGTTCGTCTTGGCTAGTTTGACCGACTGCTAAGTCCAATCTATTTAACATTTAGGTGATCTGATGGCATGAAGATATAATACATATACCCAGCTACAACTTAGATACAAGAACAACATCAAAACAACTAACAACAGAATGATCAGGGCGTTAGAAAAAGTTATCAGACCGTTTCTGGGCAGTTTCTAGTTACCCAGAAACGCCCAGTCATGGCCGGTCAACGTCGTTTGACCATCAATAATTTTCAATCTAGACCAGATCTAAGCCTGATTCTTGATCCAGATCAAAGACCACATATAAGACTACATATGTAAACCTTTACACAACAGAAATTAAGATCAGACAAGAATCTAAAGGCACTAACATTCGTTGTCAGACCATAAAACCAAATTTTTTCAGATTTTATTAAACTTCAATTTTAAGTATCTAGATGTTATGGATCCCCTATGCACCAACCCAGATAACTTAGTTACCCATCATACAACATATTAAAACATAGAATCATAACATCTAACATGGTAAACAAAATCAGATTTTAGGTCTAGGGTTTTATACCTTTCTTGCTAAATCTTGTTTTTAGCTTCTGATTTTGTTAAAGGTGATAGTGGGGCTTGGTTTGTGACTAATCTTAGCAAAGGATTTCGTGGGTTATGGATTGAGAGAGTCAAGGATGAGAGTTGGTACAAAATTAAGTTAGCAAATGATTTTTCTCTCTCTCCAATCTAATATATACTAAGTTAGATGCATGAATTGGCCGGTGGCTGATATATGTTAATTAAAGGCACATGGAGTAGTTAGATTTGGTGAACAACTCACCTTAGGTCAAAACCTACATGTTAGCTTCAATAATGCACAAAAGGGTAATTTAGTCTTTTGGCTTGAGAATTTAATGGAATAAATGTAATCCTTGCAAACCCTTAGGGTTTGACCCTTAGGGTTTGACCCTAAGGTTTTCCAAAAATTAGTTTTCTAGAATTTCATTTAGGGTTTAAAAATAAAATAAAAATTAACTTTCTATTTTTTTGAAAATTAGGGTTTCCTAATTATGTTTAATTTTCTAATTACATTATACATGAACATTAGGGTTTTAATGTCCACTAATTAGCATTTAGCTTGCAATTAACAATTAGGGATACCAATTTAGCAAATTAGGGTTTTAAATTGGAAATTAGGGCTTCTAGTTTATAATTAGGGTTTCTAAATTTTAATTAGGGTTTACCTAATCAAATCTTTAATAATTAATATTAATCACATAACACAATTACAAAACAATCTTGTACTCTAATTTGGGTTTCAAATTAGGGTTTAGCATAGTAAAACTAGGGTTTTCAAATACTACATCATAATTGACCAACCATTATCAATACGTACATACAGTACATATTATAACACTGAAAAATCAAAATATAATTAATATTATATTATTATTCCCATGCCTTGATCAAAATCCAAAATTAGAGTTTGGATTTCATATCTGATTTATCTTACATAAATGATATTATTAATTAAGTTAGAAAAATAATTAAGTTAACTAATCTGAAATAATTCCATATAATAAGATAAAAAAAATTATTGTAATTATTCTATAATCATTACATATATTATTTAAATAATATATAATTATATTTTTATGGAAAATATTTAATAAAAATATTTATACTATAAAATTAATTATTATAAAAATATACTTTATAATAATCAATAATTCTGAAATAAAATCATATTTAATTATTCGTGTAATAAATATATTTTTATTTATCACATAAATACATACGTTTTATCTTGTACAAATCCTCATCTTTAAAATAAATAAAACAATTATACGCAAAATTTAATAATAAACATTCCCATTAAAGGATTACATTAATAAAAATCTCTCAGGTTATCTAACCTTTAAATACAAACATTCAAATGCGGAAACTTAAATAACTTCATTACAATAATTAAAATAAAGTCTGACAATAAAAATGTCAACATGATTACAAGTTTTTAATACTTGTTCATCTTTCATTTCTCTTTACTGGTACTAGGTACATCGACCGATGTAACAATCCAAAAATTTTAATTATAATTTTAAATATTTATTGAATTATATAAATATTTAATAGATGTGTTTATCATTGAATAAATATTTGTTTAATTTGATTTGGTTAATTGTTTGTTAAATAAATAATTAAGGAGTTAAGAAAATTAATTATTATGAGATAATATTCTAATTTAATTTAATAATATTAAGTTAGAGAGTTTATAATGATTAAATGAATTATTATAATTATGTAGTAAATTTATTCAATAAATTGTTATTAGAATCAATTAAATTAAGTATGAAAACTTAATTAAATAAAGTGTGACCACAAACTATACTATAAATAAGTTATTAAAATAAAGTAAAGGAGTTTAATTTAGTTTTGCCAAACAAGGCTTAAAGATATTAAGTCTAATTTTTTAAAGAGTTTTGTCAAACGAAGCCTTGTGGCTTTTGAATTTTTGAATTTTGAATTATTAATAATATAAATAAAATAAATAAAATATAAATAATATATATATTAACTTTGGTAACCGCTGATTTAATAGAGTCATTAGTAGAATGTCGATTTTTAGTCGTTTAAAAATACGTGCGTTAGTTTTATTTTATTTTATGTAAGTTGTATTTGGTCTAAAGCTTGAGTCTAAAAAGAAAGAGAAGAAAGGAGGCTTTCAGATAGAATTTGAGAGACTACAGAGAGATTGAGAGAAAGTTATGAGTTTTTCAAGCTATTCTTAGTGGTTAGCAAGGATTTTCAAAGCAACAAAAGGTATGTTACATAATCTTAACATATATGTTTTACGTCATAATTCCTAAGACTATATGTTATTGAGTTTCACTATGTATAAAGTCTTTACAAAAATATCTGTAATCCAAACTTCTTCATAATTGGTTATGAAATTATGTGAATTTGTAATCGTGATGTTATAACTAGAACACACACACACACACACACACATACATATATATACATATATATATATATATATATATATATATATATATGTGTGTGTGTGTGTGTGTGTGTGTGTGTGTATGCTAAATTACATCTGCAATATGTATGTTATATATATGTGGTTTGTAGGATAACAAAATTAGTATTTGATTGTGAGATAATATGTGAATTGAACCTTGAATATGCTAATTTGTTAAGAAATAAAAAGAACGTAGTTCAAAGGAATCAATTTGGTGTATAATTGTGGTTACAGTGTTCACTGTGTTAAACAATGTCAAAAAAATGGAGTTATTGTTTGAAAACATGGCATTCAAAGATTTAATATTTCAAAAGTTGTTGTTTAGTTGTTTTAAATTAGTATATGTATGCTTGATAATATTTATGAGTAATTTACGTAAGTTTAACATGATAAATTGATGTTAGAAATTAATATACAGACATAAATTTAGCTTTGTTCTGTTCTTCGTGCTCGGTTCTGTAAGTTTAGCACCTTAGCGCCAAAATCAGTGTTGCAGCCCCAAAATCAGCACCGCAGCGCCAAAGTCAGCGCCACAGCGCCAACTTTGACCCGCAGCACCGGCCAGTGGCCTGTGATTCTCGTCGCTGCGCCAACGCCGCGCTGCAGTGCCGCCCACATTACAAACTGTGGCGCTATAGCGCCGGCTAGCAGTAGGGTTAGGAATGATTTTTCTTTTGTACATATTCTGTAAATGCTGATATAATGCAATATTATAACTGTTAAAAATGTAATTTTGTTATTATGGTATTATAGTGCTATGAATGAGCATATTATTAATACTTAACGAGTGTTATTATTATTTTATTGATGTAACTTGATTATGTAGTTCAAAATCAAGTCGTACATGAAATAAGTACTTATTTGTATACAAAGTATCTGTAGTGACTAATTGTATCCTAATGATATGTGATTAGGATATTGTGAATCAAACTATTACAGTTTAGCCTACACGCAAGGCAAGTTTTCTTACTCTACCTTGTTTATATTGAGCAAATTTATTGTTTCTAGTTCGATTACAATTGCGCAAGTTTTCTAACTCTACACTTTCGTTGAGCAAGTTTACTTTTGTTGAGCTAGTTTACTTTTGTTGAGCAAGTTTTCTTTCATTGAGCAAGTTCTTAACTCTAATTATATTGTGCAAGTTTCCTAAATCTTATTCTTATGTTGAACAAGTTTCTATAATCTTTAACTTGTTATTTAGCATGCAAGTTCTACATTCTGATATATTACTATTGAACAAGTTGTATCGTTCAATTTACTATTTGTTATGCATGCTCAGTATTCAATTCTAAATAGTGTTAGCTTAATATTGTTCAAGCAAGGTATGTTATATTATTCAATGCTTATGCTCTTAGATTATTCCTAAAACATGACCTTAGTATACAATGTTGATTCATTTATGATTTATTCCATAGCATAATGTGATTACCTTTTTATTCAACTAATCCTTAGTTGATGTTCGTTGAATTCCAAATTACCTTGAAACGTATCCAAACCAAACTTACTTTGGGGCGGACGTGTATTCTAAATGCTGAGATGAACAACCCTATTATTTGGAGATAATTTACGCATAGCGTTAAAATGTTTGTGCACATACATTGTACGAAGGGCTGATCCCGCTAAGTACGAGGAGTCCCTATAAGCTTATGACTGTTAAAGTTTAAGTTGAAAGATTACTTGTAACTATGTACATAGTTTGTGACACCCCCAAATCCGGGTACTTCGATTCCACGGGATTTGGTGTTCACTGTACAAGCATCATCTATCTATCTACCCATAAATAATATCAAACCATACAATAGATAGAAATCAGAATAAAATCTCTTCCCTTAAGGGTTACATCAACTGATTCATAAATAAATCCCAGGTTACTCTAACCTTAAAACATCTGTGCGGAATTCTAAACAAATAAGTCTTAACATCAACATAACTCAAGTCTTAAACAAATACATCAGTTAATAAATAACAGGTCTTCATCATTTGCTAACTTTGCCCTTGCCCTTACTAGTGGAGGGTTCATCGCTTGTTTCATTCTTAACTGCAATGTTATTACTAAGCAAGAGTGAGCACAAATGCCCACAAGTATAAAAAATGAAACAACAGTATAATAACATGCGAATAATCAAAGACATCTGAATAAAGCTCAACTTTTGAATCAAGAATAAATAACATGAATCAAAAGAATACTGAGGGTCATAAGACCTTGAACTATGTCCTAGGTTAACAAGGGTTATACTTGAAACCTTTAACAGTCATAAGACTATGGACCTCCTTCTCGTACTTAGGGGGATCAGCCATTAGTACCATACTGTGCACAATATCTTAACGCTAAAGCGTAAATAATCCCCTATACAGAGTTGTTCATCTAAGTTTGACATTCGAGTCCGCACCAAAGGAAGTTTGGTTTGGATAATTCATCAAGGGTTTTGAAATTTAGAACGCTCATCAACTATGGACTAGTTGAATCAATAAGGTTCACTAGTCTAATAAGGTTCAACAATAATTGATATTCGATTTGATTAATAACCTCAAAAGTATACAATAGGACAATTATTGTATAACTGAATCATGCTTTGGAAAGATAATTAATCTTTAATATCATGCTTGAACTTGAATAATAACAAGGATAATTTATTCAAGGTAAATAATAAACTTGTACAATAATGACAAGTAGGGTTAGGGAAACTTGCTCAACATAAAACCAACGTTTAAGTTTAAATAAACTTGCTCAATAGAATGGAGTTAGGGATAGGATACTTGCCTCGTGCGTAGATTACACTTTAACTAAGCACGTTCTTTGAATTAAATTCTACATACCATTCATATACACAATACCAGTTAATTATAAATTAACTAATCAATATAAACTCATTCTCGTTGTCTACTATAATTATTGACTAAACTTAGTCAAATTATCACGTTGTCACATAATTTATACTTCATGAATTATCAAACTAATTATGTATTTAATAATTCAATTCACATATAATATTTTATTACATGTTAAACAACTATTTTATCATCTCATGATACCCCTAACATGATTACATGTTCATTACATCAATCCACTAACACTTGTTAGACTTTAACATTTTAAAAATACATTTCTGACATTTTCTGGAGAGTGGCGCTACGGCGCCACTAATGTGCTAAGGAGTCGCGCTGCGGCGCGGTGGCGCTGTGGCCGGGCCCTTGGCGCTGCGGCGCTGTGGCGCCGTGGCTCGAGTCTTGGCGCTACGAGCGCTGTGGCGCTGCGGCGCGAGAAATCAGTTCTAGAGCTGGCGCCGCGGCTCGAGACCCCAAAACTGAATCTCAGTTCGCGAAGAACACAGAGTTCAGCGAAATCAACACATTTTTAACACTAATTTCACCAAATCACATATACCCACATGTTATAATTCATGCATAATCATAATACAACATCTATAAAGTGATTTTAACCTATTAAAACATATAATCACATATTTAAATCATAAAAATTTAGACTGTTCTTGAAGTTCTTGAGGATTTTGAACAAAACTTATAATTTTACACTACGGATTCGTTATAAGCCCAAATTCGTTCGTTTAAAGCTTGATCACTTCGTATTAACATGCTCAATAATATAAGGGTATAAATTTTAGGGATAATATATAATCAATACATCAATTATCACATATAAGGCCATATGGCCATATCACGTACTCTGTTTATTTTGAAAAAACATACGTACGACATGCTTTCATGAATTTGATGTTATGGTTTACAACATATACATAATTAAACACAATTTGATATAACATAACACAATTTCTCACTTCACAGAGATTAACAGAAGTTTTGAAGGCCATTATTATAAAACTAAAAGACGTAACTTAAAAAAAATTTGGGAAGAAGGGACTACCCTTGAATACTCGGCTTAGATTACACAGGGTGACAACAATTCCCAACTTCTCACACTTCTTCTCCTTTAATCACAGTATTCACAATTTCTCTCAAAGTTCTCAAACTCTCTCTGTGATTTCAGACTAGAGAAAAAATTAGAAAAGAAGAAGACGTCGATATAAGAACTGGCGTATTATGGTCAGTTAACCCAGTCATGGGTTAACTGCCCATAACCTCCCTTAGAGTCATGTTTGGCTTAGCAAATTAATTCAAAACTATTTAATTTAATAGAGCTTTATAATATAGTTTAATTAATGTCACACTTTTTTTATAAATAAATCAATATCTTATATAATTTAATATAAAATAAATATAATAATCTATCATAAATTTACATAATCATATAATTAATTTTCTCATTAATAAATAATGTCAATTTATTAAATCTCTAATTAATAATTAAATTAATTAAATAACATTATGCTTAATTAAATAATTCATTTAATTCAATAAGCTCACATAATCACATACTTGAATAATAAAATTCTCTACATTAATTTAATAATATAACACATATGATTAAATTAATCTACCACAATTGCATCAATTAATTATTAAATCTAATAATTAAATCATCGAAAATATTTATTTAATTCAATAAATATTAAAATAAATTACAGAATTCTCGTTCGTCACATCTTTCCCCCTTAAAAGGATTCTGTCCCCAGAATCACGACTCAATATATTTCGACCCTTTACATTCTCCCTCCCTTACAAATATTCTGTCCCCAGAATCGCATATACATAATTAAGTAAATAAATGAGGGTAATTCTTCATCATATTCTCTTCGAGTTCCCACGTAGCTTCTTCAGCGTTGTGGTTCCTCCAAATTACCTTAACAGAAGGTATTACTTTATTTCTCAGAACTTGTTTTTTCGGTCGACAATTTGGACAGGAATTCTTCGTAAGATAAGTCTTTCTCAAAATGCAGGGGTTCGTATTCAATTACATGCTTGCAATCAGGTTTGTAAGGTCGTAACACAGAAACATGGAAGACGTTGTGGATATTCTCGAGTGCTGGAGGTAAGGCTACCTCGTACGCAACTTCTCCAATTCTTCGCAGTACCTCAAAGGGTCCAATAAATCTTGGGCTCAATTTTCCTTTTTTTCCGAACCTGATCTTTCCCTTCCAGGGAGAGACCTTCAAGAAAACATAACTACCTGTTTAAACTCGATATTTCTACGATGTGGATCAGCGTATTTTCTCTGTCGATCTTGAGCTGCTACCAGTCGTGCTCGGATCACTTTGACTATTTCTGCCGTCTGCTATACCAATTCTGGCCCTAGCAATTGTCTTTCACCAACTTCATCCCAATAAAGCGGAGTTCTGTACTTTCTGTCGTATAACGCTTCGTAAGGCGGCATACCAATACTAGCGTGGTAACTGTTGTTGTAGCCGAACTCTACCAACGGTAGGTGATCATCCAAATTTCCTTTGAAGTCCATTACACAGGCTCGTAACATATCTTCCAGTGTTTGAATTATTCGTTCGCTCTGTCCGTCTGTTTGAGGGTGGTAAGCTGTACTCATTCGCAGTTGTGTACCCATGCATTCCTGAAGACGTTTCTAGAAATTTGATGTGAAGCGCGGATCCCTATCGGAAACAATAGACACCGGCACTCCGTGCCTCGAAACAATCTCTTTCACATATAATCTTGCCAACTGATCTAAGTTAAATCTGATTTTGATAGGAAGGAAGTGCGCGAATTTCGTCAGTCGGTCAACGAAAAGCCATACTGCGTCGTAGCCTTTCTGAGTCGTCGGAAGGCCAACCACGAAGTCCATCGTAATATGTTCCCATTTCCATTCTGGGATCTCCAACGGTTGTAGCAATCCACTCGGTCTCTGATGTTCTTCTTTAACTTTCTGACATGTCAGGCATTTGGCAACACATTCTGCAACATCACGTTTCAAATTCGGCCACCAGAAATGTTGTCGAAGATTTTGGTACATTTTTGTACTACCAGGGTGAATCGAATATCTTGAACTATGAGCCTCGCTCAAAATTTCTTCCTTAATTTCTTGTACTGGCGGAACCCAAATTCTGCTTTCAAATCTCAATATTCCTTCCTTATCCATCTTAAATCTTGGTTCGGTTCCTTCAGATATCTTCGATGTTACCTTTTTGCATTCATCATCCTGAAGCTGAGCCTCCTTCACTCTATCTAGTAGAGTTGTACCAGATTGCATCTAAAATAGCTTCTCATCAATCTCCATAGGATACTTCACTTCTAACTCCAGTTTCTCTATATCTGCAATTAGCTCCTCCTGAGCAGTCAACATCATCAATTTCTCACGACCCTTTCTACTTAAGGCGTCGGCAACCACATTAGCCTTACCCGGATGGTATAAAATCTCACAGTCATAATCCTTGATTAATTCCAACCATCTTCTTTGACGCATATTCAAATCTTTCTGTGTAAAAATATATTTCAGACTCTTGTGGTCCGTATATATTTCACACTTCTCCCCGTATAGATAGTGCCTCCAAATTTTCAAAGCAAAAACAACTGCAGCTAACTCCAAATCATGGGTTGGGTAACCCTTCTCGTAATCCTTCAACTGCCATGATGCATACGCAATGACTTTGCCGTTTTGCATCAGCACACAGCCAAGTCCTTTATACGACGCATCGCTAAAAACAACAAATTTCCTGTATCATCCGGAAGAGATAACATAGGCGCTGTACTCAACCTCTTCTTTAATTCTTAAAACTCTCCTCACACTTCTCCGTCCAAACAAATTTCACAGCTTTTCGAGTTAAATTCGTTAACGGAGTTGCGATCTTAGAAAAATCTTGTATGAATCTTCTATAATATCCTGCTAATCTAAGAAACTTCTTACTTCTGACGGCGTTCTCGGCTGATCCCAGTTAATCACAGCTTCTACTTTGGATGGATCTACCGAAATTCCATCTTTATCGATTACGTGACCAAGAAATTGTACTCTCTCGATCCAGAATTCGCATTTCAAAAATTTAGCATACAACTTCTCCCTTCTCAATACTTCTAACGTTAACCTCAAGTGTTCTTCATGTTCCTCTTTGGTTTTGGAATATACCAAAATGTCATCTATAAATACCACCACGAATTTGTCCAAAAACGGCTTGAATATACCATTCATTAGTCCCATAAATGTTGCAGGAGCATTCGTAAGACCAAACGACATTACTAAAAACTCATAATGACCATATCGCGTTCGGAACGCTGTCTTCGGTACATCCTCTGGCCTCACCTTCAGTTGGTGATAACCACTCCTCAAGTCAATCTTGGAAAAGTATTTTGCTCCCTTAAATTGATCAAACAGATCATCGATCCTTGGTAATGGATATCTGTTCTTAATCGTGACCTTATTTAATTCTCTGTAGTCAATGCAGAGCCTCATCGATCCGTCCTTCTTTTTCACGAACAACACCGGCGCTCCCCACGGCGATACGCTCGGTTGAATGTACTTTTTGTCCAACAATTCTTGTAGTTATACCATTAATTCCTTCATCTCTACTAGCACCATTCGGTATGCTGCCTTCGATATTGGAGCAGTTTCGGGCGCCAAATCAATCACAAAGTCTACTTCTCTATCTGGTGGAAGTCCTGGCAAATCGTCTGGAAATACATCGACGAAGTCCCTCACAATCGGTATCTCCTCTACCTTCGGGTTCTCTTTTCGACTGTCGACTGTGTAAGCTAAATATCCTACATAGCTTTGTCTTAATAACTTCATGGCCTGCAACATCGTCAGACAACTCGCTTGTCTAGGCGACTTGCTACCATAAAACACAACCTTTGACGGAGTCATAAGGTTAATACGCTTCTTTTGGCAGTCAATTACAGCCCCATAATTGGATAGCCAATCCATACCCAATATAACGTCGAATTCCCCCAATCGAATAAGGATAAGATCTACGATCATGATATTACCCTTAATATCCACCCTACAGTTCTTAAGCACGTACTTAACAGGGATTATTTCTCTATTCGCAATTTCTATAATCATGAGATATTCCAATTCATCCTAAGCAAATCTAAACTATTAGCAAAGTCATCGAATATAAAGGAATAAGTAGCACCCCCGAATCAAATAAAACATAAGCATTAATTTTATTGATCGGAATGATATACTGACACCACCTCACGAGACTGGATTGCATCCTGCACCGTCATATTGAAAGTTCTGGCGGTTGGTCGGTTTGTTACAGGTGGTCCGGTGATGGTTAAGGTATTTCCACTGCTATTTCCCCGGTTTCCTCCTTGTCCTGATCCTCCCGAATCCTTTCTTGGACAGTCTCTTGGTAAATGATCTTTCGAACCACAGTTGAAACAAGCACCCTTCTTTGGGTTTGGATAATTTGGTGCTATGTGGCCTTCCTGACCACAATTGTAGCACACTCTCTTTCCCTCAAAAAACTCCTAGATGTGCCTTGCCGCAA